>JASCZW010000037.1:0-421452 GCA_034211315.2 Aedes japonicus | reverse complement strand
AATATCTGTGATGAAAATTTAAAATGTCTGGGAATGTCTATAAAAGTCTGTTATTTTTTTTTTAAATAAAATTAGACTTCCTTCAACGAGGCGTAATAAGAAACTCGCCCTCTCATTGTCATTTTCGCAATATGTGTGATTATGTAAACATTTCTGCATTCGCATAGATGACACTTTATTTTTATAGCTTTTTTTCCACTGTAACGTTTTGTATTTTAAAATGAAAATTTAGTTTTGATTTGGTAAATTCAACAATTTTTTTTCGGTTGAACAATAATCATTGAATTACAATAAATAACAGAGTCAATTCTACGTTAGATATATTATAAAGTTGAATTCCAAATTTTTATTTTTATTTCATGAGTAAAAAAACAACACTACAATAACACTAAATAGGATTTTTATTGTAGATTAAGTCGAGAGGCTGTCATTTCCGATTTTACATTTGTGTCTTACTATCATAAGATTTCACCCCGCTCCAAAAACCCCTCCATAAAATTTCACACTGATCAATTCAGTAGTTTTCGAGTTTATTTTAATATACACTGATATACAATTTCTCTCATTTACTTGGTTTAAAATAAAGTAAACACACTGTATTTTTTTTATTATCTTATTTTTTATATTCTTTTTAAGTTTCACTTATGGAATACTGCAAAAAAAGGAGTTTTACTTAAAGAAAAAAAATCAATTTGTGTTGAAAAAAAAAAAACAGTGACAAAATAAAGTGCCCACTTCATTTAGGCTACAGAAAACATAAATTAAAGTAAAATAAAAGCATTTCAATAATTGATGTGTTCTCCTTTGGCCTTCAGGACCTCCTGCAGGCGCTTCGACATGCTCTCGACCAGGTTCTTTAGGTGCTGTGGATCTAGCTCTTCCCAGGCGCGCTCCAGGGCTTCAAAATAGTTATTTTTATTGGTAACACCAGTTTTGTCAACCCTGGCATCGAGAATCGCCCACAAATTCTCGATGGGATTGAGGTCCGGGCTTTGTGGAGGCCATTCCAGCGGTTTGATCCGACAAGACCGGAAGAAAGACTTGGTCTTCTTGGCAGTATGCTTCGGGTCGTTGTCCTGCTGGAATACGAACTTCTCTTCAAGGCCTGTCTGGATCAGCGAAACCTCCAGATTTTCTCGCAGGATGTTGATGTAAGAATCTGCCGTCATTATCCCGTCGATTTTCACAATGCTTCCCACTCCACCCCACGAAAAACACCCCCAGACCATCACATTTCCTCCTCCATGCTTCATCGTGCCTTGGATGTGGCGCTCCTGAAGCTCCTCTTCCGATCTGCACCAAACACGAACCCGCCGCTTTCGGTTAAACAGCTCGAATTTTGATTCGTCCGTCCAGAGAACCGTTTTCCAGAACTCTAGGGGCTTATCAGCATGCTCCTTAGCAAACTTAAGCCGTTTGGCTTTGTTTGCCTTGCTGATAAATGGGCGCTTCCGGGCAAGTTTGCTATTCAACCCCTGTGCTACGAGACGGCGACGAACAGTTCGACCGGAAACTGATAACTGAAGGGTTTCCTGGATCTCGCGGACAGTTACCTTCGGGTTCTTCTTGACTTCGCGCATGATCTTGGTGTCCGTTCTCGCATCCGTTTTCCGCTTCCTGCCTCTGCCAGGGCGATCCACCACTGATCCAAACGTTTTAAGCTTCAGAAGAATTTTGCCAACCGCTGCCTTACTGATACTGTACTTCTTAGCGACAGCCCGGTGCGATTCACCGTTTTGCACATCACGAACGACCAATTTTCGGATACACAAGGGAATTGCTTTCGAAAGCACTGCGTTCTCCATTTTTTTCAATTGAATCAAATGCGATCACGTATACAAATGCACCAGGTTGAGCCGTTTGCTTCAAAACATGTCAAAATATCAAAACATAAACAATCGAGGGGTCTTCCAATGGAAACTTATCGAAAACATATCGATTTTTGAAGTGGGCACTTTATTTTGTCACTGTTTTTTTTCAACACAAATTGATTTTTTTTTCTTTAAGTAAAACTCCTTTTTTTCAGTATTCCATAAGTGAAACTTAAAAAGAATATAAAAAATAAAATAAGAAAAAAAACTACACTGTGTTTACTTTAATTTGAACCAAGTAAATGAGAGAAATTAAAAAAACGAAGAGGTGGGCACTTTATTTTGCTTATCAGTGTATATAGATTCGGTTCATTTTTATATAGACAGATTCTCTGAACTTTGGAAGCATTCTCGAAAACTTCGTGAATATACTGATATACTGATAAACTTCTTGAATTTTTTTTTACTTCTCAGCAAAACTTCGGGGAAATTTTCTTACTGATCAAATCTTCCAAACGAGGTGAGATGGAAAGTAAGGAATTGTTATTCCTGCATGAGTGTGTGTCCTCAAAGTATGATGCGAACGGTACGGCAGATGGTCTGTACCATATTTTAATAGGGTGTCTTGAGTAATGAATTATGGTCATATGAATTATTTTTGTACAGGCTGCTTCTTCGGTTAGTCACTGATTATCTTTTGAATTTCAAGGAAGCTCTCTCCTGATCTTCTGCAAGGCTCTTTGCTAAAATTCTGAGAAGTTTCCTCCTGAATTTCAGACATAATTCCTCATGAACTACTTGGCAGTCACTCCTTGTTTTCTTCAGAATTCACATTTAAGAACCCAACCTTACCTTCCAGAATCATTTGGTTAGATTTTTTCCCCTCTATTTTCGAGATTTTCAGCCCTGGGCTGGCTCATCTCCCGAGTATTTGGTAAGTTTTTTCCCGAACATAATTACTTTCTAAAATTCTGATAAGTCCCATTCTAAACTACGAGGAAAATTTCTTCAATACTTTGGGAAATTTCTCTTCAGAATTTCTTGGAATTTCTTAAAGTTGTTTGAAGTTTCTTCCTGAACTTCTGAGAAGTTCTTTTATGAACTACCAAGGTGTTTTGTTCTGAACTTTTGGGGAGTATTCTCCTGGAATTCGGAGAAGTTTGTTCCTGAATTTCTGAGAAATTCCTGCCGGAACTACTAGTAAGTTTCCCCTATACTTCTGGAAAGATTCTTCCTGATTTTATCTTCTGGGATTTCCTGAACATCGAAAAGTTCTCATTCTGAAATGCTGGAATGTTTTGGAACATTTTGATCTCTTCGGAACCTGTGAGTAGTCCTCTTGTGAACTTCTGAGGAGTTCTTCACTGAATTTTTTGAAAAAATCCTTCTTGATCCTACAGGTAGTGGTACCCTCTCTGGTAAGTTTCTTCCGGAATTCGGGGAAGTTTTTTCCTAAGCTTATTCTTTCCATATTTCTGATTGGTCTCATCCTGAACTGCGAGGAAAATTTCATTGAAACTTTGGGAAAGCCGTCTCCTTAAAATTTCAAGGAAAATTTCCTATAGTTTGTTCTTCAAGTTTTCTTGGACTTTGGGAAGCTTCTCCAGAACTTTGGGGAAGTCTGTTGTGAATCTATTGGGAAATTCGTGCTCAAATAAGAAAGAAGCACCCCCAATGCTCCTGGAAAGTTTCACTTCACTCCTGGATAGAATTGAGAAATCCTTATTCTGAAATTTAGAAATGTTCTCACGTGAGCTATGGAAAAGCTGCTTACCATCTCTGGAGTATAGTTCCGAACTTAAGCGAGCTTTTTGAGAAATTTCTACGACGCGTACGTTCTGGTGAATTGATTTTGTTCAGAACTGCAGGTAGTGCCCTTCCTGGTAAGTTCCCGTCTGAAATTTGGGGAAGTTTTTTTTCTGAACTTCTGGGCTCAATCTTGAACTTCTGGGAAGAACTCTAAAACCTCTGAATAGTTCCAAACATCGCTCTGATAAATCCTCTCCTGATTCTTGGGGAAGTTCTGTCCTGAAATTCTGGTAAGTATGATCTTGAACTTCGGTAATGTTTGGTACTGGATTTTTGAAGGTTCTTCTTGCTTGAACGGCTTGCTCCCAATACTTCTGAGATGTTTCTGCCTGACCACCGGAGAAGTTTTTTTTTCGAAGAAACCTCTTCCTGAACTTCGAGAAATTATCTTCCCGAACCTCTGGGAAGTTTACTTCGAAACTTTCCAAGATGTGCTCCAAATGCTGGATCGTTCCTTTATATACCTCTAGGAATTTAGGACTAATTCAGGGGTATATTCCTAAATCCCTAGTTCAAACGTCAAAAATCAGAGTTTTAAGATTTATTTCAATAGCTTCTAACTTTTTCTGTTGTTCTGTCCCTGAGTGGCAACCGACTGGGATTTAGAGCATATGTTAGGATCACAAAAGTAATAGTATTCAAACGAGAACATAAAATTTACTTTTTGTTATTCCGACCCAAGGCGTATTGGGGGTCGAAATAACTCGAGCTCCTAGTCAATATCCTACCACGTTTGCTAAGCACTAGTTTGCTGATTTCACGCCAAAAGTTTCTGGCGATGCCCATATTAATTTACCCATAGACATGTTTGTAAAATCGATAGATCCTTCTTGTAAATTTCTCAAACATGATTTGTATTGTTGTGAACCTTGATTTTCGTTGTGACTTAATGGCAAGAGTCCAATATTACCAACGCGTTGACAGTAATTTTTCGCATGGGATTGTAAACTACCATAAGTAGGGACTCAATGTTACCCTCGGAAAGGGCCTATACGATACTTATCTCCGGGCCCATTGCGTCCACCACTTTCGTTTCTTCAAGGATTTCTAGTTTAGATGATACCTACGATATTTTAAAATATTTCAACAAAGATTCTTACCGTATCTATTATACTGTTCAGATCCTCGTACGTTTTAAATCCGAAGTTCAGAGAATACCTTTATCTGAAATTTTAAAAATATTTCAAATGTCTGTAAAAGTCTGCAACATGAATAAAATGTCTGCTAAATGTCTGCATCGTTAAAAATGCCTGCAACAAAAATGAAAAGTCTGCATATTTACAGACATGTCTGTGAATATGGCATCCCTGGGTAAAGTGAAGGAGTGGGTTGAGGAAATTGACGTTTGCAGCAAATCGTTAACTGGTCTATTTCAGTTTGCTTTCGCACACAGCCACGTAATTGCACTCCTACAATATTGATAGTTTATGTACAGATTACGGAGCTGAAGAAAGCATTTTTTTGATCGGAAATCAATCCGTATGCTTTTAAAAACTCCCTGCAATTGTGAATTTTATTCCATGGCTATGGAATTTTCTGAATGTTATGCTCGTTGCTGAAGGTATGTGCCGATAGACCAGAAGTAAGCAGAGGGATTAATGTCTAAATATTGGCAGTTATAATTAAAGATTACATACAACTTCATCAAATGTCTCCGGTGCTGAATAAACTGCTTATAACTGCTTTAATGTTGCTTTGAGAGTTTCGAAGACTGTTGATACTTTTAGTTGAGAAAAATTGTAACATGTACACAACAGCTGAATGTCAAAAAAATGTTCTTCGAAATCTCTTTCTATCATAGATGGGAATCTATTTTCGTAACGCGGGAAGAAAGACAATAAATGTCTCCGGTTGTTTCCGAAGGCGCCTGATTAGCTAGCAGCTTATTGTATTTAGCAAGTTTGGAGAAGTACGCCATATCCGCTTGAGCGTTACATTTGAGTTGTTTATCTCTCTGATAAGTTTGACATAGTTTTGGCGTGACGAATGTTATGAGTGTAAACAACAATCAGTCATTTCGAACTATAGACTGAACATAGACACATTGCGGAACACATCAGACAGCAGACATTAGACAAAAAAAAACGGAAATATTTTCGCAAGAACTCGAACAAAAGTCGCTTCTGACACAATAAACCCCACAGCCTAGTTGAATCAACAGTCAGCTGTGGGAAGCTGTTGCCGAACAAGAAGATGACTCGAAGTGAATCAGATAAGCGATAATGTTTACTTTCATCCATGGACACAAGGCACACTACGGAGGAGGCTTGTTCGTCTGACACAAGAAAATAGAAAGGAAAAACAAAACTAAACAACAACCGCGTGTGGATGATGCTTCCACTACTGTTTGTTGGTTGGTACCTTCTGACAACTTATGGTTCGAGAAAGGGACTGCCTGGTTTTGCGTTACTATCAGAAAATTGAGATTGGCCAATCTTTTGTACAGTAAATCAGCTTTCAAATGGGGGGTTTTCTACGAGACGTAAACGTATACACGAAATTCGAGCTACATGGGCTTCCCTCTGAGGCATTGTTTGCGGATGTACGTTCATGAATTTAGGTCGAAAATTTTGCCTAATACATGTAAAATGAGCTTCGTTACGGTTTAAACTTTTGGAGTTCTTCGTTTAAACAGTCAGGCGATTATTTTCTGACGTAGGAATACGTCTGTGTTTTCAATACTGGGTAAACATTCGAATTGTGAAAATTTCGAGCACTACGAAAAACGGTCAGGTTTTGAACGTTAATCGATCGATCTCCAAAATATTTGCACTAATCGGTCGGGACATTTTCTACGCTTCGATTCCATATATGAAACTATTGATTTCAACATTCAACTATTGAAATTAGTACAAATATACGGTAATGTGTTATAATGCCGAGTTTTCAGGACTATTTTACTCAATGCACAGTACTTTCATATCACAGACTACAAATTTAGGTAAGGAATGTCTCCTATGCAGCAGTCTTTCGGCTATCTCAAATATGTTGTTAAGCGCATTTTCGCTCCCTGAAACGTTTGAGCACATCATACACGGTTGATTTGGCGATTTTCAATTTCGATTTTTTTACGATTTTTATTGCGGACCACGTTGGATTATCAGCGTGAGTGTATAGATTTTTTTCTCTTCTCTCGGCTTCCGTCTGGAATAACTTTTGACTCACTGCACGAGACACCGTGAATCTAAACCATAGAAAGTGGGCGCCTAGGTTTAAAAAAACCGCTGTAAAAGAGTTCTTGCAGCGGTCACTTTCCGCGCCGCTGCAACACAATAAGTTATTCCGGATTCTAACAGGCCAGAACTTGAGTTCCTAGTTGTACATAGTGGATTAAGTAGATTAGGTTATCCTGTCCGATTCGAACATTCACGAAATCTGCATAAAAACTTAAGCAAAGAGGATTTTTGACAATTTTTGTTCTGAGTTGTGTCAGTAACATTTGCATTTGGACATCAAAAATGGACGAAAATGGCCGATTTTTCAAGGGTTTACCTTCACCCGCACCGACAAAACTACCCATGCAGCATCAACCATAGTAACTCATGAGTCAGCAGACAAAATTTGATAGCTCCATCAGTCGAACTCTATTCGTGATGGCAAAAACAGTGAAGCAACTCCGTTCAGAAGTGTGAGCGTTCAAAGAACGACGGACATCGTGCGGCACTTTGTGGGCGCCGGATAGGCCCGTTCCGGCATATACAACATCCTAGCACCATTACCACCAGACAACAATCAGAGCATCAAAAGAAAGCCCGGTTCCGGACGGCAAGAAGCTCCAAAGGATGCTGAAGAGGAAACCGAGGGAAAGGTCGGTTTAACCGACCAAACAGTGAAAAAGTACCTGGCGAACATGACCATACACGTCAGGAAGCGGAAGTCACGTCCACTGATTTTGGAGCTGCAGGCAATGACGCAGTGGCAGCGGCTGAATAATATGGTCAGCTCGATTTTCCCGGTGAATCGCGACGTGGCGGTGGTGATGGACGACGAGACCTACCTCACCCTGGATGGCAACGACTGGCAGAGTTCATTTCACACTCCAAGTTCCCCAAGAAGGTGCTGCTGTGGCTGACAATCAGCGAGAAGGGGATGTCAAAGCCGGTCTATTTTCACTCCGGACTTCAAGAAATACCATAAGGGTGAAGACGCGTTGTGCTGGCTGGATCTGGTGTCGGCCCACTATTCGAAGTGATCGTTGGAGGAGATGGAGCGGCTAAATATCGATGTGGTTCCCAGGATGGTGAAACCGCCCAACGTCCCCCAGCTGCGTCCCATCGAGAATTTCTGGGCCAACCTGAAGCGTAAGATCTACTCCAACAATTTTGTCGTGAAAACATAGGAGGAATTGGTAAATAAAACGAAGAAAGAAATCAAAAACATGCCTATACGCATATTTTCGTCCACCATGGCGAATGTTTCGGTTAACTGCTCACGAGGGAGTGGAATGTGTCTGCAAGTATGCTTAAATAATTGCCTTCCATGGGAAACTTATCAGAAGTAATTATCTATCTTGTTTTTATCACCATCCGAAAAAAAATCCATTTTATTTTAATGCAAACGTTATAAGGTCCTCTCCTTGGCGTGATGACCCAGCTTCAGGCTTAAAGTCACGTTTATACAAAAACAAAAACAAACAACAAAAATCGCAGGAAATTACGTGTTTCTTCCAAACTGTGTAGAGTTCCAGATGCCCTTCCACAGGATTTGTTCCATTGTTTTAATTCAACGGTATTGTTGTTTTGAGAGCCACGGTATTGTTGTTTGGGAAACTAAAAACCTAAATAATTACAAACTATTTTGTACGACAGCTAGAAATGATAGTCACTTTTGCCGATCCTAAATATAGGTATTATGATAACTTACGTGCTCCCAAAAATGTGACTGTGACCCGACATGAACATAGTGATGATTTACCTAAAAAAAGACAAAAGCTAGGTTAGTAAACATTTTTTTTTAAAGACACAATCATATCAGGTTGGTGTACAGGTTAGTTCTCTAATAAAATAGAAAAAATCCATCCAAACGATTTTTTGATGCACACGTGCAGTTTTAAACATATTTGAAATATCAAGACAATTGATATGATAACGGTTGACTAATAAACATGAGCATACGCATATAAGAATCAACAGATGATGCTTGGGACTAACATACATCCGCAATGTGTAAAAACTGGTGATCCCATACTTAACATAATTTTACGTAAATTCGCTCAAGTTCGTTTCTAAACGTAGTTTTCGTACACAATATGTGTATTCATAGATTTTTCGCTCCCGTTTCATTTTGCCCAACTTTTGAGTACAATTGTATACTTTATCTTTTCTTCTCACGGATATGTTACTCAATTTTCTTAAAAAGTGGATCTACTCAATTTTATTATCACCCTACTTCTTACCCGAGTGGCCTATTGGATTTAGAAGCAACTTTTCTCAATGAACGAATCCAAGTTGAAACAAGAAGAAGACACCGAGTGGTGATAAATCTGACAACTCCCATGTTAAAGTAGAGGACGAAAATTTTAAAATGCTTTAAAACAATGCAATTGAAATTTTAATTAAAAGCAATTTGTTGTATGGTTGATGAAAAATCAGAAAAACTCATTTAAGGACATTTTCATAAAAAATAATACAAATGATGCCCCAATTGTGTTTCATCCATCATATAACAAACTGCTTTCAATAAAAAATGGACAAGATGGACAATCAGATCTTCTTAAAGTATGTTTGTCCTGTTTATATATCCCATATAAGGAGATTATCGAATATAAGCTATCCACATACATTTGCGTTGTACGCATGTATTTCTGATGCGCACATGGGAGAGGAACTCTCTCCTTTTTTGGGTTTGTTTTGGATCGCAACGACTGAGTGATCTCAGTTCTATGTGAAATTTCCTGAAAAAACGAATAGAGGTTGTCTCAACCATCGCACGGTTCTGTTAACAAAGATATCTCTGATTTCACCCCAGTATATCCCATATAAGGAGATTATCGAATATAATCTATCCACATAGATTTGCGTTGTACGCATGTATTTGTGATGGTTTTTTATGCTCTGAACACTGCATGCTGTGCGTTTGACTGTCAGCTTTCTTTTGTATACTTGTTTGTGCGGTTCAAATTCTGCGTTTTCAAAATGTCGCATATTGAAAACGAAGTGAAAAGCTTCTGGACACATGGCTAAGTGAGAAGGGTATTACTATGCGAAAATTGGCGAAGCGGTTTGGAATTCATCATGCGAGTGTTAAAACCATCATTAATAAGTTTGGGGAACACTATTCTTTGGATGAGCTACCAGGAAGAGGCAGAAAACCCGGTTCTTCCAACCCGAAACTGGAGCAGAAAGTGGTATCTCTAATCATGAAGAACAAATCAATGTCAATACGTGATTTGGCCAAAAAAGCAAGAACGAGTATCGGAATGATCCAGCGTATCAAGAGGCGAAACCACCTGAAGACCTACAAAAAGCAGAAAATCTCGAAACAAAGTGCAGAACAGAAGAAACGAGCAGCAACAAGAGCCCGGAAATTATATTCGCGTCTTTTGCAGCGTCCGGATGCATGCGTTTTGATGGACGAGGAGACCTTTGTAAAGGAGGACTCAAAAACCCTTCCAGGTCCACAATACTTTACTGCCGTCGTTGGGAAGGATGTGAGCGATGCGGACAGGTCGATTCAAGTGGAGGAATTCGGTCGAAAGGTACTGGTATGGCAAGCAATATGTTCCTGTGGTTTGAAGTCAACCATTTTTTACACTACCGGAACTATAAATGCGGAAATCTCTCGATCTGAGTGTCTCCAGAAGAGATTGTTGCCTTTATATAAGAATCATAGTACACCTTCACTGTTTTGGCCGGATTTAGCGTCGGCTCACTATGCCAAAACCACTCTCAATTGGCTTGCGGAAAAGGGTATAGATTTCGTTGAGAAAAATATCAATCCACCAAATTGCCCTCAGCTTCGACCCATCGAACGCTACTGGGCAATCGTGAAGAGGGTCTTCAAGAAGACTGGTAAGGCAGCTGGGAACATGCAGGAGTTCAAAAAAATTTGGGCTTCAGCGTCCAAAAAATGCGATGCAACACTTGTCCGGAACTTGATGAAGAGCATTCGATCCAAAGTTCGAAAATTCGTGAAGGAATAACTTAAATTTCATCCGGTCTTCATTATGTTCAAGTTTAACCTCGTACAATAAAGGATCAATTTTTTGTATGAATAAAATATCGGTTTTCAACATAATTTGAAAGAAAGTTTGTGGATAGCTTATTTTCGATACACTTCTTAGTTGAATTATACATACCAAATTTCCAAAATTATGTTCGGTACTTTTTTTGCTGTACTCGGTCTGTAAAACAGAAATTTCACCGAAAATTTTGTAAAATATGACATTTTACAAAATTCCAGCAATCAAAAATACTGAATTTCTGTAATTTATAGAAAACTACCGAAAATTGTAAAATAAAAATACCGATCGAAACTGTAAATCATTGCAGTTCCTCAAAACTGTAAAAAAAATTACAAATGTTCCGTAATTTTATTCTTTTGCAAAATAAACTGTAAAACAAGTACCGAACAAATTGTAAATTTATTTCATGCTGTCAAACTCGAGCTTTGCCGCCATTTTAAAGTTCGAATGTTCGCCAGTTCTGTTGTTCGACGGTAAGTGTAAGTGCCAAAAATGGATCAAATATTGGACAAAATTGGAGTCCTTGATGAATGATCAAGAAATGTTTTCCGTAAGTAAAATTAAAATGTATTTTATATTTCATTGCATATAGATGGAGCAAAAAGAACCCATCGTGTGTTTTTTCTGCGGTCAGCCGATCCCGGGACATGTGGAGGGGCTCGTGCGCCATGTTAACCAAATATCATTGAATGAAATGTACGTTTTTAAAGAATAATCCTCATAATTAACAATGAATCGCAAATATATACCAAAAAATATATTCATTTATCTTAATTATCTTAAATGTTAAAAGCAAGAAAGAAAATCAACAAAAAAAAAGTTTCAACAAAAAAAAAGAATCTGTAAATTTTGATGAGCAACTATGCATTTTTAACATTATTTTCGGTAAAAATGTGGCAGCGCGCGTTATCAATCGCTCGTCACTATTAACAGAACGTTTCGGTAAATTTGGACAGCTCAGTAACGCAGTTAAATTAACTGAACGTACTGTAAAACATAAAAACTACCGAATCGACTACCGAATATTCAGCTGTTTCATATTCGGTAGAAAATTACAGTATACTGTAAAAAAATCTAAGTGTGTATATCCAAAGAATATTAGAGGAAGTGGGGTAAAATCATCTAAATCTTTGTTCCTCAGAGCCTTGCAGTATATAAAACAACCTCCATTCGATTCTCCAAGAAATTTTACATCGGACTAGCCCTATTCTGTTGATCTTGAGCAACTCCGACCAAAGATGTCTATAAATTATTCAATAAACTAAGGGGAAGTGGGGAAAAATCGGCCTTAATTTTTGTTCACAGAGCCATGCGGTGGTTGAATTCTTTGATTCTCCAAGAAATTTCAAACTGAACTAATTTTATTTGGTTGATCTTGAAAGCTTCCGAGCAAAGATATCTATAAATTATTCAATATAATAAGGGGAAGTGGGGTAAATCAAAGTGGGGTTTGTTCAAAGAGCCGTGTGGTAGATGAAATAGCTTCTATTCAATTTTTCAGTAAATTTTACATAGGATAAGCTTTATTTGTTTGATCTTGAGCCACTCCGAGCAAAGATATCTATAAACTATTCAAGAATACAAGGGGAAGTGGGGTAAAACCAACCATATCTTCGTTCACAGAGCCGTGCGGTAGTTGAAACAGCTTCTATTCATTTTTCCAGCAAATTTCACATGGGACTAGCACTATTTTGTTGGTATTAAGCCTCTCCGTGCAAAGATGTCTATAAATTATTCAAGAAATAAGGGAAAGTGGGGTAAAATAAGCTCTAAAACTCCACAACCATATCCGTGCGGTGATTGAGACCAGTTTCATTCGATTTCCCAGACAATTTTCAAGCGCGCCTTGTTTACAAGCCGCGCTTAAAATCGACAAAAGTTAAAGATTTTTTCCTTTGTTTTCATCAGTTCTTGCCCACTGTGCGCTGCTTCAAGGGCGTTGGTACTACTTAGAACATTTGACAGATGACAACATATTGAGTTTACCATCGAGGTCGAGTCAACCAAGTATACTAATAAACTAGCTTATAAGTGGATCGACCTAATTGAGAATCATTAATCGTCAAATTTTTCTGTGTATTAATCAACCGTTTAAATGGATTTCCATCGGAATATTAATTTCTACGAATTTACCTACCAAATCGTTTTTAATCAGTCGATTTGATGTGCCAACTTATTAGACTATTATATAATAAGACCACTCAATGCTATTAGACATACCACCGGAAATACGAGCTAATTGTAAACTTATTAACTGGGTTAAAGAAACATTTAGCCTCGAATGTTGAAATCTTATACCCTTACTGACCCAAAATAAAATCTGATTCAGTCGACTGACGATGATCACATCTCTTCCATCGAACAATAATTGCTGGTACTGGAAAACATTCGCGTATACACAACGTGCAAGAGAACATGATAATGCTTACACAATCACTGATTATTTTTTCTTTTTCTGGATCATTTATGGATGACAGGTTTATAAATAACATCGGTTTCAAGTTTTTTTTTTCTCAAAACATGAACCAACACGAACCAAGTGTGCGTGTAATTTGTTTAATAATTCATTAGGCTTGGCCACAATATTTATCGTATTTGTCCATATTTTTTGCACCTTCTGGCGGTGTTGCTGTTGAGCCAGTCGTAGGCGCAGCAAAAAGGGAGCCATTATTGCTTTATTAATATCGCATTAAACGCCGAATACCTCGCTCTGATATGTTGCCCGCTGCCAGAAGAGATATGGACTGTTATGTGTGTATAATGTGGCACTTTTTATAATTATATATAAATATCCAACAGAGGAGGAACTTTTTTTACCCACTTGGCTGATCTGGCTTGAGCTGACCAGCTTCTTGGACTCGGCTCATGTTGCACGCATATACGCAATTTGCAACATTTCGCCCTCAGAGGCTGAGTACGAAGTTACTCGGTAATCGTACAGCAAAGAGCAAGTGCTTAAGCGATAAACAATAAATTAAATAAAATAAAAATAAAAATTTCTCAGCTGAAATTAAGCAAAAAAGCGGTGCGTAAAATGTGAAAATAAGAAGTGTCTTGCGTGCGATATACTGAAAGCACAGCACGAGAAAGGGAAAGGAATATGCGGCAAAAAAAAGTGACTTTCAGTGATTTATCGCTTCCCGTGTCTAAGTCGTTGGGTGTCGGTGGCATATGCTTGGTGCGATGTAGGAAAGTGGATGAGGTGGAGATGGCCAATCATAGTCTTCGGGCAGAGACTCTTATGATAGTGGATCGGTAGGGTCGGAGCCATATCTCCAACGGCTGATTATGGAATTATAGCCATAGAGTGTGACGCGTTGCTTTTTCTCCGGTTTGTGGTGATTAAAAAGTTTAATTGAAACATTCCTGTCATAATGAGTTTATTAAAGCTGACAGCACATGAACCTTGTGTAGGTAGGGAACTATTTATGGGGTGATTTATCGTGGACTGTGGAATTGAGCACATGATGCATCTTATTATAGGCAACATGTGAATTTTTAAATTGACGTAGATATTTATTCGTTGAATTGTCTTTAACGGAAACATATCACCCAATTGTTAGTTATACAAATTCAGCATATCTGTGTTTTTCGAAAGCCTTTTTTCAGTCCAACCACGCCGTTTTGTATCATAATCATATCCCCGTACTTAAATGGATTGAGATAAAGTGCAACCAAGTGGAAGGGTTCGCCATGATCCCTTGATTCGTGCCAATATAATAAGGCGTACAGAAAATTGACGACAACCAATAATTGGGACTGAGCCTCCGCAGCCGTAGACGATTGGTGCTGAAACCGTTGTCATCATAGTGAATGATGAGCATGAATGAAAGTAAAACTCTTCATCACTGCCGAGCTGATGACAACTTGGCAGCTCCCACATCAATCGTAGGAAATAAGTCGGGTACAGTAATGGCACTGTTTGTTGGATGTTTCCGCTGTTAAGTTTTTTCTTGCGAGTTGTATTTGTGAGCATGAAGAGGATAAGAGTATAATCATAGACTAACTCTACACACTTAGATTTTTTTACAGAAATCTGTAAAGATTTACCGAATTCTCAACAGCTGAACGTTTGGTAATCCGATTTTTACGGTAATTCGGTAAAACTTTACAGATTTCTGTGAAATAATCTGAGTGTGTAAGAGCAGTAGGTCCCGAACAAATACGATTTTTTTCTTGGCTCAGTCAGTACCCAAGCTCGGTCCCAAGGTTAATAATGCGCCCCTAATAATGAACTCACACTAACACACTCTTAAATATTCTGTCAAAATAACACAGCAAATCAAAACAAAGGCGCAAATATGTACAGCAAGGTGCTGACTTCAGGGTGTGCTTTGGACCAAGGGGTTCTACAACAGTGAACCAATTTCAAATCGCTAGTTGCATATTGATTGTTAGAATAACCATCAATCAATATGCAACTAGCGATTTGAAATTGGTTCACTGTTGTAGAACCCCTAGGTTTGAAGTACACTTTGTTGCAGTCTGCACCTTGCAATAATTCTTGCGCTTTCAGAAACCTTTCGGTACTAGTATCTTTGTTCTTGTTTTGATTCGCTCTGTTATTTTGACACAATATTTGAGAGTGTGTTGGTGTGAGTTACGTTATTAGGGGCGAATCATTAAGCTTGGGACCGAGCTTGGGACCGGTGTGCTAGTACTTCCTGAGCCAAAAAATATATTAATTTTCTTCATGACAACTTTCTTTATGACGTAATACTACTGTATTATGGTGAAGGAAGTAAATAAATACAATTTTAGAAGGATCTTTCGACTGGACACAGAAGGCGCTGGTGAAAAACTAAAACGTGATTCGATTTGTATACAAGAAAACCAGACGTCTTTATAATTTACAAATTTTACTCTGTTTGCTAGTTATATTTATTGCAACATGAATTACCTGTTTAACCTGAATTGCAAGCAAATTTTAGTTTTAGTGCCAACCTTTAGTTCGAAGACTACTAAATTATTATCCCGAAGATGGAAGCATTGATACGTGGAAACCACAGAGAATCGTTTTGAGTTTCCTTCACTGTCAAACGGAGTAATGAGGTCGTGGTTCATGTCCCATACGGGATGTTCGTGTATGAGAACTTGAGAATCATTTTCAGTGAGCTAAGGCTATGTCCATTCAGAATCCGGAACAATAAAATCATCTGTATCTCGGTAGCGGAATGACGTACAAATAAGTTTAATACATCAAAACAAAGGTAATTTATTACTAAAAAGAAAAAATATCAATATAAATCATTTCTCCTTCGTTTATAATGAAAATTTGCACTTTCTTCTTTATTCTTCCCATCAAACGCTGCACACCTCCGGAGTCAACTTCCTTCGCACATTTGTTCCACATTTTGGTCATCTGAGTCGCGTCCCGAGCCGGTTTTCCACTTTTCTTAAGCTTCCGCTTCATTATTGCCCAAAATCTCTCGATGGGCCGGAACTGCGGGCAGTTGGGTGGATTTACGGTTATATCGATGAAATCTACGTTATTATCGCGGTACCACTGGATGACTTCCCTGTAGTGGCAACTCACCAAATCTGGCCAAAACTTCACGGGACCTTTATGGGCTTTAATGAAAAGTAGTACGCGGTTTTTGAGGCATTCTTCCTTGTACAGCTTCGAGTCCATCGTCTTATTCGTCACGAACAATTTGGTCTTTGCCCCGCAGCTGCATATCCCTTGCCAAATCATCAGTTTTTTAGCAAATTTGTCCATAAAAACAAACTTAAACTTCGCAGGAACATCTACTTGTGCCGTCGCCATGTACAATTTTCGGCCAGGAAGCTGTCCGAAATTCATGTTGATGTAGGTTTCATCGTCGATGAGCAGGCATCCTTGGTACCTCAAAACCGTCAGAACTTGCTGGTACAATTACAATTTTTTCTATCCTCTCGGAATAACTTTTGACTCACCGCACGAAACACCGTGAAATTTATACCACAGAAAGTGGGCGTCTTGGTCAACAAACCGCTGTAAAATAATTCTTACAGCGGTCAATTTCCGTGCCGCTGCAACACAATAAGTGATTCCGGATACTAACTGGACAGAACTTTAATTGAGCTGAAAGTCGTGGGTTAGTTTTCCGGCATGACTCTCCACCTGTGCCAAGGGTTTTCGTTCGTCTAACGAAAGCTAATGGTGGAACAGTGGCGCCAATGTTCAAACTTCTATAATTGATGGCTTTGGGTGGAGGAGCTTTTGTAGTTTTGTCATGGACAGTGACGTTTCATAGTGGTGGGTAAGTTATTTCTGGTTTTTGTTAGGATTTTGGCTCAGTTGGATCTCTAGGAGGTTAATTTCGTGTCCCCAAGGATGACCATTTTCTTGTGGGGGGTCGGAAAATGGTCTTATCGTGTTGTCCGTCGCTCTTACTATACGGTTATAAAAATATAACAGATAAAGATTGTCATTCGACTAGCTACGAAATAACTGAGCTTTCATCATAGGCGGAACTCACTTAAACAAATTTCTCGCTTCGAAACGGGAATGAAAGGATTAAGATTTCCAAGCGGGCTCTTCGAGTAAAAAAAACAGAGCAAACTACAAACCAATATGGAAAATATAACTATTCGAACGACAAGAAAACTTTAAGAGTGTAGACGTCACGGAAATCATAGCTGCTTAGCAGAAAACATCTTATGTCGGAGGTAGGAACGAACAAGAAACATGTTAATTTGAATTTGAGTTTGTATCAATTAATAAACCAAGTTTCTTTGCCGTTTTTCGCCCAATGCTTCCTGATATGTGCGGTTTTCCCAATTAATATTTATCTTATTTTGGTATTGTGTGATGTTGTCGTGTGTTTGAGTGTTCGTGTGTGTGACTTTGCGTCAGCGCGTCGAACTTCTTTTTTCAGAAAGCGAGTAACGGCGCTATAACCATAAGCCATATAACTCACAGAAAAAACATTTGCACCGGGATTCGAACTATGTACCTCGGGACTCAGAGGCGAGCCCCAATCCCACGGGACTAAGCACGCTTGATTAGTGAAGTTGATTGAAAGCGTATATGAGGCATGTTTTTCTCGACTATTGTAATAGTAATCATTTCATACGATTTCGTATTGAATGAGTCTTGGCCCCTTGCTTTTTGGTTCATAGTTCCGATCGTATGAAAACCGTACGGATAATTTCCTGAGTATAGGACATGAGTTAGAGCTCTTCCAAGAGACTGACAAGCTCTCATGCAAGGCACTACACTCTTGGAGCCTGGATACAAGAAGAAACGTTTGTGTTCCAGCCCAGAAAAGCGGACAGCTAAGCAGAGCCTTAACTTTCTTAGCTTCGTCACTCCATACGACCTATATACATATAAATATACATACGCTTCCTCGCCAAGGGAAGTCTCCCGCACAATCCCATCCAACTTTCAACTCCAGATGTCTATGAAGGTAGTTGAAGCGTTCTCAGCGTCTTCTTAAGTAGACATCTAATCTACACTTCCCTCCCATCCCTTGCTGATCATGGGGACCTGGCCAGGTGTTGAGCGAAGAGAACGAGACTTCCACATCCAAGGCAGCTCTTCTGGTGCTTGCATCGTCTCTTTAGCAGCCAATTCAGGAAAGTGTATGGTCGGAAAATGCTATGCTGTGCTATGCTAGGAAAACGAGACATCATTATCGCTTTAAAACATGGGCTCTTGCTGTAAATCATTGATTTTATGCAATTTTTGACTGTTGTTGTAGTGAAAATCGATATATTTGTATAAATATTCTAATCTTAATACATTGATTTTCCAATAAAACTTTCATTCCTAGAGCATGAGCATGAGCATGAGCATGATTGACCGCCCGAGGTTGCTACTCCGTTATTGCCAGATCAGCTGTTATTACACAAAGAACCAATAAATGATGCTTGGGACTAGCATACATCCTCAATGTGTAAGAACTGGTGATCTTAAACTAAGGCAATACCAGCGCCGGCCTCGCCCGAATGCAGGTCAAATAGGGAATGAGTAGGAATATGTTGACGTGATACTCGCTTTGTGGGAAGCCGAGAACACCTCTGCACTTCCACGAGAAATCACTGGGATGTTGGATAAAATGGTTGGGTTTGCAGCCGGATCCGTTTTGGTAAACGGTGTGCTGAATTCAACTGACGTCGGCAGCGAATAAGATATTTAACTATGTTCCCGATTCATTCTCTGTACAGAGAGCTGTACATTAAAGCTATTTAAATTTTGGCACCGACTTAAACCAACAGTAGGGATGCTGTTGGGGCCACTCACAAGTGTGGGTGGTTTATTTCAGCAGAAAACAAAAGTATGTTAAAACACCGAGTTTGAAGACCGATTTAAACCAACAGTAAGGATGCTGTTGGGGCCACTCACAAGTGTGGGTGGTTTATTTCAGTGGAATACAAAAATACGTAGGAACATCGAGTTTGAGGACCGATTTAAACCAACAGTAGGGATGCTGTTGGGGCCACTCACAAGTGTGGGTGGTTTATTTCAATGGAATACAAGAATACGTTAAGAATATCGAATTTGAGGACCGATTTAAACCAACAGTAGGGATGCTGTTGGGGCCACTCACAAGTGTGGGTGGTTTAATTCAATGGAACACAAGAATACGTTAAGAACATTGAGTTTGAGGACCGATTTAAACCAACAGTAGGGATGCTGTTGGGGCCACTCACAAGTATGGGTGGTTTATTTCAGTAGAATACAAAAGTATGTTAAAACACCGAGTTTGAGGACCGATTTAAACCAACAGTAGGGATGCTGTTGGGGCCACTCACAGTGTGAGGTGGTTTATTTCAACAGAATACAAAAGTTTGTTAAAACACCGAGTTTGAGGACCGATTTAAACCAACAGTAGGGATGCTGTTGGGGCCACTCTAAGTGTGGGTGGTTTATTTCAGCAGAGTACAAAAGTATGTTAAAACACCGAGTTTGAAGACCGATTTAAACCAACAGTAAGGATGCTGTTGGGGCCACCCACAAGTGTGAGTGGTTTATTTCAGCAGAATACAAAAGTATTTTGAAACACCGAGTTTGAAGACCGATTTAAACCAACAGTAGGGATGCTGTTGGGGCCACTCACAAAAGTGGGTGGTTTATTTCAATCGAATACAAGAATACGTTAAGAACATCGAGTTTAAGGACTGATTAAAACCAACAGTAGGGATGCTGTTGGGGCCACTCACAAGTGTAGGTGGTTTATTTCAGCAGAATACAAAAGTATTTTTAAACACCGAGTTTGAAGACCGATTTAAACCAACAGTAGGGATGCTGTTGGGGCCACTCACAAGTGTGGGTGGTTTATTTTAATAGAATACAAGAATACGTTAAGAACATCGAGTTCGAGGACCGATTTAAACCAACAGTAGGGATGCTGTTGGGGCCACTCACAAGTGTGGGTGGTTTATTTCAGCAGAATACAAAAGTATGTTAAAACACCGAGTTTGAAGACCGATTTAAACCAACAGTAGGGATGCTGTTGGGGCCACTCACAAGTGTGGGTGGTTTGTTTCAATGGAAAACAAGAGTCCGTTAAGAACATTGAGTTTGAGGACCGATTTAAACCAACAGTAGGGATGCTGTTGGGGCCACTCACAAATGTGGTTGGTTTATTTCAGCAGAATACAAAAGTATGTTAAAACACCGAGTTTGAGGACCGATTTAAGTAGGGATGTTGTTGGGGCCACTCACAAGTGTGGGTGGTTTACTTCAATGGAATACAAGAATACGTTAAGAATATCGAGTTTGAGGACCGATTTAAACCAACAGTTAGAATGCTGCTAGGGCCACTCACAAGTATGGGTGGTTTATTTCAATGGAATACAAGAATACGTTAAGAATATCGAGTTTGATGTCCGATTTAAACCAACAGTAGGGATGCTGTTGGGGCCACGCACAAGTGTGGGTGGTTTATTTCAATAGACCACGGAAATACATCAAAATTCCGATGTTGAGGACCGATCTCTCATCCAGCCCTAACCTCGTCTGACACAATGCAGACCCCCATCCTCCTTTGGTATTGATCGTATGCATGTAATTTACGTGCACATGCCACATGCAGCAACAAAACACATCTGACATCCACTGGTCTGTCACTGAGAAACAAAATCATCACTTAACATGTTTCAACATTCAAAAAGACATAAAAAGCCGAAAAAAAAATAAACAAACGTCAATCCAATCAACAATGACAAAATCTCAATAAAAAGATACTTGACTACTTTTGACTACTCCACAAGAGGTGTTCCGAAAATTCCTCCCTATGGCGCCTACAGCCACATCCAAAAAATTGCAACTTGAGCAATGTAAGTGTCCGGCCTGACGACCTCCGAAACAAGTGAAATATCCAATCACAACATCTCCCAACAAAAACATCCAGACACAATCCTATACTACTTAGAGACGGAATGGATTTAATTCATGGAATAGTAGTTAAAGTTCAGAAGGAGAGATGAGGAGAACTCCTCGATCTCTCATATGTGACACATGTAATGAAATGTTATAAGGAGAGGTTATCCCTGTTGAACAACGAACACAGATGATACGTAGTGCACAAGCATCCGGGATTTCCTGAAAAATAATATTAATAGAAACAAGGCTTCATGTGATCAGAAGACTATTTAATATTTGGAATAAGATGGGAAATAATAGGGAACATATTTTAAAAAAAAGTATTAGAGTTGACATGACAATTGCACCATAAAAAATATAAAAATATAAAATATATGATAATAAAAGATCTTATTATTAAAATAGAAATCAATCAAACCCCAACAAACATATGCACTTCCTACAAGGGCAAACAATGAAAATGATAAAAAATGAGAGTAGCCATTAGCAAACGTGAACTCGGCAAACAACCATGAATAACGCACACACCTCACAACGCGGGCTAGGGGAGTCAAAACCCACAAAAAAACAGAAATGCGCAGCTGAAAATGAAAAATGATACCAAGCAGAGGAAACGTAAACGAATATATCCATCAATTACGTCTAGATGAACATGAAAGTACTAAAATTTGTTTCAGACAGCGAACGGTGCGTGATCAGGTTTGCGTGGGCAAAACTTCAAAATGCTCCACAGAGAACATGACAAATTAACAAGAGAAGGGGCATTACATAGGGAATGATTGAGATAAGTTGTTAAATTTAGGGTAAACCTTTCTTCGGGAAGAAATTGTTTCATATGCCTCTCTCCCTTTCCGACGCAAATCCCTGCACGATCACTTCTCCAACTCACCACAAGGATTATATTATCGTCGAAGCCGAAAACCGGAAAACCCCATTAGCGCCAGTCGATTCCACTCTTGTTTCGTACGTTTGCACTGTGGCGCATCAAGCGCGCTGTGCAGTGCATCTGATGTGCTACACAGCGCTCCAGATGCAACACCCTGCCACCATATGGAAAATCAGTTACATAGATCTGCGTGAGTGACTCTTTCCGGTTCCGAACTGCAACGAGAATACATACAGATCGAACAGCAAAAAACCCAGAGTAGTAGAAGAGAAAGAGACAGACAGAAAAACACGCAAACGCCGCACGTCTGGCTTTCTCCGCGTAAACAGCGCCTCCGCTCCCATGATCCGTTCATGTTTGCCAAGATTTCTTTGTACTAATGTATGTTTGAATGGAGCAATAATATTTAAAACACTATACTTAGCTGAATGTTTGATCCGGTATCCAATTGTAGAAATGTGAGCAAATCACAAGGCATAGGTTTTTTCATATTAGGTAGAACCTTATTTCTTTTTAAGTACTAACACATACATATGGAAAATATGTCTGACAAAAACTTTTTCACTGCGATCAGCACAATTTATCTCTTTGTGTCGTATTTTTTTTCCATAGAGACTCTTCGTTTTAAAACCATCAAGTTCAAAGCTAACAAATACATTCCATCCAAATTGACTCCGATACAACCGCAAGCTAGCAACACAAGTAACTGGGCCCACATTTGAGTGAGATTTTCGATGCTCAACACTGGCACCACGCTCCGAGGAACACTTTGCGACAAAATTGTAGGGTATTACGGGTGAAAACTAACAAAAAAAATGCAAATACCACACGCGCGAACTGGTTTGCAACCACTTGGATCAACAGCGCAGCCTACTCTCATAAAACTTTCATTCCTAGAACCCATGAACCACAATTAAGTGTCTCAATCCATCATTAGGCATTCTCGTCCGAAATATCACTGAATAAACGTCAAACTCGAAAAGGTTTAGACGCAGGAAATCATTGCCAAAACATTGCGATGCACGCATGCTTAATAACAAGGTTTGCATTTTTTTTTCCAAAAAGATAAGCTATGCAAATAGTGTGAACGGCCCAAGTCACAAACCGATCACTATCCCTAAGGTATTGAAACAGTGTGCAGTTTGGTATTGAGTTATCGAAATAACCTGCATTGAACTTGATTTTCAATTCTCATGGGATGTAAGGTTCAATTTACTTAGAAGATTTTTTTTCAATAACTTCAAATTACAAAAGGCTTATGTCATTTTATGTAGAACTCAAAAAAAGAACACAGTGACACGAGCTTTAAGTGCTCTGAAATGATGTGTTGCCTAAATCTGCTTTTAAAATGTATGAAAATACTTCGAACAAATTTTTCGTCACAGAAAATCCTAACGGCGTCGACTGGAATAAATACCGGACCAACTTTATAAAAACACAATATTTGCAGCAGACTCAGTGGGATTTTCAAGTTCAATGCAAATGCGGCAAATAAAACAACTAAAAGGTTTGAGATATTCATATAGGAAATGGAATATAGCAAGAGCAAGAAACGTAACATATTCCTACTTAGTAGGAGCTCACGAGAAGACAATGTTAGCCTCCCACCACGAGTTCAGATCGACGGTGATGCAATCAAAGCGGCGGACGAAGTCTTCCCTAGTAGCACTCATGTTGCCATTCAGTTGAGAAAACATAAATATGACTTGCTGAGTCATATTCAAGTTACTACAACTAATTATGACCGTAGTGTGCTACTTGGGTTGTAGCTTAGCTCATTGGTGACCGCCGATAATAACATCAACAGAGATAGGGAAACAATGGCGCATTATGGCTGGCAATTGTGCCTACTAGCAAAGTTCGTGCACGAAGTTGACCAACTACATGGCATTAATTAGAAACATGGATATTGCTCGTGAAGGACCAACGAGCCCGAGGTGTCTTTGAACGGAAGGTGTTGCATACAATCTACAGATGAAACAAGGAAGAGCAAATAACCACGAATTGCATCATTTGCTAGGATAACCTTCCATTGACCACACCACAAAAATTGGTTAGGTGCGGTGGGCTGGGCATGTCCCTAAAATATAGGACAAAGCCCAGTTAAAATAATTCTCGATAACGATCTGACGCACATGAAAAAGTTCCGTAACGAGCAAGGTAGATCGAAAGGTAGAAGGCAACTTGCAGACCTTTTGAAGATTGAATCGAATGGAGACAACTTCTGTACACAGTAGAGGCCACCCCGGCCTTGGTCTGGTTAAAAAAGGCAAGTCAGCTCAGTACTTAAAAACAACACCATCTATTTAGTTAATTTCCCTGAAGTTTTCGATTATAGGTTTTGCGTACCTTGTAGCTATTACTGAGCTGAGTTAATGGAGACTGGGATATACCTCAGGTTACCTTTCCATAGGGATTGATTTTTATGGCGGATTATTGGCGACCATTGGGTGAAAATTTCACACAGTAGATTTGCTTGTCATCTGGTGAAATACTATTTTCGTTAACGAAAAAATCCTAGACCATTGCGGAAATCGAACCCAGCCACCTCCAGCATGGTGCTACTTTGTAGCCTTGCCTTTATCGACTGAGCTAAGCTCTTCTTAACGGCTAAACGAACTACGGAGAAAGCACCATACGGCGCGAGGTCTGGCAGTCCGGGCTCGAGGCACGAGTGGGTTTTTATTGGGTTGAGGAGTTGTCACCCTCATCCCTATACCCTGAGTTTTTCAGGAATCTGTTTGCAGAATTTGCATCCCGTCTAAAAAGAAAGAGTTTATTTTTCAACGCACTATGGTATGATTGGGAAAATTTCGCTACGAAAATTAGTAATTCGTAAACTATTTACTTCAGACATAAAGGGTGTTTCGATCAAAATTTGGTCAAAAAGCTTTCAAGACCGGAGCCAACCCAAACAGGCGATACAGGCAACGTTCCTTGAACTCATCAATCGGCAATACCCCAACCATTGCATCCAGTACACGGACGGCTCCGTTGGAAACGACGGGGTCGGCATCGCGATAACCAGCGAGGATTTTACCCGGTTCCATAGGCTCGTCGTCACCATTCCATCTGACCGACCAATTATGGTCTTTACAGACTCAGCCAGCGTTGTCACTGGTCGCAGTTCAGAAACACCGTGAGGCCTTTTCTGGAACAACAATCGGCTGGATACCTGGCCACTGTTGTATCCCAGGATACGTTGAGGCTGATCGTCTCAATCGGAAAAAGTGCAAATTTATACGGTAAAACCTTCCCTGGAGATGAACGCCTGGACCAACGACTACACCCAGAACCGTGAGCTCTTCATCCAAAAAATTAAACACTCCGTTCACCGAGGTAAGGATCAACTGAACCACCGACAACAGGTGGTCTTCTCCCGCCTTCGCTATGGACACATCAGGGCATCTCACAATATGGCCGGAAACGGGCCATTCCGTATAAACTGTTCCACTTGCAACGAGCACCACTCGGTGGAGCACTTTCTATGGCATTTCCCCCAGTACCAAGGACCCCGGAAATTCTATGGCATCTCAAGCTCCCCGAAAGATGCCCTCAGCGACGACCCGACTAGAGAGGCAGCATTGGTTTGCTTCTTCAATGATTGCCATATTTACGACACTATATAGTACAGTTTATACTTAACCTCGAATAAAACTACGAGGAGGGGTAGAGGGTCTGCCGGTGATGGGCCCCTCAACGATGCCTGTCCCCGGTGGGTGCCCCCTCTCTCTCTCAAATCACACCCGCGAACCATCAAGTCTCTCAAATAAAGATAAACAACCAACAAAAAATCATCTTTAACTTGACACATTTCCTCTCATCGTGCATTAACATATTTTGCACACCCCTTATTTTGAAGATGTGTGCGTGTAGCATCATGCCTTTATTTTGATTTTTAAATTAGCACTTCAGTTATCAAAATGTCGTCGAAGGAAGAGAAGCAACGCATCAAAATTTTGCACGTGCTACGCGAAAAGCCAAACTACTCTCACGCCAAGTTGGCGAAATGGTTGAATGTGGCTAAATCAACTGTTACCAACGGATTAAAAGTGTTCGGTGAACGATTGGCACCAAAGTCGTCGTGGAACAACCAGCACCGAATTAGCTGGACGATCGAGTGGTAAAATGATGCTGTCGATTCATGGTGACAGCGACGATGACAAACAGTCGGCAAATACGTCAAGGCACGACATTTAAGACAGCTATCGTGGTACAGGATGATTTTTTACGGGCGGAGAAAGGTGGCACATATTTTCAAGTACATTAAACTAGCAAAGCTCACGAAGAAATATCTAGTGTGGCAGGCCATCTTGTGGCTACCAACGTTAACATTGCGACCAGAACCGTCAACAAGGAAATTTATCTGAGCGAGTACCTACAAAGACGTATACTGCCTTCCCTGAAGCGACACAATTGTTCCGTTTTATTTTGGCTGGATTTAGCATCTTGCCATTACAGAAAAAGGGCCATGGAGTGGTATGCTACCAACAACGTTCAAGTGGTGCCCAAGGACAACAACCCGGCCAACACGCCAGAGCTCCACCCAATCGATTAATATTGGGCCATCGTCAAGCGGACTTAAGAAGATTCAAAAAGCTGTTGTGAGCGAGAAACAGTTCAAGGCAAACTGGCGTTCTGCTGCGAATAAAGTGGACCAGAAGACTGTACAAAATCTTAAGGCAAGTGTTAAACGAAAGACCCGGCAATTCGCATTCGGTGAAAAGGAAGCTTAGCTGAATATTTCTCCTGTATTCTGTATTAACTGAACTTGACCTGAACGTTTTTCATGTTTGAAATCAATTGTTGGTTCGTTAGATTAGATAGTCTGTTTTTTTGTAGCGTGTGTTTCATGGTGAAATAATATCGTCTTGCAATCATTATTGTTTCATAATAGTTTGAAAGTGTTTTTTTCAATAGTTGCACTTGTTAGAATTAAAAAAATAAATGGAATGCGGGTATATTATTATATTTTTTATTCAAAAATGTTATAATCCACATACCTCTAAAATACCCTATTGAAAATGGTTGAATGAATGAAAACTGTGAACAATACAATGAATTTCTTTTTCATAAGGTTTATACGCTTACTGAAGATTGCACATTTTATTTTAGCTTTGATCTTAGCTATATCTCTCATGATTTTTCTTTATTAGTTCTCCTACATGAATAAAGTTAAATTGTGTCTGTATGTAACAAATAAACACAAGAAGGGTCTGTTGGATTCGTTGAGCTTCTATCTACTGGTGAAGGTCGTATTGGTTTAATACGTAATAACTTACTTGAATTCAGGTAATCATTTCCGATAATCGAAACATTTGCGAAGTACTGAAACAAAGTGTCTAAAACAATTGCGATGGAGTCTAGGCAGAGCGTTAGGGCAAAAGTGCGTTTCTTGGCTTCCCGGATAAAAATAACCATACAATAATATAAAATAACATTCACTTCTATTTCAGACCATGAATCTTACTGTTAATGAATCAGATAAATGAAAAATGCATATTGTCATTACAATAGATTTACGACTCACTCTATATGCTAGGATTTTCAACAATTGAGAAACAATACAATTAATACTAATTGACTGAAATTTGTTCGATAAACTTTTTTTTTCTACCGTTAAGATACATAACAACCCCCCTTTTTTATTGCCGATGTCTCAATTTACATTACATTCTATTGTGGTAACATTAACATTTTTTTGTCATCTTATCATTGTGAACAATACTATTAGTTGTACATTCAATAGATTCTATTGTATGATAACAACATATTCAATTGTAAATCTATGAGGATTCTTTGTTCGGGTTATGATTAACGATAACAAGATTTTTATATATGCTACTAACAGAGATAATTAACACATTTAATAGAACATGATTCACGAAACAAAAATTTCCTCTGAAAAAATGTTTCTATATTAGTTTTATACCTTCTGGGATACCATTTAGTTTGTTTGTATCGGTCCTCCTATTTTGAGTGATCTGAACATGGCCAGTAGTTTTGGCATTCGTGAGCCTATTCACTGAAAATAATTTTAGTTTATATTATGAAATCGGATGTAGAACTAACGAATTTATTCGTTGTTTTCTGCAACGAAACTGATTTGTTGTTTTTTTTTTGAAGATACCTTCGTAATCAATGGAACACACGCAACTGTCGAAAACACGAAGCATTTGTTGACACAGAAACAACATTTGTGCCTTTTACGGAATCAATACAAAGAACTACGAGTATTTTGTCACAAATTAAAAAGAAACGTACCTCTGGTAGTTGCATGAATGATTGACAGATCTACTATATCGACTCGAAACGTAATTGAAAAAAAAGCGCATCCACCAGCATTTTTTTTAAAAAGTTTCTGACATTGGATTCCATCCCGTATTTTTGGAAAGGCTGTTACTGAATCTGTGGTTGATTTCACTAGGCCATGGTGACTCGTGAGAAGATACTTGATTAATGGGTATGAAGTTAAAACTCTCGACAGCACTATAATGTTTATTTTGTAATCAAATAAATTATTTCTCGTGCATCCCAGCAGCAACACCATCATGCATGGGTACGATAACAAGTAGTAAGAGCGATTGGCTAGTCTTCACTATGTTCATTTCGTGCATTTTACAAAATGGTGTAATGATACTATTTCACCAGATAAAAAGTAATATGAATATTTCATACAATATACGAGACATTTGTGCTAAGTAAAAAATCCATGTTTACGAAACGAGTGAAAACTAATTTACGAAAATGAATTTTCAGTGTTCAAATTATATGTTACATATTTCTAGCAACCTTAAATTTTCAGCTAGGCGTTATCCGTGATTCAAGCATTCCGGTATTTGCATCAAATATTGTTTTTCGCTACATCGATTGCCATATACCGTTTGTTAGTACAAAGCATTAACCGCGCTTGATAGCGCGTGAACTTCACGAGGCTCCATGATGACGGTTCCTTTCCGTTCCGTATCAATTGTAGTTATTATACATACATTTACGATCCCAGCCTAGGGAACCGAAAACGCAAAATTCAAATCCGTCATCATCGTTGAATACGGCGATGGCCTAATCAACGTGGCGGCCTTTGCAGCTGATCCCATTTATTACCATGACGTGATAACAGGAACGATATCGATACGCAATGCTGCATCTAGCTATTGGTTGGAGTGGAATTCAGTATGTCGAAGCTGCTTGCAAATATTGATTCGAGGAAATTGTGCGTTATCGCGTCCACTCCTACTCCTCCTTTTTTCTTCGTTTATTTCTCACAGTTCAAATTTGTTTCAATCCACTAAGTTAGCAGCTGTTGAAAGGCGTCATTACAATCCGCCGACCGGTCGCCAAACTGTTGTGATAGAATGCCGTAATATATGCCATCGTCCTATGTGAAGAGTGTTTCTAACAAATAGCCAAAACAAAACATTTCTTTCAGAAGCAGTGGGTCCATATAATGTGAGTTGATGAGTGTGGGCGGTGGTGCCAAATTCGTGCTCAAATAAATTTAAAATGTTCAGTGAACGTTTTTTGAAAAGTTTAGATGTTTAAGCGTCGGCCTGTGCTAGCCATGTAGTTATGACAGAGATGGAATGTTTGATTTACAGACGAATTAGTTTCGCTACATCATTCAGCTAACGCATACTGCGGGATTCAAAAATTTGACCATAAAGGTCGTCTATCATTTTCTAGCTCAAAAAGCTGTAGTGATCCGACCCAAGGTGTGAGTTCCATCATAAAAAAGTACCAACTTGTTTCAATTCAAAATGCTGCAGACTAACTGAAAAAATCAACTATCCACTCTCGACGCAATTTCCTTGGGACAGCATTCAATGCATTACCCAACCGGCGCGGACGCATCGTTAATTTGAGATCGTAGACTAACAAATCAAACCATTTCTTCTGAATGGCCCGGCCCTAAGGCCAGACAGCTAGACGGTACGACACACTCTCGAAGCATTTCCTAATCAAACATCCAATTATACGCGTTCCCTCTTAAGGTCTGTGTCCATCTATTGCTGCTAGCTTGGAATTTTCCTTCGTTTCCATACATTTCTCCCCTATAAATCATCATCTTTCAACAGCACTTGAAACCTATGCTAGCACGATTTCATATGCGTTCTCGATGTGTGTAGGTTTGAAGGTAGTAGGTACCTCAAGTGTATCATCTATTCATTCAGTCCAGATTTGATGCGTTATAATTTCCCCCTGAACAACCCGCACCCAGACAGCTGATCCCATCAAAACGGAGGACACATGTAATGTATGTTACTCGGGCGAGTCACTAGAATTAATCACTGCCTTCACCATTTGGCACCGTTTCATCTTTCATTGAAAATATCACACGCGCACAACTGCGGGCGGTGATGTTCTATTAATTTGTCTCCCGCCCGATCATTGCTGCTCGGCGAACGTTAAGGTTATGGTTATGGCTGTTTCTTGTCTTGATTTTTATTTGTTGGTACAAATTACAGATATCACTAATATTTCACGCATGCAATTCAATCAACATGTATGCAAGTGTGTGACAAAAGTGTTGATTCAATATCGTACATGAAATCAGGGCAATTTATGAGTTTAGTGCCTTACAAAAATTTAAACAAACATAGACACGTTCATTGGTGGATCTTCCAACTTTCACCCTAAATTTAATTGGTCGATCTTCTCACTCGCGCTTTGATTGCATTAGCGCCGTTCCATCAACAGCCGGCGCCATAGTCGTTGGTAATGGTTGCGTTTCGGTTTTGCTCAACTTGATACGGTAGCTGTACTAAAAAATTTCATCAGCCCGGCTAGCTCAGTCGGTAGAGCATGAGACTCTTAATCTCAGGGTCGTGGGTTCGAGCCCCACGTTGGGCGAGGTTCTTTTTTGATATTTTACAAAGATCATGGTATATCAGTTATCGTTCATAAAGTATTGAAACATGTATCGGTTGTGATTAACCATTTCTTTGTTCAAATCGGTCAACTGTCTGAAGAAGCTCAAGAAGCAAGAAGGTTGGAAGAAGTATTTGCATTAGTATCAGTATCATCAGATCCATCGATTACAAGCATTCGTGGTTTGCCCAAAAAGCATGAGATACCATTGTCTGGCGATGATAAGCAGCTGCTAACAAAAGACGCGGTTGCAATTAAAAACGGCTTCGAAAACAAATGTTTAATTATTAATCAATAATAATTGAAATGAAAATTGGGTTAATTATACTAACATATAATGAATAAAAATATTGACAAAAACAAAATGTACAATTATGCTAAAATTAATGAGTTTGAAGGTGTGGTTACCATGACAACGCAAATTTTTATACAGTTTGAATTGAAATTTGTTTCGAGCATAACTTCCCAGCAAACGGTTGTGGACGGACAAACTAAGCGCCACTTGAAAGCTCATTTAATGTACTATTAGATGCAGCCAAGTTTATCTGCTCCTACCTGCTCCTAAGTGTGGTAGAGCCTTCGAATATACGACAAAAAAAAAACGGAAAAAAGTTCAATAACTCATCCCACTGAAATAATGCAAGTATAGTATATTCTAGAAAGTTTTGTATTTAGATATTGCAAATAACTTTTTTTTTTTTTTTTAATCAGTTCGTTTATTTGTTAGGCTCAGGCGTGTGTAACACTTTACGGAGCCGATATTCAATATTGTTGTACAAAAAATTTTACTTTTTGTTATTAGTAAAAGAGGGATGCCAATTACTCGTGGCTAGCTCGAGGTTAATGGGTCACATTTTCGTTTGGAAAGGGCTATGCAAATAACTTTGTAGAACATTATATTGTCCTTAAAATTAAAAAAAAAAAATGTTTCAGTGAAAAATGTGTTTTTGGAGGTTAGTTCTTATAAAACGCTTTCTATCTCCAATTGGGTGAAACATACAATTTTTATGTCTTCAGCAAAATTGTTTGTATTGACTTTTTCTACAATTTTGCTGAAGACATCATATCTCTATCTCAAAATCCCAAAAAAGTAGAATTTTTATCTCACTTTTAGGGGGATTCATGCCGTCAAAATATGAAGCTTGTCATATCTAGCAACTTTGCCAAAGACACCATTGCTCTAGCTTCACTATTTAGGAAGCTATGAGTTAAGAGCATTAAAATCGACTTTTTGACCGCTGTGCAATGATGATAACTGCCTGCCCCGTTTTCTTTTCTTGTTGAAAAACAAAAATGCTATTCAGGCTATTTTAGTAAAAAAATATTGAGTTACCCTCGCCTGGGTACGTTCCATGTTTAACAGAGTAATATCCACATTAGTGAAGCGGAACCTATCTTGAGCTCAATAAGCAGACCTCCAGTGGGAATCGGTGAATATGCACTGAATTCTGAACACTAAGTACACAAGTAATTCACATTTTTTTCGTTCAATTACCGTTAATCGTTTAGTAACACACAAAACATTCGATTCTGATAATTTTCTTCCAATTTAATACGGAAAAGTTGCCACTGCTATTTATCTATTGTCTGTGTACATATGTTAATCGTTCTGATTTTAATCAAGAAAAAATATAAACAAGTTTACGCTCTCCACTACTACACCTAAAAATGAAGTAGATCATCTGACAGCACTTCAGGTGTGTTGGGTAGCATGCCAAAACCAAGACAAAATGAAAGGGTTCGTTTGTTACTCCTCCATGAGAATATTGACAATAAGACTCACCATAGTTGGGCATAGAATGCTCTATGAATTATTGAACACGCACACTAGCGTTGATGTGTATGCTATACAGTATGTGAGCAGTGCCGCCAAATTCAACAGAGATGGAAACATTTTATTGAATGTGGAATTTTATTTGTCGGTAAATATTTAAAAAATCTACAATGTCAGAAGTATGTTATTATTTATTTAATATATGGAAAAATAAAATAGTTCAAGTTTGGGCGATTTGTAACACTCTCACAAAAAAGGTGATAGTGAAGTACTGCCAAACCCATTTCATTTGAATAAGAGCCATAATAAAATAGTTTGGCAACATCAAGCGGTTACGTCGATTGTAAACACGGTTCAGAATAGGCGCAAGAGTATCTAAATTATTGTGAAAATTAATCCCATAGTTTTCTAGTATTTTATCACGTATTCATAGATTGTCGTGTGGCTATTGTAAAATTGGTTTGTGCAATTACGCAACGAAAATGTGTGAGGATATCGTGCAATTAAAGAGAAAACTTGGAGTCTGGCTCGAGTATATTCCCTAGTACGGTTAGATCAATACGACGAATTTGTAGTGCAAAGGTAAGAAATTGTGTTGAAAATCTGAATGCTCATTATTTTCACGAAATTTAAGTCTCCGAAACGTTTTTGTAGCTTTTAATTATATTCAAGACCTAATTTTACTTGCCAGGATTATATATTCTTGGTTACTGCGTCCATTTATTGGTGGAATTAAACGTCTTTTTACGTTTGAAGTTGGATGACTGCAGAATGTGATGAATATATGTGCTATGGTGAGCATAGGTTCCGCTTCCCTACATCAATACCAATACGTGAAATCTCAAAACGATCGAAGCAACCCGTGCTTGGAAAGTGATGTGTATTTCTTTTGCTGCATCGTTTTTGCGAAATCCAACATTTGATGATATATGTGAAATAGAATCAGAATGATAAAAAAGTTTTCGAAAAGTCAGTGCCCGGGCGCTATTTTCAGACATTTTAAAAACCTCGGAGTAAAGCGGGATTTTGTGTACCGAACCACTCGAAGGTACCATGACACCTGTTCGTTGGATGACCGGAAGAGATCCGGTCGTACTCGTACGGTGTGAACTGCACGAGTTGTCAAAGTGTTTAAGGAACGGATTAGATGAAAATCACAACTCTGTACGTAAAATGGCCGCAGATCTGAATGTTTCGACTTCGAATGCACAATATACTGCAAAATGCAAAATGACCTCGGATTTCAAGCTTTCAAGAAACGTAAGGTTCACGGAGTTTCGGAACCTTCCAAGCAGAAACGACTCGAAAGAGCAAGTCTGCTTTTGTCGCGGCATGGTGGGGAAGAATTTATCTTTTCCGACGAAAAGTTATTCGTGTTGCAACAATCCCACAAAGTCCAGAACGATAGATTGTGGGCTCTCTCTCGTCTAGATTTGTTCCAGAGAGTGATAGGCATATTCCACGGTTCCAAAGTGCGGCGTCAGTGATGGTTTGGGGAGGGTTTCGAAAAAGGCGTTAAAGTGAATGCCGTATATTATAAAACGGAAATTTTGGAGAAAGTTGTCAAGCCATATGTACAAGAGGTGTTTGGAGATGATCACTATGTGTTTCAGCAGGACAGGGCACCTTCACATACTGCGAATCTCGTTCAAGGCTGGTGCCGAGAAAATTTGATCGACTTTTAGGACAAGAATGAATGGCCTCCCAGTTCACCAGATCTGAATCCCTTGAATTACTTCGTATGGTCATACATGCTGGCGAAGGTAAATGACCACAGGGCGTCTAATATGAACCAATCCAAAACCGTAATCAAACTAATTTGGGACGAAATGCCGATAGAAGTCATGCGTGCCGCCTGTGACGGTTTCGAAAAACGTCTGGAGCTGGTCATTAAGGTTACAGGCGGTGTTAATCCAAAACATATGCTGTAATTGATCAGTATTATATTGAAATATAATGGGTAAAGCTATCAATAAAATCAGAATAATCGATTTGAAATAAATAGAGTTTTATTTTGTATGAGAATATATTGGACGGCGTGTAATCATTTGGGTGCCGTACTATGCAATCGTATTATGAATTGAGTCATACCCAAATTGTGTGATTACTGTAATTAATTTCTAGCTTGTGCCCTCCTATAGACTGTTCCGATAATTTTAAATACACTAAAGATTAATCGTCACTTCAAAATGCGTGCAGTATTCCACCAAATTTTGGCTGCGTCCATTTGTTGACATCCAAATCAAACTGATGTTGTTTGTTTTTTTTTCAATTTTTCGCGCGGAAGTTTGAAAATGCATGGTATTTCTTCGGAGCAAAGAAAATGGATTGTGCACAAATGGTGCAACGTCAGTGGTCTTTCGATCAGACAACTGGGTAGGTATAAGCGTCAGAGCAATTAAAACCGCATTAGGGAAGGTCCATTAATTATGTCACGCAGTAAGGGGGGAGGGGGGGTTTCGGAAAACGTGACGATCCATACAAAAAAATTTGAAGGTCCATACAAAAAACGTGATAAGGGGGGGGAGGGGGGTTTACAAAAAGTCAATTTTTGTGTGACGTAATTAATGGACGTTCCCTTACGGAAGCATCAACAACAGTGCTTTTTCGTAGATTCTCCGAGACGGGGTAGACAATCCGATCCCGCTGACCCTACTATCGACTATTTCAAGCGTCATCCTTCAGTATCAGTCCGAAAAAGCTAAGTACTTCGGCGACTTCTGTTATGCGTGCCAAGGAGAGAACGAGCCTGCAGACTTGTTGGAAGCAGAAGCAGGTAAAACGAAGCACCAAACAGGCTGAATCTGTGAAACCGAGGGCTCGCTGACTGCTAACCAGAAAATCGGGCTGTGTTATCATGGACGATGAAACCTATATTAAACTCGGATATAAAACTCTACAGGGACCACGATTTTAAACCTTGCCAAAGGGATGTTCCTGGATCAGTGAATGCCATTTACACCGAAAACTTTGGCAAGAAGATAAGGGTGTGGCAGGCCATATGCGGATGTGCATATAAAAAAACACACAAAACCAGCGGATTTTTTTTGTTGGGGCGTAGAACCACTGCTTCACTGAATTGATGTTTTGTGGTACCAGCGGATAGTATTGAAAAATTTAAGAAAGAAAAGACTACCCTAAAGTGGTGAAAATGGTAGGAGAAAGCACTGTGCAGAAGCTAATGAGTAGTATTAAGGGAAAAGTTAGAGAACTCGCTTACCCTACGAAAAATCATGCAAATTGAAATGAAGATGGAAAGAAAACATTGTTTTTACTATGCTAGTGAATAAAATAATCAAAAATCACAGTATGCACTTTTTATATGAGAAATAAAGAGTATTTATATTTTTCGGAACAGTCTAGAGTGGTTAAAACACTGAATTTTTCGTGGTCCGCGACTGGCGGATATTTCGCTTCGACATGTGCATTAATGTTCCGAGATTATGTTCATCTATATTTGTGACTATGTGCCTGTCTTCAGAGAAAGAATCGTGTTCACAGACATCCTTCTTTTTTTCAGAGAGTGACAACTCCCAGGCCTGGAGTTTTTCGTCGGCAAGTAACGCCTGGATGTTTCGGAGAAGTTTCAGAAGAAGAAGGTCCATAAATTTGCCAAGAAGTACATGGAGGGCAGACGATCTATGGGTGCAGCAAATTGGGCAAGTCTTACATCACGACAGTGCCTCTCAACGGGCAAATATACATAGAAGAATGCCTCCAGAAGCATCGAAGGTGACACTCTGTTTTGGCCGGATCTGGTATCGTGCCATTACATGGATCCGGTGATGGAGTGGTTAGAAGCCAACGATGTTGTTTTTGTGCCGAAGGGGACAAATCCGCCAAACTCGTTAAGTTCAAGGTGCGGCTTTTGGCTTAGAAGAGGAGTTGAATAAACCAACTTTGTGGAAACATAGCTAATACGTGTTTATTTATTACTTGAGAATTTCGAAAACATTCGACTTAAAGCATCCTTACTGCTGTTTTAAATTGGTCCAAATCGGCTCTCCACCATCACAATTTATGAGTGACCACATGCGCATCCTTACTATCGCTTTAAATCGGTGCAAAGTTGCTTTTTTTTTTATTAATGGTACAAACCGGTCCAAATTAGAAATTGTAGTTTACTAGAAATTAAATTTAGCGTATTGTTCACCAACACGAATTATGCTACAAATCCAACGCTCTGATCCATCAACCCAGCGATTTCTCGTGGAAGTACAAAGGTGTTATTGGCTTCCAATGAAGTGAGTATCACTTCAACATATTCCTTCCCTTTCCTAATTTAACCTGCGTTCGTGTGAGGTTGGTTAACGAATGGACCTTGGTATTTTCCGTGCCTGCAGGATAAAATAGTCTCACTTAATGGTCCATTTCCTCTTGTCCAGTAACAGTATATTGACGGGCAAGTGGGGGCTCCTATCGAAGGATGCAGCCTATCGAAGCGTCTAAGGAACAAACATTTTTGATTTTTACAGCGACCCTAGTGGTAGGATTTATAAACCTTGACATCTTATGTATTCTCTATAATAATAAGAACATCAGAAGTTATTTTTCACGGTGCAGCTCGAACGTGTTTCAGACAAATACAAAATGGAAGAAGAAAGAAGAAAAATATTGTGCGCAATCATTTGGTAAACCCTTCGTGGTCTGGACCAAAACTTGCTAAAGTGTTGATTTTTCCTCGAATTACCGTGTGGCGTGTTTTGAAAAAGTACAGAGAAACTTTGTCGACGGATTGCAAGCCTCAAAGCAAGCATTGGGCGGGTACTGTCAACCGTCAACTGCGGAACAAAGTCATCAAGAACATTATGGCAACATCTCAGACCGTGATTTGGCCAAAAAGTTTCGCGCCGCACGCAGTACTGTGAAATGGATTCGTCTCCGGGAAGCTCAAGCCTTACCGTGCCTGTAGACAACCAAAAAGGGATCAAAAGCAGAACAGTGTGGCGACCAGAATCCGTGCCAGAAAACTGTATATTTAGGTGTTGACAAAATTCAACGGGACAACAATTTTACTTTGTACGGCTCGGGGAGATGTTCCTACCAAATTCAAGTTTGTGTTTGCAGAAGTGTTGACAAGGCATTCGTAGCTACGGTAGGAAGACCAAGGTTTTCATCACTGATAAGACATTTAATTCAGAGCTGAACAGAACGGAATGTCTCTAAAAGCGAATATTGCCAGTCATCAGATCCCACAATGAACCAGTCAAGTTTTAGCTAGATTTTGCAAGCTGTCATTACAGTAAAACAGTGTTACAGTGGTATGGAAGCAACGGGATTCAGTTTATACCGAAATAACTCAACCCATCAAACTGTCCCCAACTCAGACCGATAGAGGGACTTTGGGCTATACTGAAGAAGAAGTTGAAGGTGAATGGCAGTTTCGTTAAAAGCATAAATGAATTGAGAACCAAGTGGAATAAGATTGTCAAAACGACGGATGAGAATAATGTGCGCCGGTTGATAAAACAGTTAAAACAGAACACTAGTTTGTTAATGTATATCCGAAGTATGCGCAATAGTCTATGTTTCAATTCTAAGTGGGCCACACCTTATTTTCAACGGTAGATGTGGCCAACGTTGGTGCAGGACATTTAACCCATCCGTAAAAAATCATGAGTACAGGAAACACACAATGTTAATACGAACCGGAAAAATCGACAGAGATCCAGGTGACGAAAACGTACTAACGATTGGAAACGAGGAACATGGAACTGTAAGTGTCTCAGTGTCTGTAAATTTCAGTCTCTGTAAGAGGGAAGTACCCGCATTGTAGTGCTGCAAAAGGTCGTACCATCTACCGGGCCTTCGGCAATGTACATAGCTACCCAGGCAACCAATAAGCATTAACATATGCAGTAAATCAACCCTAAATCAGCATTTCAGATGCTGCAAGCATTATATCAGCATTATATCAGCATCTTGAATGCTATCTGTTGTAAAGCTGCATTTCAAATGCTATTGAAATGCTTGTAGCCTGTAATAAGCATTTCGAATGCAAAATAGCATTATTGAAGCATTATCATAGCATTGCAGTAAAGCAGCCGTATATTGGGCCAGAAGTGGCATTTATGTTGCATTTGAGGCGACGTAAATGCTTGATAGGCTGCCGTAAAGATGCTGCGGAACTGCTTATTGGTTACGTGGGTATAACTCTTATGTCAGCTTAATCAAAATAGACAGCTATCACGTGGAAGGTGACGATGACGATAAATACGCTTTTTACGCGCAGCTGGAACGAGAAATCAACGAGAACGAGACTTCAAAATCGTTATCAGAAATCTGAATGCTCAGGTCGGCAAGAAAGAGGACCAGTTATAGGAAAGTTCAGCATACACCAGCATATGAAAGAAAACGGCTTCAGACTCATCGTTGAGGCAAAACCGGCCACATGGCCACATGTTGTACCTACTTCTAGCACAGCCATCGGAATCTCAAATCGACCACGTTTCAATTGATAGAAGGCACTTGTCGGATGTTATCAACGTCTAGAAGCCTAGAAACAGTGTTGTCGGATGAGGAAGAGCTGAACGACACCTCTTTTGAGGATTGCTGGAGTAGTGTCAAAGCAACCATCAACAACACAGCAGAAGGTGCCATTGGATTTGTGAATAGCAATCAACGGAACGACTGGTTCGACGAGGAATAGAATGGTTTTAGACAAAAAAGATGCAGAGCGGCTGCAGCAAAGAACCCGTCAAAATTAGAAAACAGAAAACTCATCTTGTCTTTGACTCACCGCCTGGAGGAGATAGAGTACGAAGAAATGGAGTTCTTCAGATACCTGAAAGTTGTACAAGAAACTCAACGCTCCCCGCAAAGGCTTTTGCCGCGACCAAAATGTGTCCGAATAAAGTTGGAGGTAACTTGGCAGATGAAAGTGAGCTGATTGACGATGAACAGATGAATGGCGCAGAAGTGGAACATCAAGACAGCAGGAGAAATGACTTCATCGGAACAATGGACGAGGGAGACGTGCCAACTTCCACGATGCGTAAAGTTTAGGATGATATTGTCGGAGCGGAAACTATTAAAATGGTCAAGATCGGATATACATAACAGCTGAGAAGAAGTCCAAGATACAAAAAGGGTGACAAGATAGAATGTAAGCTTCTGAACGATCACTATTCTCAAGGTGGCCAACAAAGTGCTTTCCCAGTCATTTCCCACCATCTATCGCCGCTAGCAACCAGATGATCAAGGTAACAATGGATGATGTATAGTGTTGCGTGAAGATATTGGGTGGTTTATGGAACTCGTTTGAAACACGTAAAGGACGATGGATTTTTCTGCCTCCTGTTCAACATTGCGCTAGAAGGTGTTATGAAACGTGCTGGCTTCAACATCCGAGGTACGGTTTCAATAAATCCAGTGAATTCATTTGCATCCCTGATGACGTGTTGGAGGCACGTTCCAGGCGATTACTGAGCAGTAAACAAAGCTGAAACGTAAAAACGAGTTGTATTAAGGGTGAGTAGGTTGAAGACTAAGTATTTGTCTAAGTAACTAAGTGTGATTATCGTGAGAGACGAGTTCGAGATAGTAGATACGTTTGTGTTCCTTGGATTATTGGTGATGTCGGATAACAACTGCAGCATAGAAATTCGGAGAAGCATAATAGACGCAAGTATCATACTGTGAACTCCACAAGACTCTAATGCATGGTAAACTTCACCCCCGTACTAAGTGTAGCACATGGTACTGACGCTTATTAGACCGGTAGTTCTCTAAGGGCACGCGACGTGGACAATACTCCTGGAGGTCCTGAAAACACTTGGAATTTCGAACGACCACGACGAATGAATCACGATCTGGCGAAACTCTATGGCGAACCCAGTATCCAGAAAGTCGCTAAACCTGAAAGGGTAAAATACACAGGACAGGTTGTTAGGATGCCAGACAACGACCCCGCAAAAACGGCGTTTGCCTAACATCTGGCCTCGCAGAGACGCAAGTGAGCTAGCTGGTTAGACCAAGTGGAGCAAGACCTGGAGACAAACAGCTCTATACCGAGTTTCTTGGTGAAACATTGTAGCACAGGTGCCGTCCTGAAGGGACATTGAACCAGCAAAAGTAAAGTAAGTCAGGCGAGACCTGCGCCGGTGTTGCCTTGGTCTTGGATCAACAGTTTTTAAACATTGTTGATGTATGTTACTCCCATGCATCATCCGTTGGTTCTGATGCCAACAACAAAAGTGATCAAAATAAACCTAAAGGGTGTCCCCCATCAAATTGCATCACGGAAAAAAATACTGTAGAAAATTACCCATTGGACAATTTCTCTTGAAAATTAGGGTAGAAGTAGTTTAGAGTATTTTATGTTATTGTATTTTTATCGCTATCAGTTTTTCGAAAATTGGAAAAAATGGCGTCACCCGAAAAGCAAAGTCATGAATTGATTTAGAGCAAGCACCTGTAAAATCCCAAACTCTTTCATCAGAACAAAACAATTCGGAATCCTGCAGTCAACGGTGAGTCGTATGATAAAACGTTACTACAAAACACTGAGCATCAAACGGAAGCAGAAATGCGGTCAGACTGGATGCTCTATTAGTGATCAGGATCACACGCGTGTCGTAAAAGCGTTTAAACGGAATCCCAATGGTTCGATAAGGGATTTGGCCAAACAATTGTAGCTGTCCAAGTTTTTCGTTCAAAGAATCATGGGCCAGGAGGGACTGCATACGTACAAAGTTAGAAGGCTCCAAATCGTGACGAATATACGATGGGAAAATCACGGTCCCGTTTACTATGCACTCAGATGCTGACGAAGCCTTATTGTCTCATCATGGATCATGGGACTTACGTCAAGGCAGACTTCCGATAGCTTCCGCCTCCGGCAGACTTCCGATAGCTCAGTAGCCCCTACTGTTCTTCACCGTCCAGCGCAAGTTTGATATTCTGGAAAAAGTAAGGAAACATAAACTTTCCAATTTTGCCAAAAAATACAAGATTTGGCAGGCGATCTGCTGATGTGGCAAACGGAGTGCAACGTTCATGACTACCGGGACTGTAAACGAAAAGATCTACCTCAATGAGTGTCTACAGAACCGTCTGGCTGGATCTAGCTTCGCGCCACTATTCAAATGTTGCCCTGGAGGGGAAGCCAACGAAGTCACTTTCGTACCATGAGGACATGAACCCCCCCAATGCACCGGAACTAAGGCCCATCGAAAAATACTTGGCTATTATGAAACAAGAACTACGGAAGCATCCCAAGGGGGTCATATCTGAGGAAGGCAAGAAGAAAAAGTGGGTTTTCGTACAGAAGAAGATGCAGTACAGAACCTAACGAGTGGAGTAAGCGTAAGGTGCATTAACACACCCAACAGTCAACACTGTGGAATTAATTACAAACAGGTATACCGGTTCACTATTGTTGCTATTTGCAATCTCTTAATCATAGCAAAAAGTTCGAATCAAATCCGACACTTTACAACTCTCTTCACAGACTGAGCTCCGATCAGAAGCGAACACCAACCAATCATCGGGAAGACTAGTATGCTATAGATATGTTAACACATATATCTGCCTCAGTTCTTCCAGCAAACTGCAGCAAGAGTCAATAACTAAAACAAACAATCAGTCATCCGAAAATACGATCCAAGGATTATTCAAATTAGGAACCGTGTGCTCCTCAACCAGCTCCAAACGGAGAGATTTGTTCACTTTCAACAAAGGCGCTACGTATTCAAAGAACTCGTTTTTTCGCTGATTGATGGGATCCAAATAAAGCATGAAGAATAGCAAAGAGTGAATTTCCAAATTTCTTTACGTCATCGACACATATGTATATGCAAGACGGGTGGATTGTAATTTGGCTATTTTGCCCCTCCTAAAGCAACTATTTTTTCCTTCTATTTTATCGCAAAGATCTTCCCTGCAAAGCTACCTGCTTTCCTAAATGGTTGGAAGCTGTGTTTAAAAAATTCACATTATTCATCGATCGTTAAGTGGTCATATACCAATAACAGATCAATAATGCAGAAGCTTAACCAGGCGCGCACACGCAAGTCATGAATAATCATCGTTCGTCGTACATTTGTTCGCTACAGGCATGAAAATAGCAGAAATGTTCGCATTCGCAATGAGCTGCTGGAACTGAATGAAGCGTCACGTTTGACTATGCCATTTTTATGAACCTCTAATCAATGCGTACGACATATATGAGCTCGGATAACCGGGTTCGGTGGAGGAAGAAACCCTCCCATCTTGGCGCGAGTGCGTGGGAATAACCACGTTTGGGACGTCTGTAGCATTACTGGATACGCATTTTACTGTACGCTTTTCAATCATCATCGATCGGGTACGATCCTAGTACGGTACCTGCAGCACTTGCAGGTGGAAGAAATATGGACACACTGTATGGGTGCATTTATTTTCGCAAAAACTATCTGCCATTTTGGGAATGTGGATCAACCCAGACTGTCGAGGACTGGTTTTCTCCATTGGGAAGCCATTCGAATGACGCGATCGATCGGGTTTAATGCATCTCCCATATCATTGTCGCACTGTCAGGCGGAGACGTGTAACGCATGAATCGTTTAAGCTCGGCTATACCTGAACTTGATATTATGTGTACAGGGTGCGGCAGAAAATAATGCGAAAATGTTCAAACATGAGTATTGTGTTAATTCGTGTAGCTAGTGACTAATTTCTGTTGAAAGTGTATTTGTTCATGTTTACTTTCAAGTGCTGCATCCAAACATTCTATTTGCTTTATTTCAAATTCGTCAAAATGTTCGCGAAAGAAGTGATCACCAGTTTGTTGCTCTCCTAGAAGAAGCCGAAAGAGATTGCCAAGGTGGTAGGGTGCCATTTACCGCATGAAAAAGCACCGCTGGTCCTAAGCAGCGGAAGCCGGGAAGCGGACGTCCGCGCTTTGCACGCACGCCGAACGTAATCAAATCGGTCTGTGCAAAAATTGCTCGCAACCCGGTGCGTTCCATAAGAAAACTTGCAAAGGAGACCAATATTTCGGAGAAATCCATGCGGAGAATCATCAAAGAAGACCTGCATGCATCTTCCAGATTCATAGTGAAACGCCACTTGATTACGGACCGGGTCAAGGAACTACGAGTGACTCGTTCCAAGAGATTGCTTTCCTTGTTGAAGAAGGAAAAAATGATAATCCTGTTCTCCGACGAAAAGCTTGTCAGCATAGATGCTGTGGCCAACAGTCACACGGACCGGTTCATTTCACCGCAGAAAATGGAGAACGTTCCGGAAAAAGTGAAATTCAAATTTCAAACCAAACATTCGGCTGGGGTCATGATGTTTGGCTTCGTGGCGTCCAACGGTTTGAAAATGTCGCCTATTTTCATTGATGCTGGAGTTAAAATCCGGGAGTGTATATCGGTATTTTAAAGGACCAAGTGCTTCCCTGGGCGAAGCCCAACTTCTCCGAGGAACAAAACGTTGTCCTACAGTAGGATGGAGCGCCGTGTCACAGTCCAATCGAACCCAACAATGGTTGAACGATAACATGAAGTTTTGGCCGAAGGATTTGTGGCCCCCTAGCAGTCCAGATCTTATTCCGTTGGATTATTAGATTTGGGCATATGTTGAAGCACGAGCCTGCAAAACATCACACCCTAGTGTGAAAACCCTGAAGTCAACCATAACACGCACATGGCAGTCAATGTCGGAGGACTACGTCCGAAAGGCATGCTCTGGCTTCTGGCGTCGGCTCGAGGATGTTATTAATAAAAATGGAGAACACATTGAATAAATTTGACTTTATAAAGATAACTGCACTCAAAAATGTTGATATTATTGCTTGAATTAGTTGAAAATGGGATTTGAAAGAATTAGAACTAATTTTCGCATGATTTTCTGCCGCACCCTGTATGTTAGGGAAGATGGAACTGGTCAAAATCAATTAATTTGTTCTCTTTTTTTTTTGAATCCGGAATTATTGCACTGTTTGTTCTTGAACAAGGGGTTTTGAATTGATGTTTTAGTGTAATTTTATGATAAGGGCCTGTTCATAAACCACGTAGTCTTATTTTTGAAAATTTCAAACCCCCTCTTCCCCGCTCGTAGACTTTTCTTCATAATATTTTTTGAAATTTTGTATATGGAGCGTAGACTTTGGTTAAACTCCTGCCCCCTCCCCTCAGAAAAGTCTACGTGGTTTATGAATAACCCCTGAATAAAAATTAAAGTTTGCTAGAAAATATCAATGATTTTCGTAATAAATGAAGATTGGCTATTTAAACCCGAGACCTGTTATCATCGTTGGAGACAAAATTTCGGCAATCAATCAGGCAAATGTGCGGCAAAAGGAATTTCCTGTTCAGTCCTGGGGCATTACTTTAGGATGTTTTCGAAATCCGGTTGCAACATAGTCAGCCATGATGTTACTCCCGCAATTTGCTAGACATGATCAACAGTGCAACCGGTTTCGTGTTTCAAGCAATCAGTTGGTAATGTTAGTTATATACCTACTCTCGAATAAAACTTCTGTTTACCTTTTTGAAAATTTTGGCCGGTTTTCAGGACATCATTTTCAAACCATGCTTCATCGTGTTTCTTTAAGTAATTCTAATAGTACTGAAAAGTTCTTAAACCTTTCTTCGCACTCTAATGCAACTGAAGTGCTGATATATTGTCAGAACTTTAATCGAATGAAAAGCTCATTCAAGATGAACACAATTTACAAAAATTTAATGAGTTCCTCTTTTTCTATCATATTAGGTACAGAAACTAGTTGGGATGAGAGCATGAAAAGTGAAGAAAGGTTTGGGAATGATTTTTGTGATTTGTGGTTTCATTTGCTTGATTATTTCTCGAGCTATGCAGATTTGTGTTTCATTTGTATGGAAGCTCCCTCTTTCAGAGGGCGGAAGAGTCTCAAACCACAATAGAAACATTTCTTGCCTCCAACAACCTCAACATGCCAAATTTGGTTTTATTTGCTTCATTGGCTCTTGTATTATTCCAAAAATTGTGTTTTATTTGTATGGGAGTCCCTCCTTCCAGACAGTGGAGGGTTTTTCGAACCACCATTCGAAATATTTCTCTCCTCCAAAAACCTCCACCTGCCAACTTTGGTTCCATTTGCTTTATTAGTTCTCGAGTTATGCAGAAATTTCAGTTTCATTTGTACGAGAGCTCCTCCATCTAGAGAGGAGCGGGGTCTCAGACCATCATAGAAACATCTACTGCCTCCAGAAAACCCCACATGCCAAATCTGGTTCCATTTGCATAATAAGTTCTTGAGTTATGCAGAAACTTCTGTTTCATTTGTATGAGAGCCTCCTCTTCCAGAGAGGGGAGGGGTTTAAAACTACTATAGAAACATTTCTTGTTTTGAAAACCTCTCACATGCTAAATTTGGTTTCCTTTGCATGATTAGTTCTCGAGTTATGCAGAATTATGTGTTTCATTTGTATGTAGGCTCTCCCTTTCAGAGAAGGGAGGGGTCTCTTACTATCTTAAGAACCGGTCCTAAAAACTCCTCAATACAAAATTCACGCCGATTGGTTCAGTAGTTTTTAAGTCTATAAGGTTCAGACATGACCAATATACGATCAAAACATTGTTCGTTGCATATGTCAGGTCTGTTCTAGAGTAATGTAGTATCATTCGGTCTCCTTTTATGAAAACACATGAAGAATGACTAGAATCAGTACGAAAACATTTCCTCTGGTATAATCTCCGTAAATTAGGCTGGACAACATTTCCACTTCCGTCTTATGAAGCACGATGCATGCTTATTGACATTTAATCTCTAAGAGAACGAAAAGAATTTGTCATGATCTCTTTTGTTAACGATGTTGTGTTGCCTTATTTGTATTCTAAATTTCTACACCCGCTCGCGGCATTTGAGGAAGCGGAACTTGTTTGCATTAAATACCAATTTTTTTCTAGGCGATCTTTTAGAAGTCTGCTACTAGTTGACAAAATAAATGAATGAATAACTAACTTAATTAATAAATAAATAAGTAAATAAATAAATAAATAGACACATGAATAAATAAAAAAATTAATAAATAAATAAATGAATAAAAAAAAATATATAAAAAAAAAAATAAAAAAATTACTGACAAATAAATAAATAAATATATTACTAAATAAAATAATAAATTTATCAAATAAAAAACAATAAGTAAATAAAACAACTAATAAATAAGTAATAATATCAATAAATATATAAATAAACAAATAAATAAATAAATAAATAAATAAACAATTATATATATAATAAATAAATAAATATATTATTAAATAAATAAGTAAATAAATAAATAAATTTATTAATATGTTAATAAAAACTGAATAAATAAAAAAAGAAATAAAAAAAACATGTATAAAGATATATATGTATACATAAAAAAATAAAAATTTATATGAATCAATAAAAAAATGAATCAATAAATCAATATATTTATAAATAAATGAATTAAAATGAATAAAATAGTAATTATTTAAGTTAATGAATAATAAAATACATTAAAAAAACAAATAAATAACTCAAGGAAGTCAGCTTTTCTGTTGTCAGTGATTTTCATGGAAGTCAATCAAATCGTCAAGAATTTGTCGTATCCATTCCTTCTTAAAAATAAGAAGTTTCCGGAACTTTGTGATTTGTTGAAACGGCAGTTGGATGTTGGGCATATGAACGTTTGACATATGGACCTTTGGCATATGGATGTTTGGCAGAATGGACGTTTGTGAAATGGATGTTTGACCGAATGGTCGGTTGGCCAAAAAATATTCTCAAACGCAGTAGATGTAAAAATGCAAATAAGGAAACTCCCAATGTTAACTAAATAAAGCTAACGAGAGGAGAACATTGCAGTCGTTCTACAGCTTTTTCACATTTGACAGGTTAGAGGGTCTTAACGTTTGCAATAAAAATAATGAACAAAACTTGCCGATTTTTCATGGGTTTACCTTCACCCGCACTGACAAAACTACCCATGCAGCTTCAATCATAGTAACCCATGAGTCTGCAGACAAAATTTGACAACTCTATCAGTCGAAATTTAACCGTGATGGCAAAAACAGTGAAGCAACTCCGTTCAGAAGTGTGCGCGTTCAAAGAACCGCGTGACATCACTGTCTGAAATTAGGCCGCGTTGGAAACGAACATTGTGCGGCACTTTGTGGACGCCAGATACGCCCGTTCCGGAATCTAAAACATCTTGGCACTATTAAATAACAATCAGAGCATCGAAAGAAAGCTCGGTTCCGGACGGCCGACAACCCCGAGCTACAAGAAGCTCCAAATAATGATGAAGAGGAAGACCGAGGGATACGTGGCTACATCGCTGCGCGCGCTTGGCCACGAGGTCGGTTCAACCGGCCAAACAGTTAAAAATTTCCTGGATGTCACGCCCACTGGTTTTGGAGCTGTAGGCGATTTTCCTGGCGAATCGCGACGTGGCGGTGGTGATGGACGACGAGACCTATCTCATCCTGGATGGCAACGACTGGCAGGGCACTTCATATTTTCCTTCCCCCACGAAGGAAGTGAGCTCGGAGGTGAAGCACATTTCACATACCAAGTTCCCCAAGAAGGTGCTGCTGTGGCTGACAATCAGCGAGAAGTGGATGTCAAAGCCGCTCTTCTTTCGCTCCGGACTGGCCGTGAACGGGGAAATTTATTGTACGAAATGTCTGCTGGAAGTTGCGTCGTTCATCGAGAAATACCATAAGGGCAAAGACGCGGTATCCTGGCCGGATCTGGCGTCGGCTCAATACTCGAGGCGATCGTAGGAGAAGGTGGAGCGGCTGAATGTCGATGTGGTACTGAAGTCGGCGAGCCCGCCCAACGTCCCCCAGCTGCGTTCCATCGAGAATGTCTGGGCCAATCTGAAGTGTAAGATCCACTCAAACAATTTTGTCGCGAAACCTGAGGAGGAATTGATAAATAAAACGAAGAAAGAACTCAAAAACATGCTCGAACTCAAGTTTTACGCCTGCTGTTTACACGAGTTTTGCACTTGAGCTGGAATCTGAGTGCAAACTCGGTAAACATAAACACGAGAAGGAGAGCGCGTATTGGATGAACGTGCACTGCTGAGAGCCAAGCTCAAGCTCAGCGCCGCTCGTGATTTCGTTCAGACTGACCAGGACCATGTAGGACCAATACTTTGAAAAATTGTAGAAAGCACAATATTCATCCAATCTTCATGAAATTTTAGGAAAAGAAATTTCAAATAGTGCACAAAATTAGAAAAATATATTTATTGTAAAATGAGTACGTTGATTTTTTTTATACTTTTTTCCGCTGTGCGTTGATACCCTGAAACAAAAGCTTTCTTAAAAAAGAAAACGGATCGTGAACTAGTTCACGTTTTCAGCATGTTTACCTAAAAACGTTAATGTAGTCTAGTTAATGGTAACGTAATTCAGTTCACGGTATATTTTTGCCTGTTCTCGAATTCATGACTGCAGTTCACGAATCCGGCACGGATTTGTTTCCGCATCTTGGCAGGCTTGTTCGCGACAAAATCTGAACACCCCTAAATACGTATATCTCTGGAAGTACTTCATCAACACGTGATATATTTCGCAGACTAATGAACGTATGTCTGTTTTTGTTTAAAATCATATTTGGTGATACTACAAGCTCTTAGATCGAAGATGGCGTCGAAAAAAGAGCAAGTGCGAAAAGTAATTGTGTGCGGTGGAAATGAAAATCCGGATCCGTCAATAATCTTGCAAAACAGTTTCCTCGTTTTCCTGCTAGCATTGTTCATAACGTTCTTAAATCTTTCGATACACGTTTGACAACAGCCAGGAAGGCTGGAAACAGAACAAAAACGGATCTCAGGAACCACCAGAAGGACGCGAAGCAAATATTGCAGAAGAGACCAGATTTTTCAGACGAAGAAAAAGGCCAAGTTTCCCAAACAATACAGCTGCGGTCGAGCAAGCCAAAGCTTCATCACTACCGGAACGGTAAACAAGGAATTATACTGTGAAGAATGCCTAATGAAGCGATTGTTACCATTCCTACGCAGCCATGGAGCACCCTCGCTATTCTGGCCTGATTTAGCATCTTGTCACTACGCCAAAGATATTTTGGAATGGTATGAAGCGAATGGAGTCCATGTTGTACCGAAAAAGATGAATACGAACAACAAGCTACAAATATAGAAATATTTCGAAAATCTTGGACAAAAGCAGCGAAATCGGTTTCAGAGAAGTCTGAACGGACCCGAATGGCTGGAGTAAATTTAAAAGTTTGTAGTTTCTTCATACAGTCTAATCAAGTAACTGTAATTTTAAGATGTAGTTTTAAGATGACTAATAATGCATAATTAAATGAATAAAAAATGCAACTTAGATTGAACTAACAGCATTTTTTTTATTCCAAATTTAATCGATCCATATTTTGTCGCGAACAAGCCTTTAAAGCTCAAAACAAACCTCAAGCATTATTTAAAATTATCTTGTCATTTCAATAAAAAAACTACCAACACACACTATGAATGGCCCGATTAGCTTTCTTGCTCTTAGTTTAAATCTTTTCAAATCGGGCCTGGAAAGTTTTTTAATTTTGTCTGTGGCCCTTACGGTCAATATAAATTGGCCCAATTCGGTTCTCAAGCGTCATTAAAAAATACCTTGTTTTCTCAAAGAAAAACCACCATTACCTGTTGGTTTAAATCAGTTCATATTCGCCATCGAACGTTTTATATTACGTTGTCTTCTAAATCACAAACTACCATCAGACTTTTTGAGTGGCCCGAATCGAAAATGGCTTTCAAGCTTGGTTTATAGCCTTTCATCACTATGAAATAGCACCATGTGGGCATCGCTACCGTTGCATTATGGTACGAATGGACAAATTTCGCGACAAAAATCTTTAACTCGTAAACCATTAACAGATGATGTTTTCGAGAGATTTAATTTAAAAAACAAGATCTGAAAATGCAAAACTACCAATTTTAAAACGAGTTTTTTTCCTCAAGGGGACAAAAGGGGCCGAACAATTTTGCATAGACCTTGTAGATGGAAGTTTGTACTTTTAGTTCACGTACTCTGTGTTTGCAAATATTTGCAAATAAAGAAATAAGATATCTGGCAAAAACGTATTTTTGTTTACACATCAACCCTTATAACTTACAACACAATAACTAGCAACTATCTTGCCTATCTTCAATATGCGTCATTCTATATCGTTAAAGTCATCTTTGCAAAGTTTTCAAATTCAAATTGAAATAAAAAAGTTACAGAAAAATAACTGTTTTTTCAAGTCCCACCCTAAGGAAAGTTAGAAAAACTGTTTTAAAACGATACGTAGATGAGATAGAAGTTTATTTTTTTAGCAAAGTTTCATTAAATTAAAATATCTACAGTTCTGTAAAAGCAAAAACTCCTCTAAATCATAAGAATAAAAAGTTGAAAATTTTATTATGAACATAGAAGGACCACCCAAACCTAAAGATAGATCTTGTTTTTTTAAATTAAATCTCTTGAGAACATTACATGTCTAAAGTTAATGGTTTTCGAGTTATCGATTTTTGTCGTGAAATTTGTCCATTCGTACCATAGTGCGTTGGTTTGATTTGGTACATATTAGACTAACTAAATGGAGGGTAATAAGCACAAAGATAAACAAGAATTCAGCGTATCGCTTACCAAAATGAACTCGGCTGCCACCCAACCCTTTCTTTCAACATTCCAGTGATTTTTCGTGGAAGTGCAGAGGATTCCAAATAATGGAGTAGCATCCTTGGATTGTCAATCATGCTCATGCAATCTCATCGAACACTAATGTTGCGGGTAAACATTTCTCCTCCATAAATTAGATCTATTCAGAACTGTTTTTCACTTCATTTCACACGGATATGGCAGTCACAGTCTGCAAATGGTGAAACTTTAGCATGCTTTTCATCTGGTTGGTATTGGAGTTATTTGAATTTCCATAAATTGTCGAGCCGTGCTCTACTCATGCATAGCGACGGTTTGATCCTGCTCATGGAGAACTTGGGACACGTAGGCTATTCATTTTCCGCGTTGACAACCATTTTACGAAGCACATAATTAATGGTTTTCATCGCATTGGACCACCCGCTGGGCTCAGTCGAGAGTCCTATAATGGCAATGGACGCACAACATATATTTTCATTTCACTGCAAAAGGAGATGGACGGAGAGTGTAACGGGGGTTGCTGATCGAAGGATTATTTTGTGACTTGTTGAAAGTATTTATCTAGCTTCCTCTATGGCCTCCCATATAGGACAATGTCGGTGGGTTAATTTGTATAACGTTGAGGTAAATAATGGGCTAGCATTATGTTAGGGCATCAGGAAAATCAAGCGAACATTTTTTGCGTGAGGAACAGTTCCACGAATTATTGCCATAACGAATCAATAAACTTCCCAGATGGCGATTTACAAGCTGTGAAATGGCGAATTCAAAACTGGCTATCTATCTTTAGCATCAGCACTCGGACTGAGCCATGGAAAGACTCATGAATAATTTAAATCGGAAAATGAGCTTTATTATGTTGAATCAATATCGAAACTTGGCGTTGCCTCTGATATAGTAAGCAAAGTAAAAAAAAGAACGGGGAAAAGAAAAGTCTTTATCGCTCGATTTGAATCAATTTTTTACATGAGTATGGCAACTGCTTGTTATGGTGATTACGAATGAATCGACAGTCTTGCGGGATGAAGGAAGAGGTAGAAATGTGTTATCTTGATCTTTGTTTAAACCTGTTCAGGGGAATGGTAAAACAATTTATGTGGACCTACCTGCTGCGATTGGTTGTTGTCGAAATACGCTGGCCATCTCCATCATGAACACCCTCGCCGATAGATGCAGCCCATGGCAGATACAGTGGATCGTAAAACCGATCACCGTTAGCAGCCAGCCCCAACCTCCTTCCGGGTAGTAATGTTGCCTCAACGTCATCAGTTGTCTCAAATCGGCTACCAACCGGGCCCCGTAGGGAATCTTCACCTCATTCCCATTCCGATGCCGATGGTGCCGATGTGGCTTGTGTTGACCCGAGGATTCGTATCCCATATTGTTGATCCCACTGCAGGAACCACTGCCGCTCAGTCCCACTCCGGAGTCTTCCCTGGAGTGGAGCTGCGGCAACGATTGTGACCGCTGCATTGCCAGTGGCCTCATCGTATCGTTCGATGAGAACGACATCTTCTTATTTTTCTTCAGAGACTCGCGGTTTTCACTTTCATGCACTCACGCACCGGTTTTGATCCGGATTTTTAATCCGGTGTCTCACAGATGCTCATTTCCGTGTCTTCGATCACTCACTTTGCTTCTCATTGCACACAATCGATGTCGGGTCGAGCTTTTGAAAACCACCCGGACAGCATAATTACTCCTGGAGTAGACGCGTTCTTCGATCACTGATTACCATTTTTATGGTCGCAAATTGGAGCCTGACTGCACATCGTTCACCCATTGCCAGTGCTCTGATTGGCGTTGGAAAAGGGAAAGAGAAAAATTTATTTCTGTAGGCACTTTCGGTAAACCGTTTGACTCGCAGTCGTTGCCGAAGTTGTAAGCCACGAGGGGGAGTGAGGAGTTGTCTGTTGCTCTTTTATTTTTCACTTGCTCGAAACGATATATTTCAATTGTAGTGCCTAAAGGGAGGGGCAACAGATGTATGATGTTGATATTATGGAAGAATGTGGAGAAAAGCGTGAAATTTTAAATTTATGATTTTTTCCTCTGGGAAATAAATGGCCTGGTGATTGGAACGAGGGCAGTGAAATGGCAATCAGAATGATCAATTGCTGTTTACATGGAAGGTGTTTGATCAGGAGCCCCTATTAGCTCAGTCGGGAAAGCGCAATTAAAATAAAAGCTGAACCAAGCTGGAGATGATTGCGATTGATTTTTTGGGAACGAACATGTTTCTCTTCGTAGACACGGTTGGAAGGTGTAGAAATTCTTAAAGAACACCTCTTGGCTGATAGAAATTTTTAGCTGAATTACAGATTCTTTTCAAATTGCACCAGCTTAAGAATTTCAAAAACCCACACCAACAGATCCATACGTTCTGTGATTTAGTTCATTTGATCATTTTATTCCAGCTGCTAAATTTGTTATCGTTACTTAAATGGTTTTATATGATTCATAATGGCATGATGTTTAAAATACACTGATGCAGTAGGCTGTGTTGATTTAAAGAAAAATCGAATTTACGAACGTACATAGTAAATCATGGTTAGAAATATTCCAAAACCATTCCCTCAAAAGTAAAAGTTACATTTTTTTAAATCGACTAGCTTGACGATTATCGACTTGAAGTTTCGCATGGAATTAGGATGAGGAAAATAGTATTTTCATTTTTTATCCAGTTGAGTTGAAATATCGGAGGCCCCTCGAAAACACGTGGCACATTTTATTAAGCATTTTAACCAAATCGTGATTTATTTGAGATTAAAATAAGGAAGCTATTTAAATAATCAAATGGGAAACATCGAAATTACAGTCAGAAACCTTGCAAAATAAACATTTTCAGAACGGGAACGGCGTTTAAAGGCGGAAAATCAATGAAAAATGCTATCCAATACCCTGCACTATGGATATTTTTGGATCGGAATTTCAAACAAGCTTGAATCAAGGTTGAGACTAAATAAGGGTGAGGTTTTTTTTTGTTGGGGCGTAGAACCACAGCGTCCACTGAGTTGAACTTTTGTGGTATGAGGGTGAGGTTATGATAAGGTCTAACGGTACCCTTACTGTTGCTTTGAAAAGATTCGAAGACGCTATTGAGCGTAGATTCAGAAGCAAAAAACAAGTTTGTTTACACAATAATGCAAACGACTCTCAAGGTGGGTGTTGGCCAAATTTAGATTTTTCAGATATAATCCTAAATTGGTTATAGAGTATTTTTCTTACATCTAGTGACCTAACGTCCGTACTCATCACATTATTTTCTATTGCGATGTGTCCAACTCAATGGGTAAATTGAACTGAAGGTGAGTTTAAAAAAAAAGGGGAACGTGGAGTAAAGGGTGTCCACAGTTAAATTGCATCACTTTCAATAAGCTGTAACATTTCGCCCTTTGGGATGATTTCAACGAAGTTTTGGGTGAAATGACCTCAGCGTGTATTGTTTACACTGCTCGAGTTTCATTGTGAAATGTTTCGTAGTTTTGAAAATGGAGTCGAAGGAACAGCATGTGCGCACATTTTGCACACGCACCTCGACAACCCACTTCTTTCGCACCGAGCCATCGGAAAGATGTTGAAAATTCACCAGTCTACAGTGTCTCGTGTCATAAGACGTTTCGGGAAACGTTTAACCGTCGATCGGAAGAAGGCGAGTGATGAAAAAGTGTTCCGTACTGGGTGAAGGATCACAAGTGAGTGGTTGCTGCCTTTAAACGCAAACCCAGCTGTTCCATTCGCTATGTCGCGAAAAAGCTGCACTTGACCGAAAGTTTCGTGCAGAAAGCCAACAAACAAGCCGGGCTCCGTTTATTCAAAGTTCAGAAAACTCCAAACTGCAATGAAAAACAGAATAGGACAGCTTAAACACGTGCGCGTAAGCTGTACACACAAATGTTGACGAAACCGCACTGCTGTACCATGGACGATGACAAATTCCCGGCAACAAGTATGTGATTGCGAAAGACAAGTTCGATGATCCAGAGTCTCTCAGGAAACAGCAAGTCTCAAAGTTCCCCAAGAAATGTATGATTGGCAGGAGATTTGTTCGTGTGGTGATCCGAGCAAGCTTTTCGTGACAGCTTCAACTGTAATTGGTCAAGTATACATGAATGAATACCTGAAAAACGACTTCTTCCGTTTCTCAAAACACACAATGTTCTTACATTTTTTGGCCGCGCCTAGCCTCTTGTGACTACTCTAAGGATGTTCTGGAGTGGTACAAGATGAATGGTGTCAATTTCCGCCGAAGAATGCCGAAGAATCTCAATCCCCCAAACTCTCCAGAGTTGCGGCCAATTGAAAAATATTGAGGTATAATGAAGCACAAACTTCGTAAGCATCCTAAAGTTGTCACACTCATGTCGGTTCAAGCGTTGTTGAAAACCTTATGCGTGATATTAAGAAGAAAGTTCAGGCTTATGGATTTGGTAAATAAATACAGTTAAATAAAAATATCGAAACCAAGATTATATGTTGTATTTTATTCCCTGAATATTTCATGACAATCGGTTGAGAGACTTGTTTATGAGGACGAGTTTAAAGTGATGTAATTGAACTGTGGACACCCTTTATACTCATAAATGAGTAAATGCAATACACTCATTTAATAACACGCAAAGAAAAACCGCAGTAGAAACTACTATTTCGAGGGTTAAATTGAGCGCAAGCACCAACAATTTTCAGCTGACTATGAATGCGTTTGATTTTACCATGGCTGCGATTAAATCAACCGTGGTGCAGTTGATATCAATATTAGGTCTGTCAAATATACCATAAACGTTGAAGGTTTAACCATAAACATTGTAAATTTGACTGAAATTTCATGGTAGTTTTAAAGATAGGCGTAGTCGGTTAAAATGGTTGTTTTTACTACAAGATTTTTTTCTGTGTATTTATCCCAGTTTCCCGCGAAAATTTGAACTTTAAAACAAAGTTTAATGGAAATGACGTCTCCTTAAGATTTGATGAAGTTTCTCTTCGTATTGATTTTACAACTGTAACGAATCGGACGAATGTTCAATCGAAATAGAAAAAAGTAGCCGTCGTGATTTCTTGAATAAATATTGTGCTAATAGATGTTGAATACTCCTTCAGAATAGTTAGTGCAGACATTGCGGCTTTTTTTTATTGCACAAAATGGGCCGATGGTTCTCCAGTGGTACTGAAATGTTGTCTACAGGTAGAGTTTAACGAGAGTGAACTTATAAAAAACTTTCCGGGAAAACTTCAATGGAAGTCTTAATCTTTTCTGAAGCTTCAACAAATTAAAAAAATCATAAGTACCAAGCACTCTAAAAGCAAACTTTCTTATTGAAGCTTCATTAGGTTCATAGCATACTAGCAACAAATAAGTAGGTCGACATGTGTTTGTTCCAACCAAAACCAAAAATGCTAAAATTTTTATAGGCAACTAAGATTTAAAAAAATAATGTATGATTTTAAGTCGTAAATTGAGAATCATTTTCAGGCCAAAATCTTATCTGATTGCATCAAAGTACCTCTCTACTTCGTTATATTTGAAAATCATTTGATTGGTTGTCAAAAATTATTATTGCAAGCCGTAAATCTCGCTTTCTTCGCAGCAGCCGGTCTTTGTCCTATCCCGTTAAAGTTGCAGCAAACCATAGTTACGAGTTGCTTTTGTCATGACATTTACAGCTGGCAACAAATCGGAGTTAAGGCGAGTTCCTCATGAATCGTTTCCATAATTAGGGCCTTAGTTTAACAATTTGTGATTCGTTTCAATTTGTCTGTTGAGTACTTTTAGAATATTATGCTAGGTATAGCAAAACAGTTCAATTGAACAGTTTATAACGAGCGTGTGGATTTAGCGTGTAGTAGTTGCCATGAGTCTCACTTATGCACACATGCGCCAAAAAGAGGTCGTCTGAAAAAATGTGAAGAGACTTATGTTGTTATTATAGTATACTTGATTTTACTCATATATTGTACAAGACACTACGTCTGCATCAATTAAGACTACCACCTGTTGAGAAAAAAGCTCTTAAAATTGAAGTTCTGAAAAAAACAGATTTATCGTGTGTATCTTCGATCATGCGACAAAAGAAGACACGGTCTCCGGAATCAACTCAAATTTAAATTATAATTTACGCAAAACGACAAACACATGTATGCAGCTAAAACACTCTTGAATATGTAGTAAATCCAGTACAATTGCTCCAACTTTAATGTTATATTTTTAGATTGAATAATTTTTTTTCTGTGTACCATTTTTGCCCCGGAAAAGTGAGAAAAAATTTTAAGAGGAATTTCGAATGGAAAACAAATTAAATTTTATTTCATTTTGGTGGTCGTGCATATTGTAAACAGACACCATCACCAATCAGCTTGTTTTGGGCAATCATTCAAAACAGTAATGTTATTAATATAATTATTGCTTGGATTATTGCCTGAAGACATTTATCGGAGCAGCAAAATGAAAAAGCACGGATACAACTTTAGGGGACTTTGACCTTGCTTCTGAACGATTTTATTTCTTGAAAGTATTTTAAAATAGGCCTGGATTTTCGTCATCCACTTTCGTTTTTACTAACCACAGCTATTCAAATATATTTCGTTTCAAATGGGCCACAAAGTTTGAAAACAAAATTTGTTAAATTTTGAGATATCGAAAAAAAAATAATGTTTTCGTAGCTGACATATTGGCGAAAAAGAAAGTCTACGAAGAAAATCGATCAAAGCAGATAAACCTCTTTGAAAAACGACCGTAGATTATCTTGTTATGGAAATGTTGTATTCAGGGGGCAATCATTAAGGATTCCGCTGTAGATCACATGGAATTCAGTATAAATGTGTTGAACATATGATTACGATGAATCTGTTCTTTTTAACATTCAACACATCGTTACGTCATTAAAGGGTGTTTCGATCAAAATTTGGTCGACTTAAACTTGACACATTTTCTTTAATCGCGCATTAAATTTATTTGCACAACTCTCATTTTGAATATGTGTGCGTGTGGCATCATGCCTCTATTTTGGTTTTAAGATTCGCACTTCAGTTATCAAAATGTCGTCGAAGGAAGAGAAGTAACGCATCAAAATGTTGCACGTGCATGGCAAAAATACAAGCTACTCTCACGCCAAGTTGGCGAAATTGTTGTGGCTAAATCAACTGTTACGAACGTATTAAAAGTGTTCAGTGAACGTTTGTCGCCAGGAGGCCACTGCGACGACAAAAAGAGTTGTCCGCTGTTTCGAGCGGAACACCAACCTCTTCGTCCGAGATGTCGCAAAGAAGAGGAAGGGAGGGCCAACAAGCCATTTAAGAATATTGGGCCATCGTCAAGCGGAACCTTAAGAAGATTCTGTTGTGAGCGAGAAACAGTTGAAGGCAAATTGGCGTTCTGCGGCGAATAAAGTGGAACAAAATCTTATGGCATAAAGGAAGCTTAGTTGAATATTTCTCCTGTATTCTGTATTAATTGAACTTAAAAAAAAAAGAGTTTGACATATTAATGAAAACTTTGATCGACTCACACACATTACATTTGTTCTTTCAATTCAGCCATTCAAAGAAAGCATTTTTACGAAATTAAATTCAAACAGAAGTAGATGTAATTATTGCTAATATAAATTCGATGTCAGTCTTGGGCGTCAGTTATTTTTAATTAGTTATTCTCTAAAAAATTATGCAATTACTTTAGAATTTGAATTTATCGAGTGCAAGATTATTTTACTATCTTATTAATAGTTTAACGTGAATTTTGTGAATTATAAAATCAGGTTAGCTTAATGAGTAATTAATTAAGGTGAGATTTCCACGTTAATAGGCCATCTGTGCCCGGCCAACTCGGAAGTACCAGCTTGTAATGGCTAGAATCGACAAGTATCGTTGATTCTGGACGGTCCGTTAGCAAGGACAAGCTCCGTCTATCACTGGCTGTTGGTGATACTGTTTTTAGACTATCAGGTCTAGTTTCGGTCACGGTCCCTTAGTTTCGCAACATCTGTGCGGTATGAGCTAAACACCGCGAATATAATCAATTAAACACTTCTCAACTTCTGGGGACGTATTTACCCCTAATTTCCAACCATATTTATGCTCAGGCAGGTGCATTAGAAAAACATCCAACGAGGGAGTGGATATACCGAAACGAAAAACAATAAGATCTGTCCGAAAATTTTCTCGTTTTGTAGAACCTAATAAAACGTGACGTAACCGTAGGATTCTATTAGGATTCCCATGAATCAATTCATAGTTGTTTCTTTTAAATTAAATAAGTGAACTCGAAAAATTAAGCATAAATAGATTTGTGGCTCGTAAATTTGAATAAAATATACAATATTTCTAGTTAAGATTCTCTACTTTGTTATGTGCGTAACTTGGTTTAACGTTGTTTTCCAATCTGTTGATCCGGATGCTCTGAGACTATTTGAAAACGTAAGGGTTCGATTACAAATTTTCCAAATGCTGAAAATTATAAACGGTTTAGTCGCATTCGGGGCTGTCAAGGCGATTCAGCCATTAACTGTAAGTAAAAAAAATTAAAAAAAATAAACTTAAAATTGATAAATTAATTTCTAATAAGTTGGATTACGCTTTAACTGAGGCCATAACTTACAGTGACCAGCGAAAAAAAGCTCAATAGAGCCGTATGTCAGAAAATTTCTTTTTATAAGTCTTGTACACATCAGAACCATTCTATTTACACATGCGCAGTTTCTGTTGGACCCATTTGACAAGTTTCACATATTCTGTGTGACACGTTTCATAATCTTCTGGAAAAATAATTTTCCGTGTAGAATCCGCTGATATACCCCTCGTAAATCACTGCTTTGACGGTTCATTGTTTACATCCGCCTCAAAGCTCTGCCGCAAGTTGAAAAAGTAGACGTTTTGAGTTCTTTGGAGGTGTATTCAAAGTGAATTACATGGGTGGCCAAACAATCTCGCTACAGGTCCGAAATTTGATCGTGCGTGATTGCAATCGGAACCATACCCAGCACGCGGTGGCCGAGAGATATGGAGTGAGCCGTGGTGCAGTTCAGAAGATTTTTTCGAAGCACCAGAAGCTTGAAAGTCTTGCGAAACGGATCTCTGAGAGGACCGAGTTATCAAGAAAAATCCGGTCATCATCATCCGAGAAATGAAAGAGAACCTGAGCCTACCGATTTCGGATCGCATTATCCGTCAACGCATCGCCGAGCAAGGGTTTCGAAGCCATTTCGCCCAGAAGCGATCGTTCATCAGCCTAACAGGACTAACATGGAAAAACGGCTCTAATTCGCAAGACCTTACATAACTTAGCCCATGGAGTTCTGGAAACGTGTTGTGTGGTCGAGCGAATCCAAGTTTGAGCTGTTCAACAAGAGTATGGCGCAGAAGTGATGAAGGACTTCAGGATAGGAATCTACAGCCAACCATGAAACACGACGGAGGTAATATTATGGTCTGGGGTTGCTTTTCGTGGTTTGGAGAGGGTAGTCTGGCCCTAATCAATGGGATCGTGACATTGATAATCTGTGCAAAAATCTGGAGGAGTCATTGCTGGAAATGGGGTTGGAAAGCAATTACTTCTTTCAGCATGATAATGATTCCAAGCATACGGCCAAGATTTCAGCATAACTCGTGAACTAATCAAGCAAATGGAACCAAATTTGATAGCGAGTTTTTGAAGGCAAGAAATGTTTCTGTGATGGTTCGTGGCCCCTCCTCTTTCTGAAAAGGGGGACTCCCATACAAATGAAACACAAATTTCAACCAAACATGAGAATTATCACTCCTGCTATGCAAATTTGTATGTAGGGGGTTTTTGGGTCAGGCAAAGGATCTTATGATAGTTCGAGACCCCTCGCGCCTCTAGAAAGGGGGGCTCCCATGCAAATGAAAAACAAATTTCTTGAGAACCAAATTTGCTATATGAAGGTTTTTGGAGGCAAGATATGTTTCTATGGTGGTTTGCGACTCCCGTGAGAAAGGGTGTGCTCTCATTCAAATGAAACACAAATGTAGACAAAATATGAGAATTATACCTACTGTTATGAAAATTTGTGCTGGAGGCTGTTGAGGCTGGAAGTTTCTTATGATGGTTTGGAGCTCCTTCTCTGTCTGGAAGGGGAGGGAGCTGCCATACACATGAAACACAAATTTCTGCAAAACTCGAGTACTAATCAAGCAAATGGAACCAAATTTGGCGTGTGGGGGTTTTTGGGCAGGATGTTTTTCTAAGGTGGTTAGAGACTCCTTCCTTTTGAGGGGGGGTAAGCTGGCGCTCAAACAAATGAAACTGAATTTTCAACCAAACATGAGAATTATCCATGCAACTAACACCGAAATTGTGTACTTTTTGGGTAAGCAGCATGTTCTGATTGAAGTTTGACCTCTTCTTAGTCAAGAATGGCGGATGCTTGAGTTACCTCAGTGCTACATTATGCCTATGAAGTTAATCTAAGGCTATGCAAGAGAAAATTACGTTCAAACTGACAGGATGCAGCGTAGTTTGAAGATAAAAATGTTGTCTATGAATTGCTTCTACACAGAGAGAAAAACCGGTAGAATGTAGCAAAGCTCGCACCGGGTTCATCTAGTACCCTATGGAAATGTTTTTTTTTTTCTGAAATTGTTGATAATTTTTTTTTTCTGAAATTGTTGATAATTTTCGTTTGTGTAGTTAAAAAAACATTACCAGTAAGCCAAAACAAACTTCCATGGGTATCTTTTGACAGGATGTATCACAATGCCTAACTTGTTAGCAAATCTTTGACTTTTGTAAACATTTACAAATTCATTACGGAATGATCTATTCTTTTTCGCCAGTCACTGTAATTGCTTATCACTTCGACAAAGATTTTCCATTAGAGCCTAACAGACAAACGCAAACAATGGCTCCTTCCGCAAATTTCTCGTGGCACAAAGGCTTTCCCTGTAAGCCTACAATTCTATTGGATAGGTGAACTCTTTCCCTCCGGAATGACCGTGATGGATTGATTAGGCTTGTTTTTAATTACTTGAAATTTGCGAAAAAAAAGCCATTTATTACGTTTATCAGTTGGGCCCTGAGGGTCTGTTCATAAACCGCGTAGACTCATTTTTGAAAAACTCAGGGAATTAAAATCATCTCCATCACATTTTGTAACGGACAACCTATGTTTACAATTGAGGAGTCGTCTTCGATAGTTTATATTTCTGCAGGATGATAATTAGTTACATGTACTTGATTGCTAAAATTAAAAAAAAAAATGCTTGATTGCTAAAATTATCTTCCGGGAACAGACGCTCCGCACAGATAAAAATATCGTTCTTAAAAATTCCGATCAAACGTAAAATTCATACTCGAAAAAGTCTGCACACTTCCTAAACTATGCCTTTCAGCACTCATTAGTCCACTCCCCCAACTCCTCAATTCACCATTATCCAGCTCCAACTGGCACATGTCAAAGATTGTTTTCCATGACGTGCTTAATTTCACCGCCATCATCGATTGAGCCGGGCCGGTCCAGGGGCACACAAAGCCAGGAGTGTGGAGCGATATGAAAGTGCTTGGTAATTTGAGCCAAAGTGAGCAATTTTGGTTTTTGCTGCTTCACTCCAAGATCGATGATCGGCGTATGCCAAGGTGTCAAATTTCGTCTTAATCTATCCGCAGGGAGAGGTTCAACTTAGGGAGATGCATTTCGCCACAACCGTCGTCCATAGTACGCACCCCGATGCTATGATGACAGGGCGGAGGATATTACTGATCGAATGCCGTTGACAGCACTCTCGAGTCACGAGTCAATCGGTCGGTGTCGGATATTGATATTGATGGTGCTACTTTTTGCTCGGATGAGATTGCTATTTTCGGAGAAGTAGCTGTAAGTGGAGCGAGGTAGAAAAAAAAGCTGGTGGAGCTCAGTTTCAGCCAATAATTTGTATGATTAATTGACGCTGGGAGTAACGGAATTTACCAAACAATAATCAACGCTGACAGGGTGGAAAGCTTCCCACTGGTTTTTTTTACGTTCAAGAGGTAACGCAGATGGTTCAGAGAATGGGTGATTTTTTTTAAGTATTGCCAATACGTGTATCGAAATTCAGATCAACATGCTTGCGATTCCTGAGTTGTTAGTATGGATGTAACAAAAGTGATTATTGCGCTAAACTAGCTATTGCCATCAATGGTCCAGTTATAATCGGTCGGTATAGTCAAAGAGCAGGTTGTCGGGTATACAAACATCCACTTTTTTCCCCACCATCTCTAAAAGAGGACCAAAGCAGGCGATGCGTTCATCGAGAAATGATTCCGAATTGCTGCACTCTTCGCACCGACAGTAAAATGATGATATTTACATAAACTTTGACTTTTAAACAGCCCTTGGGAGTGCATGACTGTGATGGACGCCGACAGGAACAAGTAAATCGTGATCATGCCCTTCGGGTTGCAATTATTCTGCAGTCGTACCATCAGACTTTATCTTGCAAATTATAGTGAAGTTGATTTAAACACCAAAATTGCAATTGCTTTTGATTGGCTTTATTGCACCTACAGGTCAAATGGAATCAATTTATTTTACTTCTTCTGGTTTAATATGAGGAGAAACGTTTAGTACACATCACAAAACATCAAACTAACGTGAATGAGCAGAAAAAGCTACACAAGAATTTGTCTGTATATAAGTAAACATCGGGGGTGAAACGTTTGGCATATGGACCTTTGGCCGAAAGGACGTATGGCCGAAAGGACGTATGGCCAAATGGATGTTTGGTCGAATGGACGTTTGGCCGAAAATTATCTCTCAGCATAAAGGAATTAAGAAACAAACAAAAAATCTCGAGCGCATTAGGTAGCATCCCGACGTAATGAAATATTCTAGATTTATTACCATTAGAGTTTATCAGTATGCGTGCGCATTTGCAGTAATAAGCATTCTGATTAAGTTACAACTATATCGATTCGCTACTCAAGTAACAATTTTAGTTTTGTTCCAGCCGTATAAAACTTCTCCCGGCTTTGTTAATAAAACTACATTCAACACCTCCTCTATGCATCTTTAAAGCCGAAATGTGTACAAAGTGGCCTACTCTTTAGACGGTTGTGAAAACAAATTAATAAAACCTTTCCAAGACCATAAAGATTTTGAAAATGTTCTAGTTAAAGATATTATGACCACTTGAGAACCATCATAAAACCTATTGGCCGCCATCACAACCAGCATAGGGCCGAATGGCCACAGCTGTCAAACTTCACGGCAATATTGTGGTTGTTTTTTTCTGCTTTGTTCGATTCTCTGCTCTTCTGATTCATTCAACAGTAAATAATGGCTAAGAAAAAAGCTCAAGTGTTGCGGGAAATTATGTTTGATAGCAAAATATATGAAACAAATTGAGTTTTTTTTATAGCGTATCATGCTCCAAATCATATGCACATTTAATTTTATGGTGAGTATTGGCACGATAAGTGCTGAAAATTAATGCGCCTCGGAAATTATGCGAGTTTACAACAACAAAAACGAAATTGAAAGAAATATATTCGATAAATTAATCAAGAAACTTCTGAAATTGATGGAATTCAATAAGATAACCTTATTGAATTCCATCAATTTCAGAAGTTTCTGAACGAATACCAAAATTTGTCTCAGATCTACAGTTCTATTGTATTACATTTAAAATTTGTTGTATTTATTTTTCCACGTTTCATTATTCATTATTCATCATTCATTATTTCATATATTTCAATATGGTGATTGCAAGAAATCACAGTTTTTCCAAAAAGCTACTATAAAACTATCTGGTCGCTTGGTAGCATTCCTTAATGCCAATTAGCCGTTTAATGCATTTGCTGGAGGCAAAATGGTTTTAAAATGTTTTTTCAACTGACCATAATAAGATAATATGAATGAGTCCTAAAACGGCATTTCAAAACAGCATTTTATAAGTTTACAAATTCAAAATAAAACCTTTGAGAGAGGAGTAAAAGGAATTTTAGAAGTCAAGGTTTTAAGATCGCTGTAAAGAAGCTGTGTAGGTTCTTATAAACCTGACTAAACTATGAAACCTATTGGCATCTCTTGCTGCCATAATAAAACCGAATTGATTTCTAGTGGCTTTCTTAAGACTTTAGTAAAACTTAACAAAGCTTGATGGTTTGGCAATGTTACTTCGGTAAAGACCGAAGTCCTTGTGTTCAAAAATGCAAAAAATTGTGTTCGGCCATTTGGCCATGAGCTGTATGAATATGTTGCCTGTGTAGCCCCCACTTCTCATTCCTGTTTGGGGCCTTCTGCACTTTGTAGGTATGTAGTTCTGAACAAAATATATTGACAACTTGGATTTACTAGTGACATCCAGGAGCGAGATGTTTAGCCGGCACTTTAATTCTGCTACAACCATCTTGATCATCTTGGAATCAATCGACCCATGTCTGCCAAACGTCCTTTGGAGGTTTTTATCACACGAGACACGTAATATTAGCAATACCAAGCTCTATAGCGATTCATCCATCGGATGCATTCAGACGGGCAGTAAAGCCTGTCCACGTTAAATTTCGGACACCAAAATAATAGCAACAAAAAAAATTTATACATAATTTAACACAACCGATTGTTTATTTCACAATAATTGAGTTATATTTAGATTAGAAACAGTTGATTAAGGTGTTAATCCTTCTTTCTGTAAAAATTCTCGAACTGTATAAGATACACACGCCATTAGATTCCAAAAGGTGTTCTAAGATACGCCCACCGCCCATCTTCTCTTGAAATCATCGGTACCATTTACTTTCTTATTAGTTTCGAAGAATTTCCGCTTTACTAGAGCCCAGTACTTATCTATAGCCCGAAGTTCTGGACAGTTTGGCTGGTTAACTGTTTTTGGCACGTATTTGACCTTTTGTACTTTGTACCATTCCAAGACAGATTTTGCATGGTGACAAGAGGTCAAATCAAATCGTGGCTTCTGATAAATGGTAGCAACCACTTTTGTGGATTTTTTTCTCTACAAATCCTTATTGATAGTGTCGGTAGAGACGAAACTTTTAGATTTGCGACCACAACTACATATGGCCTGCCAAAATAAAATACTTCTTCGGGAATTTGTATACCTTCTTTGTCCGGAAATGCTCGGCATTCCTTTGCATTGCGGAATAAGAATCCAGACCCTGAATCTGTTTGAAGTCTTCGAGTACGTTTGTTTCGTCGACCAAGGATACAAGAATACCGTGGTACAAGGAAATGTTTGCAAAACATTGGTGTAGAGCTCCTTAGCACGTTTGCAGTGACATTTTGCTTGTCATCACAGTTGGGCACCTTTTTCACTTTGTACGCCTTCAGTCCTTGGCTCTGCTTCACTTTTTGTACGTATGATTTTGACTTCCCAAGTTTGCAAGACACATTTCGCACAGAAAGAATGGAATTTTACTCAATAATGGCTACCACCTTCTGGTCCATTTGTTCTGGTCAGCATACATGCAGATTTATCCCAAGCAACACAGCTTGTATTAAACAAGTTGAAAGTACTGTTAAATGACCAAAACAGGTTATAAATTTACGTGTTTAATACTTAATTTCATACTCTAATATGACGTAAAAATCGCAAAAAGTGAAGCCTTATAAAACATAAAATGGAAAAAATATCCTCATACAAAAATATAAACTACGTCAAGCATGGGATTTGAACACTAGTCCTTGGCGTGACAGGTTTGTAGCTTCTTTGCTAAGCCAGCTCAGATTGTTGAAAAGTGAACTCTGAGTATCTAAGATATACTTCCCGTTGGCAGTGGAACCACAATCTTCTACAACAAATTCATTGTAATGAGAAAAAAGAACAAGTTTTGCAAAACATGGTTGGTGTAATGTAATTTCAACAGTATACAGAACTGCCCATAAAATCTTGTCCTGTTTATGTACTATAAATGTATGGAACCATGTTTTCAAGAACATTAATAAGATATTAATTACTTGCAGCAGTAAAAAAAGAATTTTTCGCTCGATCGTCAGTCAGAATACGAGAGATCCAAACCGCTCCGAACTTGACATGTATTGCAATACGTTTATAATACATTTATAAAACATACAATTATAAATCATTCTAAAAAGATGTTTTGTGTGTTACTTGGGATTCTACTTCCAACCTTCCGATCCACTGTCAAGCGCTGGTCTCATGATTTACAAACACAAATCATGATACTTTTCGGTAGTTTTAGTATCTTGGCAAGATCGCGTACCGATAAATTCGGATTTTGCTGCCGTTCATACAAAATGTTTTTGCGTACTTCTACATGTTTCAACGCCATTTTACTGAATGTAACAAGAATGTGAACATGTTGTAAGGGAAAAGTTTCAGCAATCTGTGAAATAGTTTAAAACCTACACTGAAAGAAAAGTGTCCGAAATTTAACGTGGACAGGATTTATAAGGCCAAATTATGAAAATGTCAATTAACAAACAAACAAAACATTTAATATTACAAAAAAAATTGCATGTTAACAGAGATTAAGACTTCTTCGTTTCACAAAATGCAATGCCGATCTTTCTTGACGAAGTCTTTAAGATATATGGAAAAAAAAGAGATCAATATTATCCAGTTTTACGGCACTATTTAATCGTTCGTGAGATATATGTTCGTACATTGTATCTCAACCGTGCCTTCACCGTATCTGCTGTGATAATGGCCAAGAACAGATTTGCCAGATTGTGCCCGGTGATTTTAGCTTTATGATGCCACGCCTTCTAACAGACTACTTTCTCGAATAACAACAACAAAAGACGAAACATAGCCGTTGATGGTTTGGCTGTTCGACTGATTCTTGAATGGATTTGCCCTTTCCATTCAACAAGCAGCAGTTAGACGATTCATTTTTGGTAGCGTGAAAAAGCACACTACACCACTGAAAAAAAATATTGTCACGGGATGTGATGCCAGCTAAGCTCCTTCATTCAGCAATAATTGACATAATCGTATTGGTATTGATTCAATTATTCATCAGCAGTAAAGACTTTATCCGTCAATTTAAAGCTAAACACTTGAGTGAGATTAACTCGTTAAGCTAAATGCATTATCTTCATGATCTTCAAATGTGCTTAATTGTGAAATTTAGACGTCATGTCTACTATTGCACCTTAGATACACAGAACGTTATAAATGAACTGTCCACATTTAAATGTGAATAATTTCACAGGAAAACCGTAAACCCAATTTAAGGGACTAGTTATTTGCTATGTTTTCAACTATAGCTTAATGGATTAAATAGTTGCACTGAACATTAATTTTCGTAAATTAGCTTTGATTCGATGGAATTTGTTCATAGAAAATACCGGATGCCCAGTAAATTGTATGAAACATTCATATCGCTTTTCATCTGGTGGAATGATAGTCACCAAGGCATTGTGAGATCAAACGATTCAGCTCTTTTCAAATAAACGGGATTGACTCCATAGTCAGAATGATTAAAAAATGCTGAATAACTCCTCATGAATTTTGGTGAGCGTGAGCTTTTTAGTGGAATACCTGTATCTAGAAAATGAGAAGAAATTTTAGTAATTTCCATTTAGTTGGAACCTTCATTGCTTGACAGATACGCGTACTTCGTCTACAATGTGCAGACTTCTTCTGTGTCGTGTACTAATACAATACTCGAGTCGAGTATAAATACATGAAACTGAAGAAGTCTGCATATTGTACACAGAAAAATTCCAAGCCAACATTACATGAAATTTCCCATTACTCTCAGCCAAATTAACTTGAAATATCCCATTATTTCCGATCAAATCTAGCATTCCCTTTATTTTCATTAGATAATGCAGAAAATTGTTTCTTTTTATCTGTGAAGGCGAAATACGCGTACAAAGTGATCGGGACTGGCAAATTTTTGAAACATTATTTTATAGTTAAGACACGTAACGACAAAATATTTATCAAGCAACTGAAATGTTAATTACTAGAATCGGCCTTAAATTGGCTGATACATGGCCATTTCATTGAAACAGGTTCTGATAAAGGGTCCTGGGTCTGGTTAACTCTTTATTTTACTCCAAACATGTCATGTGACAGCTCTTTCTTCTTGGTTTTTCATCACAAACCTTATTATAAGCTTAAAGTGAAACATTTACCATATTGGTACCCCCGGAACCCCCGGAACGTCCCTTGGGGAACCTGTAGTAGAGGCCATGTACGATTTTGCTCCAAAACATGCCGTGTGGTCGCTCTATCCACAGGTATCAAATAAGCAGTTCCAAAGCATCTTTACGGCAGCCTATCAAGCATTTAAGTCGCCGTGATAATGCTTCATTAATGCTATTTTGCATTCGCAATGCTTATTACAGGCTACAAGCATTTAAATAGCATTTGAAATGCAGCTTCACAACCGATAGCTTTAAAGATGCTGATATAATGCTAATATAATGCTTGTAGCATCTGAAATTCAGATGTAGGGTTGATTTACTGCATATGCTAATGCTTATTGGTTACCTGGGTCTTCACGATTTTTCATAATTATGATTTTGATAGACTTGAGAAAGCCTTGGCTACGTTGACCATTCCCGGAACATTTTTGGGAGAACCGGTAGTAAAGATCAATTACGATTTTACCACAAAATATGGACTATAAGACTCACTGTTTAGTCAGATCCAGCTTCCTGGAACCTCTGAGGATTAATTTATTTAGCTTTGGTCCGGATAAGCAAGCAATAATTCGATTGAGTATAGGGAAGAGTGGGTTTTATTAGTTGGTTGGTCCTCCAGACGCGTCCTCCAGACGCGTTCAGAACGGCTTCAATCCGCCTGGGGATGGAGCTGTAGAGAGCTTGAATGACGGCCAGTGGTATTTTATACCATTCGTCGATCAAAGTATTCTCCAATTTCTTCAAGGACGAAGGTTGTGGGAAAACATTCCGAACCCTTGCTTCTAATGTTGACCATAACGGTTCAATGATGTTAATGCCCAGTGACTGAGCAGGCCACTCAAGGTGATTGAAATTACTTGCGTGGTCCTCATACCACTTTTTAATGGATTTCGCTGTATGGATTGGAGCGTGGTCATCCTGCCCAAGTAACACACAAAACATCTTTTCAGAATGATTTGCAAATTGTTTGTATTATAAATGTATTATGAACGTATTGCAAAACTTGTCAAGTTTGAAGCGGTTTGTATTTCTCGTATTCTATGTATCACTCTGACAAACGATCGAGCTAAAAATAATTTTTCAAATGCTGCAAGTGATTAATATTTTATTATTGTTCTTGAAAACATGGTTCCATACATTTATAAAACATAAACAGGACAAGATTTGATGGTCAGTTCTATATACTGTTGACATTACATTACATCAACCATGTTTTGCAAAACATGTTCTTTTTTCTCATTACGATGAATTTGTTGTGCAAGATTGTGGTTTAACTGCCAACGAGAAGCATATCATAGATAATCAGAATTTACTTCTCAACAATCTGAGTTGGCATAGCAAAGAAGCTACAAACCTATCGCGCCAAGGGCTAGTGTTCAAATCCCGCGCTTGGCAGTGTTATATTTTTGTATGAAGTAATTTTTTCCATTTTTTGTTTTATAAGGCTTCACTTTTTGCGCTTTTTGCGTCATATAAAAGTACGAAATAAAGTATTATACACCTAAATTTATAACCTATTTTTGTCATTCAACAGTACTTTCAACTTGTTTAATGCAAGCTGTGTTGCTTGGGTGGAAGACGCCGTGAGGATCACATCTTAGGAAGCACTTAGTTGTAATTTAAAAATGATAATTCTCTGTAGTGTACGTCGCCAACATTACGTCACTAACAGGTGCAATAAGTTCGGCTAATATTTCATGAAGTTAGAGCACTACAAAGTTCATAAAAAATTTGCCTGTCCCGATGATTTTGTCTCTTCCCTGTATCTGTTAAGATAAGCCATAAAGGTAGTTGGAATTCAATGGAAATTACTAATCTTTCTTCTCATTTTGTAACACTTCGTTCGTGCCCCTTTTTTTAAATACATTTCTAGTCATATCGACTGTCTGTCAGTCATTCATGCCACTGTCTCTCTGACCACTCTTGGCTTTAATAACAGCTTGGCATCTTCGCGGCATTGATTCTGGTGTGATTTTGTGCCATTCAGTCGCAATTACTAGTTGTAATTGCAGAATGCTTGTTGGATGTTGTCCAGATAAGCTTCCTTTACTATTATTCCGTCAATGAATTCAAGCTCTCCAGCAGCAGGCGATGCCATCGAGCACTCTACCCCCATGACCCTACTTGCATGGCTTTTTAAAAATCTGGTTGAGTTATTTGACAATTAATAATGTTGCAAGAATTCACGTTCACCATGTTTGACTGTCGGCTTTAAACACTAATTTTTCAAGCTTTGACCGATCTTCCGCCATTTTTTATAACCATGGCTTCTTATGCGCCACTCTGTCCTTAAGACCATGTTCATGGAGCCGAATTTACACAGTTTGAGGTGTCACATGAAGTGAAAACTTATTCTCGATTTTCAAATTCGGGAGCTGAAAAGCCTCGGTTTTGCTTAACTTTGTATACGATAGCCCTGTCTATCCGAGTACTTGTCTTCAAAGGACGTTCTGATCGTACCGCGCTGGTAAGATGGAATCGCATTATTTGAACCTTTAAACTATTTTAGCTTCCGCATCTTGATCTTTACGTATCTTTACGAACTAGTACAATAGCAGCAATTAAAGGCAATTTTAGGCAAAATAACTTAAACTTTGATATACAAATGCACCCAACGACTGAATGTGCGCTGTTTGCAATGTTTACATTCGATAAAGTGACAGGTACCGCGTAATACACTCTGAAATATTATTAACTATATTCAGGTGGATAAACTTTTTTTGCGTATTTTTTTCTATCGTTTCATTGATCGCACCAGAGTTTTCCAAAGGAAGAGAAATGAGATGTAAATTCGATGACAAAATGATAAGCACATAAAACTGAATAGATCATACAACAACATTCAAATGAACAGCTCACTTTTCAACCGCCAAACAGGAAAATTGCGATTTGACGGTAGGGGTGGATATTTTTTTTTACACATTGTAATTGTATTTACATATTAACTCAGTATGGCTGCTTATTGTTCAGAGAACAATGGGCCGTTTCTTTCTGAACTCCTTTTAGCCGTCGCAAACTCACAATTGGTGCGAAATAGCTTAAAGCTGAAATGCGTTTATTTTAATTATTGTAACAATGTAGAATAAGAACCCATATCACTTACAATTTTTGGTTTGAATCGTACTTTTAATTCTAAAGGAAACTCTCGCCACGACTAACTGTGATTTATCCACTATCTGCAATTATAGGTTTAGGCTTGGTTCTAGAAATGATAGTTTTAACCTTTACTCACTGTGACAATCTTAGTATTTGAGTTTTGCCGAACTTGACGCAACTGCTGTTAAGGTTTTAAAATCTCATAATAGATGAAAATGCGTTGAAATCAATTCATATTATTATAATTTAAGACCTAACTAACTTTCTCCACAACGCACTTTTTGCCGAAAAAGGAAAATATGATTATCATCCTGATGACATCCCACGTCATCTGTCTATACGTCAACGTATTGCCTGGGACAGACATTCAACGTACAGCGTTGAAACTTAAAAACAGGTACTAGACTAAAAGAGTATAACGCTGTACGTTGTATGTCTGTCCAGGTATATGACGTTCCAGCCTGTAAGGCTGCGTTCACACTGTTAGGCCGCGTTCACCTTGCTCAACCGTGTTGGCAGCTACACTTATGGAATGACAAAATATCCAAATCCGTCAAAAAAAATTCTTTTTTTATAAAGTATGGTCTTCCAACTTTTCATGGTTCAAAACAATGAACGTCTTATAAAGCTTATCTAAGGAAATGTGTAAATGTCTGAATATTGTTACCAGCTCAGTTACTTTATGGGTTGCAATAAAATATGTAAACGACCTCTGCATATTTGGCTGAGTAAAGGGTCACATATTGAAAATATGAATAAAATTGTTTCCAAAATATTGGTTTTAAGAAACTAAATGATAAGTTTCTATGAGTTAACTTTCTTATTACAAAAGATCGATATCTCAAGTCAAAATACAGAAGTTTCAAGGAAACTGATGCAGTGTTCAATTGTTTTTTTGGTAAATTTTTTGAAGGAAATTGGCATGTGTTTAAAAACAAAACAAAACTACAAGGCCAAACAATTTTGGAACCTGTTTTGCCAGGACATATGAAAAACAAATCGGCTATGAACTTAAAGAATATTTTATATGTACAGAGCCAGTTCTTTGCATTTTCACGCTGATGTCATTCTATTATTTTATTTCGCCAAGACAGAGGCGCTCCAGCAGAATGGCTCAAATGCCGGGACTTGTTTTAATATACGGCTTAATGGATTCAACGCACACACGATAGTAGCTGTTCCACAATCCAAAACAAATTCAAAATAATAGAAAACAAGCATCGAATCAGATTCACATCCTCGGCGATAAATTTACTTTTTGATGACTACCCATCCCAAAGAAGGAACTTTACGAACCGGAAACCACTTTCTTGCTCGGTAAACTCCTCCGAATGGAACAATTCCGTTGTCCTGACCAATGTGTGACGATTCTTTCCACATCGAGGGTCATAAAATACAAATATAATAACATCTGAGGATGGGGCAGCAGCGATCACACTAGGCGAAGAGCGTTTGGATCTGGTTTGGGAGGGCAAAAACTGGCTCCGACCAACTCCGCAACCAAAACGTTAAAGTAGGTCAAATTAAGCTCCTCTCTTGCTTCAGCTTGGAGGAAGCTAAACGCGAACGGACGGAAAAGCAAGCAGCCAAACCGCAAGAATTTATTGGCAGCTCGAATCAAGTGGATATGTTTTATGGAATGCTGTCGAACTGTTTGGACTTTGCGTACTTCGGAGCGGACAAACAAACACCCGTTTTGGGAGAACTTTTGTCGGTGCTTCAGTTCAAAAGTGGAGCGAAAATTTGATACAAATTTACGACACCGAAAGCAAGTGTTTCTACTTAATGGCACATTTGCTGCCCCAAACCGTAGGATGGATTTTAGCTTCGCGGCTCACGAAATCAATACTGCCTGCGTCTGTCACACGTGATTACAGAAAATGACGACTTTTTATGGCATCACCATCGGCTGCTGATTGTGCTGTCTTTCCGGGTGCTCGCTATGTTTCGATTGTGCATGGGCTTTATTAGTATTTGCTGCTATCATAATAAATATTATTTCTCCCATGCTGCTTTTATGGATTTATGGACGTTTGCCAACGGTATCAGGCGAGAAAGATGTATATGCTTGAGAAGAAGCACTGCTACCTACGCCTTGCGGTTGGAAAACGACACTATGTCTCAAGAGGGATACCGGATTTTATAGGTGAATCCACTTCGGAGGAGCAACAAGTTGACATCTTTACTCTTTTTGCAGGCCGTTCATAATTCAATGTAATTACAGTTTGCACCACTAGTCACGGTAATCATTACAGAAGGATGATATTTATTTTACGATTGCCACATCTGCCGATACCATATATCCAACAGGTGCCTGCCGATGATGAAGCATATTTTCTCACGTTATCTGAGACCAATGATATTGAATATGACTTCTGGTTCCATATTGGTGGAAGCAATGAATGATACATTGGAAAACACACTTTACTGTGCTGAAAATTTCAATGTTTAATTTACTTAAGTTTCTTCAAATCTCCTACACTGAAAATAAAATTTTGTTTACGCTTCGAAATCGATCGGTTGACTCACCAATCTTTTCGTTTTTTTCTGTTACGAAAATGATTTGTACTATTTATGAAGCTGGCTTCGTATTCAATACCACAGTCGCAGTCTATTGGACGAATCATTTGTTTTCTTAAAAACAACGTTCGTGTATTGTACGAAAACAAAACGAAGAACTACTGAGATTTTGATTTTAGGCGCTTTTCGTTGCATGAATGTTTATGTAGACGTAAAATGAACTTCGTAAAAAACCAGGAAGGGTTAGTTATATGCAGAAATATTCTGATGTGAGAAACAATCCCGTCCCGAGAAAAGCTACTATTTATTCTGATCTCACTAGGTCATGTAGAAATGCTGTGATGATGATGAGGAAGAATTTTTCTTTTATTATGAGATAATAAAATGACTGTAGCTCTCCCAGCAGCCACATCAACATTGCGGATACAATAGAAGAGGAGCAGTGATTGGCTGGTTCGGAATCCATAATTTTTTTCTTAGCGTTTCAAGCTCATTGCTTTCTGGAGGATGTAGCTTATCGAACCTTCCGGTTTGCTCTAAGCATATTGCTATGAGGTACCAGGTGGTTATCCACCGATTGCCTGTCGATCTGCCAAATTTGGAAGACGTCTGCATTGAGTTATCTCAAATTATAATATTCCGCCCACTATATCACAAAACATTGCGATTGGTTGAGTGGATTGGAGATAATGAAATCATTGGGTATAGGACCAAGTATCCCCCGGGTGGTGCTAAAACGATAAGCTTGGAAATCAATAGAAGCATAAAGTTGCCAAAAGGCACAAATGGCTTCGAAGGACTCTAATTTCACCAAATCCTTCAATCGTAACTTTAAATGTATGAGCATAGATTGCTCTCTTTAGAGGGTTCAACTTGCTTGATGCAGTTATTGGTTCCAGTAGTTGTATAGTTTGTAAAATGTAGTTGAGCAAATTGTAAGTAAAAAAAGTTGAGTTTTTGTTTGAAAATGGAGGACGTCTGAATCTGTGGGTGAAATTGTTTTCGTTACTTTTCGGTGTTAAAAGACTGAACTGACCAAAAACAGTGGTAAACTGTGCGTGAATTTGTCCACGAGTGTTAACGTAATGTTAAAGTGAAAAATTTGACCGGATTTCATACCGAAAAAACTGAGTTTTCAGTGACACGATCGGAGTTTATTTGGCCGTCCCTTGTTATGTTAGTTAAGGATGAATTTGAGAATTAAAGTTTCATTCTTCATTTTTATTTTTCCAACTATGAAAACCCAAACAGATCCAACTTTATGTGAATGTTGTGTGGGGAATGAGATAGAGAGAGAGAGAGAGAGAGAAAGAGAAAGAGAAAGAGAGAGAGAGAGAATCTCTGTGTATATTGTATTATTAGACTATTTTATAACAACAACTCAAATGTATTATGATGTAAATTTTAAGTTTCAACCTCAATTCAGTAAGTGAGATAAGGCGCTATAACCTTGGCAATTATTGCCAGGCTTTTGATTCAAATGTATAAGCATTGATTGCTCTCTTTAGAGGGTTCAACTTGCTTGATGCAGTTATTGGTTCCAGTAGTTGTATAGTTTGTAAAATGTAGTTGAGCAAATTGTAAGTAAAAAAAGTTGAGTTTTTGCTAATCTAATCTAGCATCTGTGCTCCCGACGATAAAGTACAAATTATCACACTGTTTAACTCTAGATAGAAGCGTTTGGTACTGGAGGTCCACGCTCTCTTCCTTCCCTTGATTCAAAGTAGTAGAGCGATTTTAGTTCTTTCTGGAATCGCTCTATTTTTTGGAATCCTCGCTGTGGCACATATTACGCAGTTGGTTTGGACGATGACGAGAAAAATGATGTATTCAAGAAACCATCATTTTCCAGGATGCTTTCAAGAATTGGCTGCGTTAGTGTGAGATTAGATGAGAACAGATTGGATTGGCGTTTCAAGCTTATTCTTTTCACAATTAGGTAATGGCTAAAATATTTACCTGCACTTAGTAATTCAGAAAAAGCACCAAAAAATGAAAAAAGTGCCACTAAATTATTAAGGCCTGTGCCAACAAATAATGTGTGATCAGCATTAAAAAATTAGGAATGAGCAATAAAAGATGAGAAAAGATCTTCGGATAATCTAATTGTGACCGGTAAATCTGTCAAATAAAGCAACAGCTATTAGTATATGTGCAATTAAATATGGCAGTATTTCCGCCAAATTATGTAATTTGAGCACTAAACTATTCGCATATGTCTTTTAATTTTGTTAGATTTTCCCATAAAAACAGTAAAATGAGCAATGGATATTTATTTATCCATTTGCTCATTTACTGTTTTTATGGGAAAATCCATAAAATTAAAAGACATATGCGAATAGTTTAGTGCTCAAATTACATAATTTGGTGGAAATACTGCCATATTTAATTGCACATATACTAATAGCTGTTGCTTTATTTGATAGATTTACCGGTCACAATTAGGTTATCCGAAGATCTTTTCTCATCTTTTATTGCTCATTCCTAATTTTTTAATGCTGATCACACATTATTTGTTGGCACAGGCCTTAATAATTTAATGGCACTTTTCATTTTTATTGCTCAAATCTCTCTTTTAATTGATGATTAATTATGCTGCCATTAGGTAATTGCTTTCTCTCAACTTAGTGTTCTGAATGCACTTTGACAGCTATTACACTGATAGGTAAAATAAAGTACCCACCTCTTCGTTTTTCAATTTCTCTCATTTACTTGGTTCAAATTAGAAGTAAACACAGTGTAGTTTTTTTCTTATTTTGTTTATATTCTTTTAAGTTTCACTTATGGAATACTGAAAAAAAGAAGTTTTACTTAAAGAAAAAAAAAATCAATTTGAGTTGAAAAAAAAAAACAGTGACAAAATAAAGTGCCCACTTCAAAAATCGATATGTTTTCGATAAGTTTCCATTGGAAGACCCCTCGATTGTTTATGTATTGATATTTTGATATGTTTTGAAGCAAACGGCTCAACCTGGTGCATTTGTATACGTTATCGCATTTGATTCAATTGAAAAAAAAATGGAGAACGCAGTGCTTTCGGAAAGCAATTCCCTTGTGTATCCGAAAATTGGTCGTTCGTGATGTGCAAAACGGTGAATCGCACGGGGCGATTCTCGATGCCAGGGTTGACAAAACTGGTGTTACCAATAAAAATAACTATTTTGAACCCCTGGAGCGCGCCTGGGAAGAGCTAGATCCACAGCACCTAAAGAACCTGGTCGAGAGCATGTCGAAGCACCTGCAGGAGGTCCTGAAGGCAAAGGAGGACACATCAATTATTGAAATGCTTTTATTTTACTTTAATTTATGTTTTCTGTAGCCTAAATGAAGTGGGCACTTCATTTTGTCACTGTTTTTTTTCAACACAAATTGTTTTTTTTCTTTAAGTAAAACTCCGTTTTTCAGTATTCCATAAGTGAAACTCAAAAGAATATAAAAATAAGACAATAAAAAAAATACAGTGTGTTACTTTAATTTGAACCCAGTAAATGAGAAAAATTGAAAAAACGATGAAGTGGGCACTTTATTTTGCCTATCAGTGTAATTGAAGCTTTCGATGACAGGTATCATTTTTTGCATTAGTATGTTGATTTGCAAATACAATCGTACCCTATGCCCAGGGAGTCGACAAATTTTCCTTAACGAAAAATTCCTAGGCCAGACCGGGAATAGAACGCAGCCACCTCCAGCAAGGCGTTACTTTGTAGCTGCGCCTTTACCGACTGAGCTAGGAAAGGCCCCGTTACATAAAGGCCATTCTGGATTGCTTGACCGCTCATAATACCGTTTGTATGTAAGGAAGACAATCCCCCAAAAGTACCTCAGGCGCGGCTAGTCGTGTTAGCATTTAAAAAAATGGACAAAAATTGTCAACTTGTCATGAGTTTATCTTCACCCGCACTGACGAAACCCAGCAGCATCAATCATAGTAACCCATGAGCCAGCAGACAACATTTGACAGCTCTATCAGTCGAACTCTAACCATGATGACAAAAACAGTGAAGCAACTCCGTTCAGAAGTTTGTGCGTTCAAAGAACGGCACCCCGCCGCGTCGAAAACGGACATCGAGTGGCACTTTGTGAACGCCGAATACGCCCGTTCCGACATCTACAACACCTTAGCACTATTAGACAACACTCAGAGCATCAAAAGAAAGCCCGGTTCCAGACGGCCGACGACCCTGAGCGACAAGAAGCTCCAAAGGATGCTGAAGAGGAATACCGGGGGCTACATCGCTGCGTGCGCTAGGCCGGGAGGTCGGTTCAACCGTCCAAACAGTGAAAAAGTACCTGGCAAACATGAACATACATGTCAGGAAGCGGAAATCTCGTCCACTGGTTTCGTAGCTGCAGGCAATGACGCAGCGGCAGCAGCTGAATAAGATGGTCAACTCGATTTTCCCGGCGAATCGCGACGTGCCGGTGGTGATGGACGACGAGACCTATCTCGGCCTGGATGGCAATGACTGGTAGGTCACCAGTCCCTACGAAGGAAGTGCGCTCCGAGGTGAAGTTCATTTCAAACACCATGCTCCCGAGAAGGTGCCGCTGTGGTTGACAATCAGCGAGAAGGGGATGTCAAAGCCGCTCTTCTTTCACTCCGGACTGGCCGTGAACGGGGAAATTTATAGTACAAAATGCCTGCCGGAATATGCGTCGTCAATCAAGAAATACCATAAGGGCGAAGACGCGGTGTTCTGGTCGGATCTGGCGTCGGCCCACTACTCAAAGCGATCGTTGGAGGAAATGGAGCGGCTGAATATCGATGTGGGACCCAAGTCAGCGAACCCACCCAACGTCGCTCAGTTGCGTCCCATCGAGAATTTCTGGGCCAACCTGAAGCGTAAGATCTACTCCAACAAAACTGAAAAGGAATTGATAAATAAAACAAAGAAAGAACTCAAAAACATGCCTACACGCATGGCAAATGTTCCGGTTAACTGTCAGAAGATCGCTGGCAAGGGCGTTGATTTTTTTGCAAGTAAGCTTAAATAATTACCTCCATAAAAGATAAAAGCAATCTGTCTTAGCTATTTTTATCACCATCCGAAAAAGTCCATTTTTTTAATGCAAACGTTAGATTGGACATGACAAGCACTCACAAATAGCAAATACGAACTTTCAGCAGGTTTTTTAGGAATCAGGATATTCACGCTTATCTGCTAGGGTAAAGGATATATTTTACTATGGCAGGTTTGATAAGTTTTCTGGGACAAACCGATGGTATCTTGAAGATAGATTCAATTCGTATTGCTCGTAGGATCGTTGTTAAATATTATATTTTTAAATTTCAGCTTCAGCTTTCAGTCAGATTTACGCGATATGTCCTCCCTTTTTATCAATAACATCCTCTAGACGACGCTGGGAGCTAGAACGCGCCTTTTAAACATAGTCTTCCGATTTCGCCTGTCATGTGCACTTTTTGACAGAACTCAGGGTCTTCACACTAGGGTGAGTAGTGCGAAGAAATAGAGCAGCTATATCGTTCTCAAAATACGCGTAAATTATACAAGAAGTTCAACACATCCTATAAAGGTTTCTGTCTAGCGAGCCGAAATGTGTCTGGAGAAATATGGAACTTGACGGATGAATGTGAGGTGAATGGTGGACCAGCACTACGATGAACACCTGAATGGCTCAGTGGCGGAATACCAAGACAGCAGGAAAAATGGCTGCATCGGTTTGGTGGACAAGGGTGACGTGTCAACTCCCACGATAAGTGAAGTTAAGGATGCTATCCAACAGCTTAAGAATAACAAGGTAGCTCGGCAGGATGGCATCGGAGCGGAACTTTTCAAAATGAGCCCGGATAAGTTGGTGACTTGTCTGCATCGACTGATAGTCAGGATCTGGAATACAGAACAGCTACCGGAGGAGTGGAAAGAGGGAGTTATATGCCCAATCTACAAAAAGGGTAACAAGTTAGAATGTTCGAACTATCGAGCGATCACTATTATCAACGCGGCCTACAAACAGCTGTCTCAGATTATCTTCCGTCTTCTATCGCCGCTAGCAAGCAGATTTGAGGGAAGTTATCAAGCCGGTTTTGTGAACGGTCGATCGACAACTGACCAAATCTTTACGTTGCGGCATATCCTCCAGTGTCGCGAAATTCAAGTCCCTACACACCACCTATCCATCGAATTCAAGGCCGCATACGATACTATTGATCGTGCTGAGCTATGGAAGACTATGGACGAGAACGTTAGGTGCACAGTGTTACGTGAAGAACATCGGGTGCGTTGTCGGACTCGTCTCGAAACACGTAAACGACTTTGACAAGGCGATGGTCTTTCCGCCTACTGTTCAACATTGCGCTAGAAGGTGCAGAAGCGGGTACATTTTCAATAAATCCATTCAGTTCACCTGCTTCGCTGACGACGTGGACATTGTCGGCAAAAAGTTCCAGGTGGTAGCTGATCAGGACACCAAGTTGAAACGTGAAGGGGAAAAGGATGAATTGAAGGTGAATGCGTCGAAGACTAAATATTTTTTGGCTGTAGGAACTCTGCGTGGTAGAGCTCGCAAAGGCAGAACTGTTACAATCGACGGAGATGAGTCCAAGGTGGTGGATGAGTTTATGTACCTACCTCTGATCATTGGTTACGTCAAATAACAACTGCAGCAGAGAAATTCGGAGCATTGTAACCGGAAGTCTTGCCTACTATGGACTTCAAAAGACCTTGAGGTCTGGTAAGCTTTACTCCCGTACAAAGTGTACCATGTACAAAACTGATAAGACCTGTAGTTCTCTGCGGGCATGAGAAGTGGACAATGTTCGAAGAGGACCTGCAAGAACTTTGAGTTCTCGAACGGCTCGCGTTTAGGACCTTCTTTGCCAGAGTATGTGAAAACGGCGTATGAAGGACAAGAATGAACCACGAGATGGGGCAGCTCTTAAGCGAACACAGTATCCAGAAAATCGCTTGAGCTGGAAGGGTACAATGTCGGGCAACAACCCCGCAAATAAGGTGTTTGCCTCGAATCCGACCGTTTCAAGACGCAGAGGAGCGCAGCGAGCTAGGTGGTTGAACCAGGTGGATCAAGACCTTGGAAGTGTAGGACATTCGAGGAACTGGAGACAAGCAGCCCTCAACCGAGTTTTATGTAGTAATATCATGACGCAGGTGCGGTCCTTATGGGACGGTGGACCAGCATAAAACATTTAAAAAACTAGGGTGAGATGACTCCTAGAGGGTTTGAGCTGTTTAGTGGAATAACTCGACTTATTAGTACGAGACACTGAAGAAGTCTGCACATTGTAGACGAAATACGCGTAACTGTCAAGATAAGCAAAGGTAGTTGGAATGAAATGGAAAATACTAATTTTTCTTCTAATTTCTAGGGTGAGGTATTCTGCAAGCTTGTGCTTCAACATAATTCCAAATCGAATAATCCAACGGGTTGTGGTCCAGTCTGCTAGGTGTGTACAAATCTTTTGACCTAAACTTCAAGTTTTCCCACAGTCATTGATGGGTCCGTTTTGACGTGTGATATGGCGCTCTATTCTGTTGTTGTGTAAAAAGTCACATTTTGCGTGACATAATTAATGGATGCTCCTTTGGGCTTAAGTACAATTATCCCTACAAGTTTCTGAACATCACACTACAGCGAAACGGATCTTCTCCCTACTGGAAATTCGTAGTACAGGAATAAGTAGCAAGTTCGCAATGACCTTTCTATGCAAGGGAAAAGCCAGTTTCCCATTTGCTCGTTTGAAACACAGAAGTTTTCTCCAACAAGTTCGCAATTCATCCGAATCTTCCACCTCGATATCCTTGCAGATGATTGCTGTCCTCAGATCACAACATTTTCGAAGGCCTGTTCCTCATGACATCCGTCCGACCTGTTCCTCCAAAATCCGTTCGGTGTTTTAGGTAATCATTTTCATAAATATTTTCAAGGAGAATCCTTAACGATAATTCAGCTGATTGCACATGTTTGAGAATTCCGGAGCCTCTGACTGGAAGATGCAGTTCACTTTGTTGATGAGTACGTAGCTCAAGAAGCAGAGAAGTAGCTGCATCATCTGGTCATTAAGATGACAGAAAATGCGCTGTGTGGTTTGATTTTTGTCGTTGTTGGATTGGAACGAAAAAAAAACAACACGAGCTCCGAAAACCATGCCAAGGTCCTTTTGAAAACTGACTCCAACTATAGCAATCTGGGATGCAGAACTTTCATATGCTTCAATTACAAGATACTTTTTATAATTTGGAATTTCTTGCATCGTATCGGATCGGATAGACTGTTCCAGGTTCAATGGCAGTTTTTTGCATGCATAGCTTGCACAAGAAGCCAGTACATTTGATGATTATTTGAAATGAGGACAGTCACGTTTCCATACACACTCAGATTATCTTACAGAAATTTGTAAAGTTTTACCGAATTCTCAACAGCTGAACGTTCGGTAATCCGATTTTACGGATTTCGGTAAAATTTTACCGAAATCCGGTAAATTTTTCACAGATATCTGTAAAATTTCACCGGAATCCGTAAACCATACCGCTGATTAGAATTCGGTAAACTGCATTACGATCTAAGTTGTAGAATCTTGGCCGATCGATCAGAACTTACCATAAGACCCACGTAATGTGGACGGAAACGGAACGGAAATGGCAAGTTTGACAGTTGTCGCAAATGACGTCGATATGCCCAAATGAAATTAACTTGGGTCTAATCAGTTTTCTATCCGAGTCAGATTGGGCTCCTCCACTGCGATCGCCGTTCCGCTTCTGTTAGTACTGCGATCTAGTTTTTACCGATCTTCATCTGATCTAAAACCCATTAATCTTTTTTCTTTTAATCGGTGCCATCGATCATTTATAGGATGTCACACTGCGAGACTATATTAAAGATTACAAAAAATGATAAATACATGATTCGAATAGCCAAAACAACTATCGAGAATATTATACTTACTTCCAAAAAAAATTCTGAATGTATGCAAGAAAATTCTTCTTTAATTGAAAGATCAGTATTTTGTAGAAATCCCTGCAGGAAACTCTGCCAAAATTTGTGGAGCAACCTCTTGAGGCGTTGGAAACAAACACTTCTCTAGCGAAAGAATTGAAGATATTATTGAAGTATTTTCTGGAGAACTGTATGCGAAAATCTTTGCAGACATCCTAAACAAAATGTAATGAATTATACTACAAAATCACTTGCGGAATTTTTACAGTTAAGAATTATACATATTAGATTATGGAATCCATGCAGAAGATTCTTCTTCAATTTCTCCAACAAATCAAGATTTTCTCCAAGAATTACGTCAGGAGCTAGGAGCTACCTTATAGTTTTTGTATAGTTCTTTAAGGTGTGTCCCATGGTTTCCTTTAGAATCACAAAACTTCACAAGTTCAGGGATTCCTCCAAAAATTTCATCACAAGAAAGTTTTGAAAAACTGCCAACAAAATGCCAAAAGAGACTCCTGATAGAATCCCTGGAGGAATGTCTTCAATCTCCAAAGGAATATCTCAGGGTGAGTCTGAGAACCTCATCTTTGGGAAATTCTTCAAAATTTTCTTTAAAAATTAAGGTCGAATCACTTTGTGGCGTACACACAAACTGAATTTAAGACTGTCATCTGTAACTGTAATTTCATTGTCGATTGTTTCCTTTTGCTTCATGGGCCTAAAACAGTACACTGAAAGCAGAATTGCTAAACAGTTGAATTCTAAAAAATATGCATTTTAAATTTGAGTGGACAATTTTTTAGTTTTTGAGAGGACAAGCAAGTGCCAAAAATCTCAAAAATCTTGGTTTTTCTCATGAATCTGTCATCTTTGCATGCAAATATCTGTATGAAAAAAAATGAAAAAAAAAACTTCATCAATCTAGATAAGTCTGTGCATGTGGCAATCCCACTCGTGAGTGTCGCTAGATTCGCCATAAACAGTTCGCAGAGGGATGGGGATAGAGGGTTTTTCCACAGAGGCTCCGTTTAGTTGTTTATAGAATGAACTTCTGAAAGTGAAGTAGTTCTCTTCCATCGTATTTAGAAAACAGTATATATACGGCAGGTGTCGAAGGTTTTCTTTCAGTTGAGTTATTAGAACACGACACTGAAGAAGTCTGCACGTTGTAGACGAAAACCTCGTATCTGTCAAGATATGCAATAAAGGTAGGTGGAATTAAATGGAAAATACTAATTTTTCTTCTCATTTATTAGCATGTAAAAGTAAAGTAAATATTTCGGGCAGGTCCTTCGGTGGCCGTCAAAATGAGTGCTCGTAAGTTGTACCGCCAATATTTGACATATATGCCGAAATATTCCTACATGGTAATGGATAATCAAACCTATGTGTAAGGCGACTTTAAACAGGCTCCAGTCTTTTTACACAACCCTGCAAAGAAATGGCGTTGCAGAGTTTTTCAGGACGATGAAAAAGGCTAAGTTTTCCAAATCATATTTAGTTTGGCAGCAACAAATCCATAAGCAGTGATAAAGGGCGATACGGTCAAAATTTGGTCAATATCAACTTGACGTATTTCTTTCAATTTTGCATTTAAAAAACCTGAACACCCCTCATTTTGAAGGTGTGTGTGTGTGTAGAATGTTGCTGCTATTTTGATTTTGGAATTCACTCTTCAGTTGTCAAAATGCCGTCCAAGCAAGAAGAGCAGCGTATCAAAATTTTGCTCGCGCATCGCGAAAATCCGAGCTACTCGCACGCAAAGTTGGCAAAATCGCTAAAAGTTGCCAAATCAACCGTTACAAATGTAATTAAAGTGTTTGGGGAACGTTTGTCGACAGCCAGGAAGTCTGGATCGGGGGGAAATCGAAAACCGGAAGCCGCTGAGACGACAAAGAGAGTTGCCGGTAGTTTCAAGCGAAACCCTAACCTATCTCTCCGAGATGCCGCAAATAAGCTGGGTGTATCGTCTACAACCGTGCATCGAGCCAATAAACGAGCCGGACTATCGACTTACAAGAAGGTAGTGACTCCAAATCGCGATGATAAACAAAATACGACGGCCAAAGCGCGATCAGGAGGCTGTACACGACGATGCTGACGAAGTTTGACTGCGTGGTAATGGACGACGAAATCTACGTCAAAGCCGACTACAAGCAGCTTCCGGGACAGGAGTTTTATACGGCAAAAGGAAGGGGAAAGGTAGCAGATATTTTCAAGCACACGAAACTGTCAAAGTTCGCAAAGAAATATCTGGTTTGGCAAGCCATCTGTACCTGTGGCTTGAAAAGCAGCATTTTCATAGCTTCCGGGACTGTCAACCAAGAAGTTTACGTGAAAGAGTGTTTGAATAAACGTCTGCTGCCTTTCCTGAAGAAACACGGTTGTTCCGTACTGGTTTGGCCGGATTTGGCATCTTGCCATTACGGTAAAAAGGCCATGGAGTGCTACGCCGCCAACAACGTGCAGGTGGTTCCCAAGGACAAGAACCCCCCCAACACGCCAGAGCTCCGCCCAATTGAGAAATACTGGGCTATTGTCAAGCGGAACCTAAAGAAGACCAAAAAAGCTGCTAAGGACGAGCAGCAGTTCAAGGCAAACTGGCTTTCTGCGGCAAAGAAGGTGGACAAGGTGGCTGTACAAAATCTGATGGCAGGAGTCAAGCGTAAGGCCCGGCAATTCGGATTTGGAAAAGCGGAAGCCTAACTGAATATTTTTCCTGAATTTTATACTAATTGAACTTGAAAAAGAAATTTAATTTGATTTTTTAAATAAACGATTTCACCGATTTACACGCGTTTTCCCTTGACCAAATTTTAACCGTATCACCCTTTAATGCCTGCAGAAACGATTGTTATTATTCCTCATGAAAAAAAAAACTGTTCTCGCTCGATTTGGATGTTTTTGAATGGTATGAAGCAAATTTGTTTCTTCTTGTTCCGAAGAAGGCGAACCCATCTAATTGTTCGGAGTTACGAGCCTTTTGAGGGATATTTGTTGTGGCTTTTATGTATCCAACTGCTTTTATGTATCTTCTTCTTCTTTTTCCTCTTTTCTAATCCACGAATTCTTTTACGACAGGAGGAGGAATCCAATTCTACAGCTTGATAATTAATAGCCATTGTCGTTCAGGACATCTCACGAAAACATTATACACGTGTCAATTATGATGCACTAGAGAATCAATTATTATCAATCAACAAGTTTGAAGGGTATTGCATTCATACTTTGCACCGAAATTTATTTATATCATTTTGATTTCAGACATCATCTCTCTCTTAAATTTGCTTAATATTTTTGTAAATTTCCGGCTCTTTTCATCTCCATAATAAACATTCAGATGAATCTTAAATCGACGTCACACCATTTTTTCCAGTAGGATCTAGAGCAGACCAATCTATCCAAAAACATCACTTCTTACAATGATCAACTCGTGTTGCTTATCGGCCCAACTGAACTATAAATTTGTATCATTTATGCAATTCATGTTTCGCGTTGTCACGACCGGTTCAACATGCGTACATGAACTGAAAAGTTTCGTTTACAAATCCATTTACACTTGGACTACCATTCCGGTTCAGCATACCTGCTAATGTCACCCCATTCGAACGTAGAAATTAGCCGCCGAGAAGAACGAGCAGAGCTTTGAACATACCAGTCGTCGCTCCCACCACCAATCACAAGCCCAACGCGTGACCAGCGGAGACACATTTTCACTTTCAAACGATGTCCCGGTGCTTTCGTTTTCACTTTCAGCGATAATCTTCACCAACCGAGTTGCATTGCACTTTGGGCACATTCATTCTATTGCTCTCTTTTCGGATCAACGCAAACACATTCGGGTTCAAGGGTTGCTACGTTCTACACTTCATTCAAAGACCATCTTCCTTTTTGCTTTATCACGATCATCAACATCCTCATCACAATCGCCGCGCCATCATCACCATTTCGGGACACACTTAACAACAATTGAACAGCACTTTAAGCATGCAATCATAACCATTATTTTAACTGCTGTTTTGGGACACACCAAACAATAATCGACTGGAACTCGGCTGGAGATCGCAGAATTTCATGCAATCCGTTCACTTCTCACTCCTCTCTCTCTATCTCTTGGTTGCTTTTGCGTTGCCGTCGTCGTCGATGGACGTCGTTTTCATTCACCACTTTTTCCCCCCCAACTGCAATGTATTGGATGCTGTTGTGGTTTGTTATAGGGAATTCGGTTTCACATCATTTCTTCTCGCTCATTGCTTTAATGCTTTGGGATCTTTTTTTTGAGCAAATATCTACTTTACTACACGAGCGCACACACACACACCGGGTCGGTCGGAAGGCACAAAACCCGCGGAAAAAGCAGATCACGATTCTTCTCAGTTCCCGAGGCACAGGATTATGGCTTGCCCATTGGGCTTGAATGTCTCCCGCTGTTAGTGTTACAGTGTCTCGATGGGTTTCGACGGTGGATGCGGACTGGTCCCAATGGCGCGTGGTTATTTGGCATAGGTTCTCTTCCGCAGGGTTGCCAAACCTTTGATTTTATAGTTTTTGATCCACGGAGTATGTCTTGGGGGAATTAGGTAAGTTAGTATTCGGTAAGAAAGTATGCAAGGTAAATTAATGGGTTCATTATATCCAGTGCCGGTTTAATATTTTTTATTTTCTTTATGTTATTGTAGCACAATGAAGTTGAAATAGATTGTCACAAATAGTTTGCTGTATTAGGCATTTAAAGTTTTCATATAGGTCAGAGATAGGTTCAATGTGATTTAATCGAGATCTTAAACACATAAAGCCTGTCCACGTTTAATTTCGGACACTTTCCTTTCAGTGTAGATTTTGAATTATTTCACGGATAGCTGAAACGTTTCACTTATATGACAGGAGAAACTCTGTACTCTATTTCGTGGTTTACATTGTTTAGATTCTTGTTACATCCAGTAAAATGGCGTCGAATCAAGTGGAAGTGCGCAAACGCAGTTAGTACAATCGGCAGCAAAATCCGAATTTATCACCAAGAAACGGTTTTGGTAGTTTTACGAAAAGTGTAATGTGTTTGCTGATCAAGTGGAACAAACCGGAAAGTATGCTCCCGACAAATGGACAAGAAGATGGTACCCATTATTCGGAAAAATCTCAATCTTTCCGTGTAAAATGCGGCTCGCAAAGTTGGGAGGTCAAAATTATACGTACAAAAATTTCAGCAGAAGCAAGGACTTAAGGCGAACAAAGTAAAAAAGATCCCCAACCCTGATGCCAATCAAAATTTCACTGCAAAAATCGTGCTAAGGAGATTATCACCAATTTTTAGGAAACAGTTTCTTGTATTATAATCGACGACGCATTCGAAGACTTTGAAGAGCTTCCGGGTCTGGCTTTATATACCGAAATGCAAAGGAACGCCGTTGCTGAGCATTTCCGGGCAACGAAGTTGTCCAAATTTCCAAAGAAGTATTATATTTGGCAGGTCATATGTAGTAGTGGCCAAAAATCTAAAAGTGTTATCTCTACCGGTTCTGTCAATAAGGATGTGTACGAAAAAGAATGTCTGCAAGAGCTGTTGATACCGTTTATCAGAAGCCATGACTCTCCAGGTCTGTTTTGGCCTTATTTGGTCTCTTGTTACACTGCGAAATCCTGGAATGGTGTAAGGTACAAGAGGTCAGATGCGTCCCAAAAACAGCCAATCCACCAAGCTGTCCAGAACTTCGCGCAATAGAGAAGTACTGGACTCTTGTTAAGCAGAAAACTTTTCGAAACTAAGAAGAATAAAAATGGTTTCCGATGATTTCAAGAGAAAATGGAGAATCGTCACGGCGGGTGGATCTGCGGATACCGTACGGAGCCTGATGGCGGGTGTACTATAGAAAGTTCGAGAATTTTACAGATAAAAGGATTAACACCTTAATCAACTGTTTCTTTAGTAGAAATAACTCTTTTATTGTGAAACAAACAATCGGTTTTGTTGAATTATGTGTAAATTTTATTTGTTGCTATTATTTTGGTACCCGAAATTTAACGTAGACAGCCTTTATTTATTTGCATCCCAATTTAATAAGTACTGTCACACTCGATTTTCCGTTAAGTATGCTAAATTAACTACAACATCTGCAATATATTCAGTAATCTCAAATCTAAGTCCATACACTCCCTTTCCATTCTACTCAGTGACTGATTAGAATTGTATCCCTTTCTCTTTTTCGCACACAGAAATCTTACTCAATTTTCATAAAAAGTGGATCTACTCAAAAATTGAGTCACCAGCGTCGGTGGTTCAGTGGTAAGCGTGACTGCTACTTGGCACCCCAGTGGGTCTGGGTTCAATCCCAGTCGACGTCGGTGGTTTTTCTGAGACGAAAAAATCTGGTCACGTCTTCCTTTGGAACGGAAGTGAAGCCGTTGGTCCCGGTTCATAGTCAGTCATGAGTTTGATAGGTAGGGTCCAGGTGGTGGAGTCTTCGTCTCCTTGGCGTCGGTGATTGTCACCATGTGAGGAAATAGGCCATCGGAAAAAAAATTGAGTTGATCCACTTTTTTACGAAAATTGAGTAACATTTTTGTGAGAGAAAAGGAAAAGGAATACAATTCTACTTAGTCACTGAGTAAAATGGAACTGGAGTGTAGTGCTTTGAAAAATAGCCACTAAAGGCCGCTAAAAGTCAATTGGTACTCCCCCCACACGCCGTTAGCACGCCTCTAGTGTTAAGAATCGAAAATCTTTGACAGTGTTTTGTTTACACTTCTATAGAGAACAACTGGTGCAAGTTTGATCAAAGTAGCCGATAACGTTCAGAAATAACGTCAAATGGAACTCAAAATAAGAAAAATATATTGTGCACAAACACCGGGAAAATCCGGAGTTGTCCAGCTCCAAGCTGGCTAAAGAAGATGCCGAAAACAAAAGTTGGTCGAGCGCTCAAAACCTACAAAGAAACCCTGAGTGTGGAAAGAAATCAGCGGAACTACGAAAAAACTGGAACCAGGGATCGTCAGCGGCGCAACAAGGTGTTGAGGTGCCTTAAAGCCAACCTCAGTCTTTCGATCCGAGATGTAGCCAGAAGGTACAACGCCAACTTTCAAACGGGGCGGAACATCGTTGCCAGAGAAGGAGACAAGTCGTACAAAGCCAGGAAACATTCGAACCGGCACATGAAGCAGAATTCCGTAACCAAAAAGCGTGCAAGGCTCTTGTACGACCGTATTTGTACGAAACACAAGGGCTGCACTTTGATAGATGACGAAACATACGTGAAACTCGATTTTAAGCAGCGTCCCAGACAAAAGTTTTACATCGCGACTGGGCGTGGGGATGTGCCAAGAAGATTCAAGTTTGTATTTGCGACAAGTTCGCGGAGAAGGTCATAATTTGGAAAGCGATTTGCAGTTGTGGCCTGAAAACGGAACCATTCGTCACATCCTCGACGATGACATTCCAAGTTCAAATCGTTCATAATATGTTCATCATAGCTTGCCTTGTATTTGATTGTCATATTTTGTTTGTTTACTTGTTTGCACGGTTGAAATTCTTCGTTTTCAAAATTTCGTGCATTGAAAAAGACGTGAAAATTGAGGTTTTGGACACATGTCAACTTGAAAAGGGTGTATCTATGCGACATTTGGTGAAGCGCTTTGGAATTTATTACGTGAGTGGATGAACTGCCAGAAAGGGGCAGAAAAAACAGATCATCCAACCCTAAACTGCATCAGAAAGTGGTAGCTCTAACTCGGAAGAACAAATCAATGTCGATACGTGATTTGGCCAATAAAGTGGGAACCAGCGTCGGAATGATTCAACGTATCAAGAATCGGAACAACCTGAAGATCTACATGAGGAAAAAACTCGCCTAAAAGAGTGCAGAACAGAAGCAACGCGCTGCCATAAAGGCCCGGAAATTGTATTCGCGAGTTTTGCAGCGACCGGATGCATGTATTTTGATGAACGATGAGACCTATGTAACACAGGACTCGAAAACTCTCCCAGGTCCATAAATTAAACACTGCCGTCGTAGGGGAAATGTATGCAATGCAGACAGGTCGATTCAAGTGGAGAAATTTGAATGAAATGTGCTGGTGCGAAGCAATCTATTTCTGCGGTATGAAGTCTACCATTTTTACACTACCGGAACAATCAATGCGGAATCGATCAGAGTGTCTCGTACAATAAATAATCATTTGTTTTAATAAGGAGAGGACAGTATTTTATTGCTAGAACGAATAGACATGAAGAGAAAGTGTATTGATAGTTCCGTATAGGGTAACGGCAGGCTTTGAAATTAAAAGGTAGAGGAAAGGCTTGTAAGATGGAACGGCTTGTAAGATGGAACAGTGCCACTTTTGACATTCACAGCGACAACACTATCGTCATTTTTTAACTATTCTTCAATTTTCATTTGCTTTTGGAGTGAATACACTCATTCGTTGTTCGAATCAATAATAAATTGAAATATAACAATACATTTTTTGAAATTGCAATTTTCGATGAATTTCGAAAAAAGGCCATAATTTTTTTTATGACTATAAAATATTAGTTCCGTGGACAAACTTGAAGCCCTTCAATTCCTCTTTCGAAAGAACATCGAAAAAACAAAAATTATACATGTTACGAGCAAAAAATGAATCGTGTTCCATCTTACAAGCCATTTTTTGAAATTGCAATTTTGGATGGATTATGAAAATAGGCCATAACTTTTTTTTATGACTATAAATAATCAATTTGTATAACAAAGTTGGAGCCTATTAGTACTTCTGTCGAAAGATGTCTTTGGATCCGCGAAAAAATAAAAATTATACATGTTACTAGCAAAAAAACGGATCGTGTTCCATCTTACAAGCCTTTCCTATACTAGTTTGAAAATGAGCGGAGGGCATGGAACAGTAGTATTCGATCAGGCACATAACTCTTTACCAAGCTTCACAATGTAGGGTAGGCAAGGGGGAGGATATCCTCTTGACTGCTAAAAGGTTATTCAACCGATCGTGCTCTTATACTACCTATTGCTTTGATCTGGTTACAGCGATTTGTCCCTCTCCCAATACTGCCTAACATGGGTGAGAAATTATCTCATGCTGTTGGGTTTAGTTTTAGCATGTACCGACTATTTCACACATTTAGATGTTCGCTCATCACCACGAGGCACCACGAGTGGACAGTAATGTTTGCTAGAATGAAAGAAGTGAAGAGAATGTGTTGAAAATTCCGTCAGTGTACCCAAAAAAGGAGAAAGTCTCTCATATGCGCATCAAAACCCGAGTGCATACAATATATCGGTACAAAAACTATCACAAAGCTATCAGTGGTACATGAGCGCTTACCAACACGTTACTTTTGCCTGTTGAGGTGGCGCATTCGTCCGTGCCTCGACCTACCCCGCAGTGGGATGTTAGGCAAAGGTAACATCCTTGGTTCGAGTACTACTTTACCCATGCCCTTTTCGCTCAATTTTCAATACTTCTATTCTATTTCCAACCTGCCGTACACTGACGGAACTTTCAACACTTTCTCATCATATCCTTCATTCTAGCAAATTTTACTGTCCACTCTTGGTACCTCATGATGATGAGCGAACATCTCCTTCTACATGGAAAAATATGCCTTAGTTTGACATTTGGGAATGAAATTATGTTGTACAAAGTTATTTCTTATAGATAGGTCCTATTTTTTAGTATCAATAAAAAAAAATCTTTTTCTTTGCATTAATAAATGTTTATAGTTTTAAAAAAATTGTAGGTAAGGGATTGTTATTCCATTTATTTGAACATATTTTTACTACAGCATTCAAAATGACAGAATTTTTGTATTTGTAAATCTTTTAATATACGGTGTTACTCATATTTTTTTTTCTCGATTTTATTTATTCACATTTCTAAGCAAATACGCTTTTTCATAAGTTTTAAACATCACTAGACACAACTCATCATACTAAAATTACTGACGTATTTTCTTGAACATCACGTTCAACCCTAAATATTTAAAAATGATGTCTCTAAGTTATAAATATGATAAAAAATAATAAAAATACTCTAAATGCCATTTAGAACTATTACTCGTATTGGCAGCAACTAGAGAAGTCAACATCTAAAAAATGCATTATATTTTAGAAAAAAAACTAGCTTGCGTTTGACAGATTATAGAAACTAGATGAAAAGCCGTACACTTTAGTTCTTTTAAAATCATGAAAAGACTGCATCAACACCGAAGCTTGACTCCGATTAATTTCTTAAAATAGGTAATTTTAGAAGCTACAGAGCATATTAATATTCAAGTTGCCACAAATTTGCTCACCTACAACCTTTTTCAAAAAACTCTAAAAACAAACATTTTTTAAAACTATGATTATTGGTCTTTTTTTATCAAATTTAAAACAAAATTTGCAAAATTTGGTGGTTTTTCTTTGAAAAAAAGTTAATTTTCAGTAACGCTTTAGACCAAACTTTGACTGACTAAAACCAATAGAAAGAACGCCGTTGGGGCCACTCACACGTTTGAGTTTCAATTTGGATTAAACAACAGAAGGTTTTTGGTGCCACTCACAAAGTGTGATGGTGGTTTTGTTTATTGTGAAAACGAGTTTTTTTTTTAAATTACCCTTAAAAGCTTCTATGAACAAATTTTAACCAACAGTAAGAAAGCTGTTGGGACCGCCTACAACATGTGATGGTTTCATTGGTTAAGCTGACAGAATACCTTTACAATCTTCAAATGATCTAAATTTGGCTGAATTGAATCTAATTTCTGATATTTGATAATAAAAAAATATTTACTGTGTATGACAACTGTGCTCTATTCCGTGTGCCAGAAATACACTACTGATATGGTAAATTGATAGAGTAATGCCGATGCACACACAACATTTGAATTTGAATATCCCATTCGAAGTACATCTGTGCTTACTTTGGGAAATGATTAAGATCAAATAAGGAAGTTCTGGTATCGTGGAGTGGGATTTTCAAAATAAAAATTCCCTCTGTTCCATGGTGAGGATTAGGTAAAACAAAAACCTAAATGAATCAGCATGAATCAAAACTAGTAAACCAAACAAGTGTTATTTCTTAGCAAAGTTTAAATAAAAAAGTTAACTAGAAGTTAACTACAGTACCCATTTCTTAGCAAAACACATTCACTTTCAATACGATTTGTACCATCCAATTCACCGAAAGGATCTTCCAGTACAAATCTGGCAACACTACCCCAACGGCACTCGCTGGTACTTTCTTCAAATCTGTTTTAAGTTCACAGGTACTATATCCGGATGTTTTATTTCACCCCGACTGAGCCACCTCCAGTTCCACACAGGTAGTCACAGGGGAATCAACCCGATGCTGCTGCTGCTAATTGTTTGGATCACATCACACAAATGGTCCACTTTTTTCGATTCTAGCCGCACTTTCCGAATGCACGCCGTTACGACAGAAAACCCGTTCTCGGAGCCCCGACGAGCCGCGTGACGCAACCGAAAACACGCACAAAAACACAGAAAACATGTTGCGCGTCCGTTGACGAGGAGAGTCATTTACGTACTGTCCGTCCGGTTGCGGCAGTTGCTTTTTTCTCCGGTTCAGCATCGAGCCAAAACTTTCCCTACACAACCGCGCCCTACCGCCCAATGCCAGTCAGCCAGTTAGTGTACCCATCAGGCCTGACTGTTGTTGCTGCTGCAGCAGTGCTCCCTGGCACTGGCCACCCCACAGCATGCTCCACCTGAGATCTCCCGGCGACGGAGCCGTCTTCCTATGAAAGCTCTCTTCTACGCCATTGGTCCATGTCTGCCAGGTTAGCCAGCGCTGGGGCTGGTTTGCCGACGGTCGTCTGATACGGGCCTGATCGAATTGCCGTTGGTCGTTGTTGTCGCAGCGCGCCACAGCATCCTTCTCGCGTATTCAAACTATCTCACTCTCTTTTCTCCGGTTTGGCGGCCCAAACCGTTGTTGTCGTCGTCGTCGTTGGGAAGATTGTGCTTTCGTGATTTTTTGTTTTCGTTTATGACGATTGGTTTTCGGTTTTGCGCTTTTTCCGCCGAAATGGTTCTCTTGTATTGGACGGTTGTCATCGGCGTAGTTCAACTGATGGCTGGATGTGTCGTTTGATTGGGTCGGAGTGTGCGGAGCTGTGTTTTGATAGTGGATAATTGGAATCGGATGTCGTCAGTTCAGTTAGCTATGAAACGGAAGTGCAACTCCTCTGTTGAATATCATGTGTTGTTATGTTTTTTTCTTCATAGTTTCGTGAGAGCATGTATTATGGGTTTTTGTATGAGATTATCATGTTCTGTATAATTCAAAAATAAATGAGGAAATTTAACAGACGCAATAAATTTTCCCTTGTTCAAATGTAAGCCTAAACAATGTAACTGTTTGCAATCTTTCCCATCGCAAACCTCATATAGGCGATATTTGGCTTAAATTGAATTGGAATATCCCAAATCTAGCATTTCATATATAAGCATTAGATAAAGCAGAAAATTAAAGGTTTCTCACAAACTGTCATCTTTTCATGCACAGATAAGGGGTCTAGATTTGATTTTCTGTTTGAGCTGGAAAAAATTATTTCAAAATTAGCAATATATATTTTTTTAAACCTTACCACACAGCCTAATATTTGTAACAATAAGTCCAATGGCTACTTCTGACGTTACTCAGGACTCATTTTTTCTGCACAGCTCGAAAAATTTGTGTAAATTGATATTCACTATCATGCCCGTAAATGGAGCGTCATTCAATATTAAAGTTTATAATCCAAAACGTGTAAAGTTCAGAGGCATACATTGTTTCAAATAGCCAGTGCCAAAGCCAGTCTTTAAAAGCAATAATTCTTGCAATTTAATGCTTTGAGGCATATTGAACATAGTTTTACAGGTAGTTTTTTTGTATTAACGTGACTTTAAACCGTAAGTTAAAGATGCATTGAAGCCACAAATGACAGCTAGAATGGTGCCCTAATTAAATCGCTACTGCAGAACTGCTAACCAACCCTCTCCTAATTTTGTTTTCACATACTTAAAACACAGAAGAAAATAATTAATTTTCACAAGCACGTAAAATTTTCTCTCGTTTAATTTCAAGCCAACGGAGGCGTAAACAACGAAATTGTTTGCCATCTTTTATGCGCAATACAACAATGCTTGCAATATTTCATACAACAAGATAGATTCAGGAGTTATCTGGCTCAAATTTACATGAAATATCCCATTATTTTCTACCAAATCTAGCATTTCTTTATGTGCATTAGATAACGCAGAAAATTCAATGTTCCTTTTCATCTGCTCCAACCGTCTGAGAAAGAAACAAAAAACAGATTGAAAATTATGATACTCCATCATTACCCACCGGATTTTGGTCCAGTTTTTCGCAATAGATCACTAGATTATCTTAGTTTGTGAATCTGCACTGATTATTCCAAAAACATCCGTTGTTCCGGATTCCAAGATGGGAGTACTGGAGTTAGTACATGTCCATAGTTGGTGGACATAATATTTTTAGATACCAAACATGGCATGCGGCATATCAAACGTCATAATTTAGCAAAACTAGGTCACCAGCAGTTATTTTGAGGATTTCTGGTCATTCTGGTCACTTAACGATGCCCTGCAGGATCCAAGTTCCTCCGGGAAAGTTGCTATATTCAAATCTTTTCCTAAACCTAGCTTGGGATATATCAAACTTTAAGATTTTGCAAAACTATATGTTCAGATGATATTCTGAGGGTTTTTAACCATACTGACCATACTCCGGGAATGTCAAACTTCCTGATTTGGCAAAACCAGCTCATAAAAAAAAGGTTTGAGGATTTCTGACCACTCTGGCCACTTAAAGAGGCCCTGCAGGATCCAAGTTCCTCCAGGAAAGGGGCTATATTTAAATCTTTTCTAAAACCTGGCTTGGCATAATGGGTCTTCAGAGGATATTCTGAGGACATTCTGAGGATTCCTGACCATACTGGCCACTTAAAAAGGCCCTGCGAGATCCGATTTCCCTGGGAAAGTAGCCATATTCAAATCGATACCAAAACCTGGCCTGCGACTTTTTAAACTTCAAGATTTTGCAAAACTTTGTCTTTGGATCAATATCATTTTCAACCTAGGCTGAATCCGGATCCGCGATGCTCGAAGTATCGGATTCCGAGTCATAAAAACCAAAACGAAAATCTCGTTTCAACCGCGAAACCACAATGGCTGTTTTGACATTAGTTCTTTTAAGAATGCTTGTCTCGGCTAGCGGTGCATGCCTCAACTAAAAAGCCTCAACTGAAAAAGACACGCACATTTTAGTGCGCCAAAGATAACGAATTTTTTTTTTAATAATCATTATTTATTTGTACAGGCTCAATCGAATTAACTTTACAGAGCCAAATTTTCATACTTTTATACATCATTTATCTTAAAACTAAAGTTAGGATGGAAGAGCCGATTAATCGCGGCCGTCTCGAGGTTAATAAGAATTACAAATTACGGATGGGAAAGAGGGTGAGAATTTAAAGTATGGTTTACATAACATATTAAATTTAAATTCTAAATTATCTAAACACTTATAACTATACAATTTATGGTTTTTTTTTGACTTGAACATTTTTTGAAAGAGAAAAAAAAACACACACACACATACACATATAAAAAAAAACTTAAAGTAAACATACAGGTTCAACTAACTACAATCTAAGGCTAATGTTAGTCAAAAACACATAAATGAGTTTCATGTACTCCAAATCACGTACAGCCAAAATATCTCGAACTGGCACATTGGGTTGTCTACCTCGAGCCCGAAGGGAATCATAAAGCCTCGATCTGAAACCACGATGCTCAGCACAAGACCAAATAACGTGATCTGCGTCCTGATAGCCTTGTCCACACTCACAGAGATTGCTGTCGCTCAGCCCAACCCGGTATAAATGAGCATTCAAAGAATAATGATTGGACATGAGGCGAGACATGACACGAATGAAGTCTCGACCCACATCTATCCCGCTAAACCAAGATTTCTTCGACACCTTTGGGATGATAGAATGTTGCCATCGCCCCAAATCTCCTTTACTCAATTTATACTGCCAGCTGACGAGTGACTGTTGACGAAAAATAGTAAAATAATTCGTTGAAGGCGATTTTTCGATCATAAATATCGCCTTCCACAGCGCCCACCTTTGCAAGCGAGTCCGCTTTCTCATTGCCCGGAATTGAACAATGAGAAGGGACCCATACAAAGGTGATGATAAAATAACGCGAAGATAAAGCACTTAGAAGCTCCTGTATTTTCATGAGAAAATACGAGGAGTGCCTTACTGGCCTCAAGGACCGAATAGCTTCTATATGATAACGAAATTCAGAAAAAGAATACGGATTACAAAAATGATGCAAGGGCTTCTTTGTTCTATCTATCCTTCGAGCATAAGCAATACGATATAGTTTCCTGGAAAATCATTTTGTAAGGTATATGAAAAGAAATGTCCTTCGAAGACAAAGCTTTGCAATGCATCATGAGGTTTGATATGTCACAAGCCAGCTTTTGGTTACGATTTGACTACGGCCTCTTTTCAGGGGGAACTCGGATCCACACGCCCTGCGACACGTTCAGATTGTTTTCCCAAGACAAAGTTTGGCAAAATCATGAGGTTTGATATGTTGCAAGTCAGGTTTTGAAACAGATTTGAATTTGGCGACTTATCCGGAGGAATTCGGATCCCGTAGGGGCTCCCCGAGTGGCCTGTTAACAGTCCCTTAATCCTTATTCTACTTAGAGCCCTTTTATTAAAGCCTCTATTTTCATTGAGACATTTGACATGAGCTTATTACCAGAGCCCGAGCAGGAACGAATAACTTGATAACTGGCATGGGGCGCTGCATAAGAGGTAAAATACCTGAGGATAGTAAGAAATGTTCCCACAATATTATGCGGTAAAACAATACCCAAACAGTACCTCTCAGGTATTTCCAGGTATCCAAAATAAGTTATATTAAAGACTGGACTCGGAAAAAATGAGACACACAAAAATGATCCACGAAAATTCATTTTAAATCGGATACTTCTCATATTTTCAGGGATTAAATAACTATATATTAGCTATGTTTTGGCATAATTTATTTATTGAATTTCCTCCCTCGTACATTTCTCTTAACACTGCTCAAAAGATTTTGGGCGAGGCTTTGTCCATCTTCCTGTCTCAATTTCACCCAGTTTTTCTTCATAGCTTCATCGGTTTTGAATGTTCTTCCGCTTTTCTTCAACTTCTTCTTCATAATCGCCCAAAAATTTTCGATCGGACGAAGTTCTGGTTTATTTGGCGGGTTCGCCTCCTTCGGGACCACATTAATGCCCTTTGCTTCGTACCAATCCATTACAGGCTTGGCGTAATGGCACGAAGCGAGATTCGGCCAGAACAGCGTGGGACCACGGTGAGAGCGGAGGAAGGGCAGCAAGCGCTTCTGCAAGCATTCCTCTCGATAAATCTGCCCGTTTATGATGCCGGTTGTAACGAACGGCTTGCTGTACCGTCCGCACTCACAGATAGCCTGCCAGAACATGTGCTTCTTCGCAAATTTGTCCATCTTTATATTCTGGAACTTTTCCGGAACCGCCATTCAGGACGTACCGACAAAAAACTCGAGACCGGGGATTTGTTTGGTGTCTGCCTTGATATATGTCTCATCGTCCGAGACAGGAACAAACGCGGGACACGGTGGAATAGTGGATTCGAAGCCTTTTGCCGATACATCTGTGCGACTGACCAGGATTATCGATCATCGCGCCCTAGATTTGCTGGCGTAGCTCTTCTTGTTTCGAATGCATCTTGAAAATTACTTCACAGATCGCGATAACATTTTGCACACATAAACATAACACTCTAAACTAGCATTACCCAAAATTTCACCCACACGATAAAAAGTTACACCCAAAACAAAGTGTCGCATTTTTTCGAGTCCAATCTTTATTCGCGAGATATTTTGCTTGCAATTCAAGCGCAAGGTAAATGCGGGTATTTTGCTTTGGTATTTTACGTCTTATGCTGTGCTCCTTTGATTTTTTTTTGAAAAAGTTTAGATTGTTTTTTTTGTTGTATTATTGTTGTATAGGCCAAAGTTTGAAAATCGTCCAAGGTGTTTAAGAACGAGCTGGAGTTGAAGAAAGAATGGATGAAAGTGACCAAAAAGGTCGGCTCCACCTTTGCACAAAATGTAATGAGGGTTCTTAAGGGAAAGGTGTTGGGCTTTCAGCGATGGAATGGAAATTGAATAAACTAATAATGTCGAAACATAATCCATATGTATTAGTTCATCCCCTGAAAGTTTCAAGAGAATCCGACTTAAAATAAATTTGGCGAACACTTTTGTCTGGTGCATTTTTTTCGCGTACGGCTTTATTTAAAACTAACTGAACCCGGTGCGTGCGCTGCTACGCTTGCAACTAAATGAAGGAAAATTTAATGTAACTGGCACTTTTATGGTTTTTTTTCGGAATGAGTTTTTTTTCTTGAATAAGCAGGTGTTCAAACTTCTATCAAAACATGCTTCTTACCCGAGAAATACACGTTTTGTGTTTAAGTATCCTGGATAATTCTCATTTTTGGTAGAAATTTGTGTTTCATTTGTGTGGGAGCCCTCCCTTCCAGAGGGGGTGGTTTCTCAAACCACCATACAATGATTGCCTTCAAAACCCCCCACATGCCAAATTTGGTTCCATTTGCTTGATTAGTTCTCGAACCTTCACACGGGCTCTTCGATTATAATAAAAAATTGAGTATCATTTGTTTGAACCCCCCCGCTCTTTCAAAAAGGGGAGTGATCTTGAACCACCATTTTTTTTTTTGAGTTGGGGCGTAAAACCACTGCGTCCACTGAGTTGAACTTTTGTGGTATACCCCTGTTTACTATTCTAATTCGCATCTAAAAGCTAGATCACCATTTGTCAAGTGACTGGCCTAAGACGCGTCTCCCAGTCAAGCAAAATTGAGTTTATAAAACCCACCAACTTTCCAGGATTTGCAGTCCAAATTTCTTTAGGTTGCATATAGCCACTGTACAGAAATTTAAGTCTGCTCTTGTACAGAGCATCACAACTGCAAAGCAGATGTTCCGATGTTTCACGTTCCATGTTACAGAAACGACAGATATCATTCTGAACCTGGCCAATGTTTTTCAAATGATATCTACTCGGGCAATGTCCGGTTACTAGGCCAGTATAGGTACAAAGAACTCTCTTATTGAGCTCCAGAAGCTTTTTACTAATTGTAACATTTGGAATTATAAACCTTTTCGCTTGAGAACACTTTGTGGTGACCAACCAATTGGTCATCACCCTTTGCTCTTCCCAAGATTTTAATTCCATTTTTATGGCACAGTATGATATACCGCAGAATGGTTCTGGGCCAATAAACTGTGCATTTAAACCTTGTTTAGCAAGCTCATCTGCCCTTTCATTGCCTTCAATGCCACAGTGTCCCGGAACCCAGAATAAATTTACCGAGTTCTCTTGACACACCTTTCGCAATGAAAGAATGCATTCCCAGACAAGTTTGGATGTACATTTATAATTACTCAACGCTTTGAGTGCCGCTTGGCTGTCTGTAAAAATACAAATATTTGCATATCTGTATTTTCTCTTCAGACAAACGTTAACACATTTTATTATAGCAAAGATCTCCGCCTGGAAAACCGTTGGATAGTTTCCCATCGCCACTGAGATTTCTACCCCAGGGCCGAAGATTCCTGCTCCCGTTTTTGTTCCAATTTTTGAGCCATCTGTGAAGAATTTTATTGAGCCATGACGAACAGTGGGACCTCCGACTTCCCAATCTATACGTGACGTTTCACATATCTTGTAAGGGATGTCATGGTTTTCCACAGGTTTCATCCAGTCTCCATTCATATACATCACTGGCCCATTTTGAAAGCTTTGTGAAATGCTCAGGTGACCGACTAAGTCACCAGACATGAAAATTTTCAACCGTTTAAGTCTAAGTATACTCTTTTCCGCTTCTAGTCGCACGTATTCGTGCAAAGGCAGCAGATTTAGCATTGCATTCAACGCATTTGATGGAGTGCTGCGCATCGCTCCTGTTATAGCAATGGACACTAGCCGTTGAAGTTTTGTAAGCTTTTTCTGTGCAGTAGCCTCTTTTGTTTTTGGCCACCACACAAGGGAAGCATACGTTACTTTTGGACGTATTATGAATGTATAAATCCACATTATCATTTTTGGTCTTAGACCCCATTTTCTGCCAAATGTTTTTGAGCATATCCAGAAAGCACTGGTTGCCTTACCGATCACACACTCAAGATGAGCATTCCAGTTCAGTTTGGCATCCAGTATCACTCCTAAGTATTTAACCAGTTCACTAAGATGGATCTTTCATCCTCCTAGCAGGAACGCTTTTAGACTAAACTTCCTTTTTCTAGTGAAAGGTACAATTACTACTTTTGCTGGATTAATGCTAAGGCCCTCCTTGATACACCAAGACTGGGTAAATTTTAGGGCCCATTGCATTCTTTCTGAAATAATGTTGTCAAATTTTCCCCTCACTATAATGACTATATCGTCTGCAAAACCTACAACCTCGAAACCTTTTTCCTCTAAGCTTCTTAGAAGCTCGTCTACAACTAAGGACCACATAAGTGGTGAGAGGACTCCTCCTTGGGGACAACCTTTCGTTGCCCGTATTGTAATAGACGAACTTCCCAGCTCTGAAGTGATTTCTCTTCTTGCGAGCATGGTATGAACCCAATTAATTATGTTCATGTCAAAGTTCCTTTTCCTCATGGCATGAGCCATAGATGAATAGGAAGCGTTGTCGAAAGCTCCTTCAATATCTAAGAAAGAACAAAGTGCTATTTCTTTTACCGATAGAGCTTTTTCTACCTTTGAAACTACACTATGCAGTGCCGTAAATGTTGACTTACCAGACTGGTAAGCAAACTGGAACTCAGATAGTGGATGCTTGTTCATGTAATTTGAATTGATATAATCATTCAACACTTTTTCCATAGTCTTTGAACCACCATAGAAACATTCTTGCCTTCAAAACCCCCCACATGTCAAATTTGATTCGATTTGCTTGATTAGTTCTCGAGTTATGAAGAAATTTGTGTCTCATATGTATCAGAGCCCCCCTTCCTGAGAGAGTAGGGGTCTCAAACAATCATAAGAACCTTCCCCAGCCCCAAAAAACCCTTCATATAAATTTTCACGTTGGTCGGTTCAGAAATTTCCGAGTCTATAAGGGTCTGACAGGCAGACAGACAGACAGAAATTCATTTTTATGTATATAGAAATCTACCCTCCAAAAACCTCCACATGCCAAATTTGGTTCCATTTGCTTGATTTGTTCTCGAGTTATGCTGAAATTCGTGTTTTATTTGTATAAGAGACTCCTCTTTCAGTGAGCGGAGAAGTTTCAAACCACAATAGAAACATTTCATGCCTTCAAAAATCTCCACATGCCAAATTTGGTTCCATTAGCTTAAGAAGTTCTCGAGTTATTCAGAAATTTGGGTTTCATCTTTTTATGAGCCCTCCTTTCAGAGAAGAGAGGGGCTCGAGTCAACTTAGAAATATTTCTTGCCTTCGAAAACCTCCACATGCCAAAATTGGTTCCATTAACCTGATAAGTTCTCGAGTTATTCAAAAATTTGTGTTGCATTTGCTTGGAAACCCTCCCCCCCCTTTCAGATGGCGGAGGAATCTCAAACTTCCATGGAAACATTTATCTCCTCCAAAAACCTCCACATGCCAAATTGGGTTCCATATGCTTGATTAGTTCTCGAGTTATGCATAAATTTGTGTTTCATTTGTATGAGAGCCTCCCTTTTACAGAGGGTGGAGGGGTCTCGATTTACCTTAGAAACATTTCTTGCCTTCAAAAACCTCTGCCTGCCAAATTTGGCTCCATTTACTTGATTAGCTCCCGAGTTATGGAGAAGCTTTTGTTTCATTCGTATGGTAGCACCGCCCCCCAACCTAACAGAGAGAGAGAGGAGGGGTCTCGAATTATCGTAGAAACATTTATTTCCTTAAAAATCCCCGCATGCCAAATTTGGTTCCATTTGCTTTGTTGGATCTAGAGTTATGAAGAAATTACAGTTTCATTTGTATGACAGCACCCCTTCTAGGAGAGGGGAGGGATCTCAAACCACCATATAAACATTTTGCTCCTCCAAAAAACCCCACATGCCAAATTTGATTCCATTTGCTTGATTAGTTCTTGAGATATGCAGAAACTTCTGTTTCTTTTGTACGAGAGCCTCCCTTTCTAGAGAGGGGAGGGATCTCTGACTACCATAGAAACATTGCTTGCCTCCAAAAACTTTTGCATGCTAAATTTGGGTTCCTTTGCTTGATCAGTTCTCGAGTTATGCAGAAATTTGTGCTTCACTTGTATGGGAGCCCCCCTTTCCAGAGAAGGGGTTTCAAACCATCACAAGAACCTTTCGTTGTCCAAGGCTAATCCAACAAAGCAAAAATCTTGCCAAACGGTCCTTCCGCTCGCGAGTTAAATCGTGACAATGGAAACCCCAACTCATTTTTATTTATATAGATGTTCTTGTCAAATATTTTATCCATTTGTCAGGATATGTTATGTTTTTTTTTGTATTACAGTTATTATTACAGGCAAATTTGTCTGGTAATCGATATTAAACAAATGTTTGTTCATGTTTGTTCATGTTTTGTTGGAAACCTGAGATTGTCAAACAAGTCCACATGTTTCTTGCGAAAAGTCAATATTTTTTTTTGTCAAAAAGCGTCCAATATTTAACTCTCGGTCAAACTGTATACTTTTAGACTTACTCATATATTTTGTTTTAAGGTTGTCTCAAAAAAACACCGCAAAACTATTAAAATCGCTTTGATCTCTGCATTATAAATCTCAATCATCCTAGCACTCTTCACCCCGTGGTTCAAAAATAGAGGAAAGTGATTTGTACCGGTTTATTTTTAGACAAACAGTGAGCCAAGTACTTTCTTCGATCAGGCGGGCAAAACAACATGCCTACGTCAGATCTGAAACCGAACAAGTTCGGAACAACCATGCGTTACAAAGCATAGCAAAACACTCGAGATGTCTGACCTAAACAGCAGAGGCAAAAAAAAAGTTGCATGCAGCATCTCTCAGAGAGCACACAATGAGCCGTATGAAGCGGAGCAAGGTTCAACCCTTTCACGTGTGTGAGAAACGGTGCGACGTTGGATGGTAGCAAAACAGACTACAAAACGAAAGCTTGTCATTCTTGTTTTGGGTGTCTTTCGGAAGGTGGTGGTTTCATTTTTGTAGCTTCTTCGTATCCTTTTCAATAATAGAGAAGAACGGCCGAAGTCGAACCAAGAGGTTGTTACTCTAAACCTTTGCGTTGCGCTAACTTTTTACACAGTGCACCTCAATTCTGCCGGCAGTGTCTTAGTGTTTGTGTGATTATGATCACTTTTAAACAAATTACATGCTTGGCAACCCGGTTATATGACAGCAAATTCTGCAAGGTGTTCTAAGATGAATCGTTTTCTAATGACTCACATCATAAGTGGATGACTTTGAATGATTTACGTACAATTCCGGATTGAAGATTGTTTGTTTGAAAGGTGGTGAGTTCATTAATAACCCGAAGATAATCACGATCCTCACCAACGGATCATTGTTTCAGCAACTATCAAATATAAGTGGTTGGTGGAAAATGATATAGGGTAAGGGGAAGTAATGTTAGCCTAGCTCCTTCATTCGGCCTATGTACCAAATGTGTCATTAATTTAGCGATAATCAAGTAAATCATGTTGCTATGAGCATGACAGATGTAATCCGAAGCAATTGAGACAATATTTATCAACTTATAGTTGTTCACCTCCGCGTAATTTTCGATTTCTTGAACTTTTGGGGCCTCATGATTTCACTGGTTATGCTTAACAGATGATCTACACGATTTCAAGTGATCTAAATTTGGCTTAAATGAATCGATAAAGCAAGTAATGCATTCTGGATGTGCAGAATATAGTTACACGTTATGATCGAACTGTTCACATAGCTTAAATAACAATGATTTTACAAGAAAATCGTAGACCCAATGTTGGGAACATATATCTTTGTATGTTCCGAACTATGGCCTGTTGTATCAATAACGTTGTAAAATGGTTGTTATTGGTAAAATTTCAAATGGAAATACATGAATTTGTGGTTGTTTATATTCAAGTGACTCATCTAAACACAAATCGAAGATACAAAATCATTGCATAGTGAATTATAATGTTTTCATTATTGAATGGCTGATGAATCATATATGAACATCATTTAAGTGTTTCGATGCAGTTTTACTTTAGTTTGTGTTGTGAAATGCTGTATTAAGTAAATCCAGTACAGCTTAAAATGCCTTAATTCATAAAATTAGAAAAAAAAACCGTACAAAGACTGCATTTAGTAATAAATCCATCGAATGGGACGAAGTTACATCCACGAATAGACCCAATTCGGTGCCTATAGACCGACATTAAATCCACATCCCTCGGAATTTTATGGCATTATAAAAAGAGTTGTGTAACTTTTAGTGATACATGCTACCAAATGTCTTATCTAACTTATCTTTGCAAGTGTATAACTAGTTGAATCTCGCTTACAGCTTAAAAACTTTATGAGTTATAATGAAAAATGTGATCGCTGGTTGCATAATAGGCAGAGTCAAGGGACACATACCCTACAACATTGTTGCTCCTGAGACTTCCATGAGAAAAATTTCCCATGAGAGTTGAATGGTTTCATGTCACAGAAATATCTAGTTAAATCACCGACAAACCGACATGAAACTCAATCTTCACTTTTGATTAAGAATCCATAACGGCCGATTCAAATGTGCAGCGATCGCATCGGTCAAAACCTATAGAATTATTTTTATTTATTTACATCACCGTCTTCGAATTGACGCACAGACTGAATTATTTAACTTACAAACTATACATTACTACTAATCCTATTTTTAAAAACGTTTTTTGACACATTAAAATCAAATTCATCACAGACAACATTAAACGAGCGAAGACATGAATCCAGCGGGTTATTATAGCCGTAGTTTGTTCTATGATATGGAACTGCAAATAACGGAGAATTCTGGAACCTTCGAGCAGGAATGTTGAACGGAATCTGTGTGAGCAGTTCAGAGCAGTCTATAGTTCCCGTAATTACATCGAAGACAAATATCCGCTGCATCGTAACTCGTCTATCTGACAGTGGCTCCAATCCTATGAGCCTGCATTGGCCTAAATAGGGAGGAAGATTGACGGGGTCGTTCCAAGGCAGTTGTCTCAGCGCAAAATGTAAAAACTTTTTCTGCACCCGTTCAATCGTCAGAACATGTACTACGTGGTATGGAGACCAAACCGGGGCAGCGTACTCAAGGATGCTACGAACCAACGCGCAATAGAGTGTTTTCAAGGCGTAGATGTCGGTGAAGTCAGACGCGTGACGACGAATGATTCCCAAAACAGAAAAAGCCTTGGCAGTCATAGTACTGATGTGCTCGTTGAATCTGAGCTTGGAATCGATGGTAACTCCAAGGTCGCGAATGGATGACACACGTTCCAGTGTTGTTGTTTCCATTTTGTATTCGTGAAGAATAGGGTTATGGCATCGCCCGAAGGAAATGATTTTACATTTTTTGTTGTTTACTCGCATTCCGTTGTTGCCACACCAGGTCAACATTACATCAATATCTTCTTGTAGGGCTGCGCAGTCAGCAAGAGAAGCTATGACACTTAAAATTTTAGGTCGTCAGCGAACGACAGCTTGCACGAACAAAGCAGCGAATACAGGTCATTGATAAAAATGTTGAATAATAGTGGCCCCAGAACGCTTCCTTGTGATACACCAGAAGTGATGCTGAAGGTGTGGGATCTGGCTGAGTTGATCACGACGTATGCAGTACGATCACTTAGGTACGAAAAAATCCACTCCGTCATCGAATCTGGAAAACCTATGTGTCTCAGTTTTTCGACGACTAGAATATGAGGAACAGTGTCGAAGGCTTTCGCGAAATCAACGTACACCGTGTCAACTTGTCGCCTCGCTTCAACTTCACGTGACAGTGAGGTGACGTAACACATAAGATTCGTTGTTGTAGAACGACGTTTCATAAAACCATGCTGGCCATCAAAGATGATTGGAGATGCCATGTTGTATAAAACATTGTGCACCAGTCTTTCAAACACTTTGCTGAGACAGCACAGTATAGATACGCCACGATAGTTCGATACTTGATTACTGCTGCCAGACTTGTGAATAGGCACGATGAAAGCTATTTTCCAAGCTGCCGGAAACGTCCTTTCGTAAAGCGATCGGTTGAACAAACAGGCACTCGGACTCGCTAGTTCCCTGGAACACTTTTTCAGCATTAGGGGTGGAATACCGTCCGTTCCATACCCTTTATTGATGTCAAGGTTGTCAATAGCTTCTTCAACTTCGTTTGGGGAAAACTGGATGACTGGTAGGTTGATATTGTGTGAAGAAATGTGAGCAAAACAGTGACGCCTTGGTACAGGTGCAACTCTGCTAAACACACTCTCGAAGAACAAAGCAAATAGATTCGCGGCATCCAAGTTTGTTTGAGCTTGGACATCCTTGAAATTAACGTTGCGTGGGATGCGAGAAGAAGCTTGCCGCGTTTTCACGAAATTCCAAAAACTTGACGGGTTCTGTTTTTACATTCACCTGGATTCTGGATAAGTAGCTATCGTAGGTAGAAAATAGGACTGTTTTGTACTGCAGCTCAACATTTCGAAGGTGATAATAGTCATTCTCAGACTTCGAAAGGAAAAAACGATGGCGTGCTTTTCTAAGGACATTCCGAAGATGTCGTAATTCAGAGGTCCACCAAGGTTTATTGGAGTGTGACTGTAACGGTCGTCTTTTTCGAGTAACGCAGTTGTTAAGCGCCGCGTAAACCTTTTCGTAAAACATTGATATTGTTTCATCCAGTGGTCCAGTTAATAAACCCTCCCAGTCGATAGCATCCAACACCATTTTCAGCTGGTCAAAATCGCACGACTGGAAATCATAATAGAGATTGTCGTCTGGCTCATTCGTTGAAACTAAATAGTCATTGCTCTCATCAAACAGTAAAACAAATGGCACGTGATGAATATCAACGGGTAAAAGTGGTGCAGGAGGTTCGATGATATCTAGTCGCTCTGGAAGACTAACGAATACAAGGTCAAGAAGTCTGCCGTTTGCATTAGTGTATCGATTAGCTTGCTGCAAACCAGTAGTTATTTTATCTAGATAAAATAAATTTGTCTAGAGTTGCTCAGACATGAACCTTTCTATCAAGTTCCCAATAGTGTTCGTGGCTTCAATAAACGTTTTCGGCGAACACGAAGATAGATGTCAGTAACATGTTTTGAAGAGAAATTTTAGAACATTTTCTATGAAAATGATTGACGGTTTGTCGGTGTCTGTGGTGCTGTCGACCTTTTGACGATTTTGTCTAGAAACCACGAAATGACTTTGAGTGTGATGACTAATCGACAACCATCTTGATGGTAATACTAGCACAGAGAACAGATATCCAGGCTCAAACGACAAATTGTGATCATAAACGGAACTGTCGATTCAAATGAGTATGGAATGTCTAATGGGGTGGCGCTAGTGTTTCAGTTTTGACGTAGGGACAGAGTTGTTCTGTTACGTCATCGAAGTTGGTAAACAAAGTGATGATGAAAGCTTGAAATGGGACGAACATGTGAATACTACTGGTGCACAAATCAAGGACATATTTTGGGAAAAACATTCCATAGGTTTCCCAAAAAACAATGATTTGTAAGTTAATTGCGCAAGCATTGGAGAAAAGAGCAATAAACCCTCCTTGCAAAATTTAGACGCAGTAGGTGGGTGGCATGGGTCCTCCCTTAGCTCAATCGGTAAAGGCGCAGCTACAAAGCAACATCATGCTGGAGGAAATTAGGAATTTTTCGTTAAGGAAAATTTCTCGTCTCCCTGGGCATGACCTGTCACACAGTCTTACTAATACAAAATAGTACCTGGCATCGAAAGCTCTCAATTAATAACTGTGGATATGCGCTAACTTGAGAGTAAGCAATAAGCAAATTGTGAAAGCTTGAAATGCTAAATAAGGAGAAGGTGGGCGGCATGTTGCAGGTCAACAGAGGCAGCAGAAATACTCAAACGTTACACCTTCGAATTTCCCATCACTTCCCACCAGAGAGCCACCGGGATATGGACACAGGGGTGCCATTATGCCAGATTTATCTGTCACTACCAGACATTTTATCGGCAAAAAGACAAAAAGAGAAACCCTGCATAATGCCAAACTTTTTGAAACTAGAACAGTTAAAAAAAAGCGTTGTTCAATCCTACTACACTAAAGCGTTAAGTGATTCGCGTGATTGCTTATTTTCAGTGGTGTAAATAGCAAATTAATGAACCTTGATGTATTAGTGTGAACAATCCTTATCCATCACGTTTTCACGTGGTTTTGATGTTTATTTTGTTGATTCGTTTGCGCACTCATGTCACTTTGTCATAATGATGCTGGATTCCGTATGACGACACATCGTGTGTAGTTCTCGTCCACTGAAAACGATTCGTAGCTATTTTGTGCGAATAGGTAATCCGTCAAATATTTAGTCAAATAATTGTCATATATTTGGCATTGATCAAATAGTGTAATTCCACGCTTGTCTGTTACTGATGTATGCCAGTATACAAGTCAAAAATTACTCAGTTTGAGATAACATTTGTAAAGGGCCTGTCAACATTTGTAAAACCTTTTGGACCCTTTTCAATTGTTAGTCCAGATTTCTACATTTCCGTGTATTACCAGATTTTGCCAGATTTTTTATTGATGACATGCCAGATATTTTTCAAAAACTAATGGCAACCCTGTATGGACAGGAAAGAACTGGGATGCGGAAAAAAATCATCGCAATATAGTCAGTCTCAATAATGATACCTTATGGGGTATGTGTCCCTTAACTCAGCCTAATTTGCAACAATTGATTACATTTTTAGTTATAACTCATAAGCTATTTGAGCAGGAAGCAAAATAAATTTAACTAGCTATACACTTGCTAAGATATGTTTAATAGGCCATCTGGTAGTATGTATCACGAAAAGTTACACAACTCATTTTATAAAGTCAGAAACATTCGAGGGATATGGATGTAATTTCATTCTATGGGTACCAAATTGGGTCTAATCATGGACGCAAGTTCGTCCCATTCGATACATTTGTTATTACATGTTGTCTATGTACGATTTTTTTTTTCTGATTTTTGAATCAAGGCGTTACCAGCTGTATTCACTCTACCCAACAAACAATTTTACAAATCAAACTATATTTTAACTGCTAAGAAACACTTATGTGATTTTTACACATGATTTAGCGGCCATTCGGCAAACAAAATATAAGCATTAACGCTACACAGATTTTGCTACTTAAGTTTGTGTTGAGATGAGCCATATGAACATTCAATGACTCAGACATTTGTATTGTAAATGTTACCAATAACAAATTTTTTACAACGCTTTTTATACAACATGCTATATATGGGAACCTAGAAAAAATATGTTAAATCATTGTTATTTTAACTTTGTAACCTGTTAGTTTATAATGTGTGACTATTTTCTTTACATCTTGGTTGCATTATGTGGTTTATAGGTTTATTTCGGGAAATTTAGATCATTCGAAGACCGTGTAGATAATCCGTTCAGCTTAACCAGTAAAGTCATGGTGTCTAAAAAGTTAAGGAAATCGAAAATTACGCGGAAGTGAACAACTATAAATTGATTAATAATGGCTTAATTGCTTTGAAATAAATCGGTTATCCTGATAGCAACATAATTTTGTTGATAATCGCCGAAATAATGACATATTTGACACATGGGCCGAATTAAGGAGCAAGGCTAACATAACCTACTATATAGGCAGCAACCTAAAGCTGTTATTTTGTTTTACATGGGTGCCGGATGACAGATCGAAAGTGTAACTGCACGGTGAACGCTTCTTACCCAAGTGAAAAGTAATATATTTTTGATTGCTTTCACCGTCATGGCAGTGATTAGTATGGAATGTCACCGCACTATGTGTAATCGATCGCGGATGATGTTCAAACACCATACTTTTTGTACCAAACCTCACAAAATTCGTTGTTTTTTTAAAGGCATAAATGTTTACAATTCGATGCCTATACACATCAAACGTGAGGTGTGAATGTAGTTCGCCTCCTCGCGGTGCACCTTGGAAACGTTAAGCTCCCCTTAACGGCTAAACAAACTACGGAGGAAGTGTCCTACGACGCATTGGGGTGGATGCCAGTAAAACCCCAATTATGGCAACTGGCTGCGAAAGGAATAACTAGAGGTACTATTGTATTCGGGCTGGCGCCTGTGCTGTCTCCCTCAGTACTGCCGGGTGACACCGAGTAGGAAATGGCGAGCTTCCCGCGGCACAGGTCGTCTCCGTCCCATTAAAACCCTGGCAGGCCTCCAGTACGTTCCATTCTCCACCGTCCGACCTCGCCAGTCGGGCGGGAGTAGGCTCAGATGACCCTATACCTGTCTTACGCTGATCCGGCTCTGAACACGGTTCCCCATGAAGGGCCGTGTCAACCCAGGCACGGCCTCCCTGCTTGCACAGACAACCATAAGATCACAAAAGCGACTACTCCACGTGGGCTTGGATAGTGGCTGGAGGGGGACCCAACAACATGGAGGAAACGAAGAAAACCCAGGAGAAAGCGAATCCGTTCGCTAAAGGCGGCCTAGTGAGGTCCCCACCGCGTAAAACAGTGTACCAAGCTAGGTGTGGCCATGGATGGGCCAGGACTCATCCGGGCCATGGATAGGATGCGGGAAACCCTTCCGAAGGTGATGGAGGTGTCTGCGCAATTGAACGCGATTATCGACTTCACGTCGTCGCGCAACAATATTGCGAAGGACCTCAAATTGAGCCTTCTTAGGCTACGCATGACAGTGCAGGCTGCATGCAAGGAGAGGGAAGAGCTGGAGGCCAAGCTCCTAGCCGAACAAAGTGCCAAAGAGTTGACACGGCTAGCAGCAACGGAAAGGGCGAGGGATATAGCCTCGAAGCAGACCCAGATGGATGCAACCGTCTCGGTCGGAGAGTCTATCTCCAAGCGGGCTAGGCAGTCCCCGGGCGAAACGGCACCTGGCGCTTCTAAGAAGCGTATCGTGTTGGAAGTTCCAGAAGGGAAACAAACCTATGCGAACGTGGCGGCGGGGTCTGAGGGTCCATCCTCGCGACCAGCTTCGGATGCCCGAAAAGAGATAGGTCCCGGTGCCACCATATTCGGAGGTCTTGAAAGCGATGCGCGGAGACGCAAAATTGGCAGGCTTAGGTGCCGACGTGCGGAATATACGCCGTACCCGCACCAGCGAGATGCTCCTGGAGCTGAAGAAGCTGACGACGCTAAAGTGCTCAGCGTATAGAGACCTGGCAAGGCAGGCCTTAGGTGAGGGTGTGGAGGTGCGTGCCCTCGTTTTGCAGGTGACGATCCAGTGTAAAAACCTGGATGAGATCACCGAGGCAGACGAGATCTCCACTGTACTAAAGGAACAGTGCAAGGTCGAGGTTGCAGCGGCAGACATACGTCAGACGCGGCATTGAAAGTGGTTAAGGTAAAGGTGGGATGGTCCATATGCCTACTAAGCCTACACCAGCCGCCGAAGGCATGCTTTAGATGCCTAGAGAGCGGGCACATGTTCTGAGAGTGCAAAGGCCCAGATCGAAGTAACATGTGCAGAAGGTGTGGCAGCACTAGCCACAAGGCGCGGGATTGCAAAGGTCCCCCAAATGTTTGATGTGCGCCGGGAAACCGGACGATAAGCACGTCATGGGGGGCAAGTGCCCGTCCGCTAAGGGTATACCAACGAGCCAACCGTAATGCAGGTAACCCAACTAAACCTGAACCATTGTGAGGCCGCACAGCAACTGCTGTGTCAGACAGTTAGCGAGTCAACATCGGATATCGCCATTATTTCCGACCCATACCGCATCCCAGTCGGCAACGGGAACTGGTTTGCGGACAGGGCCAATATGGTGGCATTATGGACGACGGGCAAGTACCCGGTTCAGTAGGTTGTATCTACCACAAACGAAGGCTTCGCGGTTGTAAAATGAATGGAGTGTTCTTCTGCAGCTGCTACGCACCGCCAAGATGGTCGATCGAACAGTTTACCAATATGCTCGATCGGATGACAACGGAGCTAACTGGCCTGAACCCGTTGGTAATAGCGTGGGACTTCAACGCTTGGGTGCTCGAGTGGGGGAGCCGCCTTACCAACTCTAGGGGCCAGATTCTTCTAGAGGCCTTGGCTAGGCTCAATGTGGACCTAGCCAATGTGGGTACCAAGAGTACCTACCATAGAAACGGAGCGGAATCGATCATCAGGGATTATCTACGAAAGATCACTGTTGTTGATACTTCCGCAAAGCGGTTTGAACTGCTCCGACGCTCACACATCTTCTTAGCCAGTTTTCTGATTGAAATATCTCTGACGGCACACAGTTTGCACAAAATCCTGCTCCAGTTTTGTTAATCCTTCGGATTGTTTTCTTTGTGAAGAGATACCTGTTTCTTTTCAGCCGAACCTGTATTTTAATTCATACTGGATTGAATTACGAGGCTGCTTTACTGTTTAAGCAGTCCTGGGCTGATAAGCAATTGGAGGGTGGATGATGGCTACACCCATAGTGACCACTTTGCGGTTCGAAATTCTATCGTACACAATAAAAGGCAGCGTGCGGAAGGAGGAGCATCCACTCCATTCGCCCGCAGATGGAGTGGCGTCCTACTTTGATGTAGAGACTTTTAAAGAGGCGCTTGAGAGAGAACGGAATTTACGTGAAACCCAGGAACCTTGCGGCGAACGACTCGTTATGACACTTACCGGCCCCCGTTGTGCCGGAACGGAACTATCAATACTTTCTCTTTATTTCTTCGTTCTAGCAATAAATTACTGTCCACTCCTATAGCCTCTCATGTTGATGAGAAATTATATGCTTCTGACTTATTTCATCAATCTTAAGTGTCTCAATAATTATCGACATAACCTTTATGGGTTGTAAACAATAGATTTGGAAAGTAGGGGATATATGGACAAAGTCGGTTAGGCACCCTGCTAGTTGCCATTAGTGGCTTAAATGTATCTGAATCCTCTCACACGTCACTCTAAATCTCCGGAATGTAGACCTCTGAATCCTTTTCATAAAATTATCCACACAAAAGACCGAAATTTGTTTGCCTAGCCTTGAGAATTCATCAAAACGAATAACAGCTTTTGCTAGAACTCTCCCTAATCATGAGGCGCTCGCAATTACCAGGTGAAAATATGACTCTTCTTTGTGTAATATAGAAGAAATCACTGAAAAAATAAATCAATGATTTCTACTATTCTACGACATTTCTTTTCGTTTTAACGCACTGCTTTTCTCTCAAAGCTGAGTATATATGCCGCCATCCTTCATGTTTGCAGAAAGCCTTAAAAATGCATCGCAGCAAAGGCTTGCTGTTTCGACGATCGTTACATACTGATATTTATGAGCCTTCTTTTATCGGATGAGGTGAAATTCGATAGGTGTGCTTGGATATAGCGAAAAAAAGATATACTGTTTGACGTCAACCCGTAAGTTTTGATTACAGTTCAGAAGTGGGTCAGCTTTTCTGGTAGGATAAAAACGATTCGAGGCAAAATTTTGAAAATAATTCAAGGAAATACGTGACATGAAAGTTTAATAAATGGTTCACACTTGATCGTTTTAACTGGGTGCTCATGTGTAATTACAACACGCACCTCGAGGTGACAACATATTTTTCACCCTAAAGTTCCTTCCCGCAGGTAGAGTGACATAGTTTCTCCCTGTGGATTCATTCAACCTCACTCTGTTCAACTGCAATAATTTTTTCGTTTATTAGTGCATTGGCTGATGTAACCGTTAAGGTGCACTTACATAGATGCAACACTACTTCCAGGAATCTTGTGGCCTGAAAGGCTGTGTTGATCTCGATTTTATACCGCGGCTTCGTTGTGAGTAAACCTTTGAGTAGTGACATTCGAAAGCTTCACGGGATAAAATATTTATCGCGAATCACCAGTCTAAATTCCCAAGCAGTCAAAGGGGAAAATTTTTGCGGTTGCTTTCCCAGAAGGCACAAAGTAATTATCGAGGTCGCATAACTTTTTCAATTAAACAATTTGCCAGATTCTTGCGGCTGGACTTTTTCGGCGAAAGCTGCCGCAGTTGGAAGTGAAGCTGCCGCCGTCCTCGGAGCTGCAAAACAATGCATAATCGTGCAGTTATTTTTCTTTGCTGCTTGTTCTTTTTTGTTTAACTGATCAATGCGATGTAATTTTTGTTTTTTGTTCAGAGATGTGCAAGTGGAAAGGGAGGACGCAAAAAATGTTTATGCTCTTTTGTTTCTTGCCCAAAACTAAAGGAATCAATTATTGATAAATTAAATTTAAATAGCTGTTGTTGTTTTCGTTTCTTCATATGTGGCGGCGAGGTTACTGTTATTGGCCTGTTTTTAAGGTTTAAAATTCGATGGAAGTAGAATTTTGTTTTTCACAAAAAGCAATATTTATTTATTTACTAAATTTTATTGAAAAACCTATCAATTCATTTTTTCACTTACATGCAATTTTCTGATTCATTTAATGCACATATACGGATACCAGACTTCGCGTAAGTTCATGGGATATTCACACTCCGCAATCCTTTCAGTAGGTGGAGACTGGCGGAGCTGGTCATAGGCTGCGGAACATGAACGGCCTCGAGATATGGAGGTTAGATGCTACAAACCAGCCGTAAAAATTATAGTAATGGAATCACACGATGTAAATACGGACCGGAACAATCGGCATAGACCCAGGCAACGAAAAAACAATAACGATTGGAAACTCGGAACATGGAACTGTAAGTCCCTCAATATCTCGGGAAGTCTCCGCATTCTTTCCGACTTACTGAGGGTCCGCAAGTTCGATATTGTAGCGCTGCAGGAGGTTTGCTGGAAAGATTTAATGGTACATACGGCAAAACACGCGCGCTGGGTACAGTTTTATCGTGATTGGCGAAATGCAAAAACGCGTCATTAGTTGGTGGCCAATCGACAACAGAATGTGCAATTTGAGAATCAAGGGCCGTTTCTTCCATGTGAGCATAATCAACGCGCACAGCCCTCACCAAGGAAGTGACGATGAAGACAAGGACGCTTTTTATGCTCAGCTTGAACGGGAATACAACTGCTGCCCAACCCATGACGTCAAAATTGTCATCGGAGATCTCAATGCTCAGGTCGGCCAGGAGGAGGAATTCAGACCGGTTATAGGAATGTTTAGCGCCCAGCAGCTTACGAACGAATACAACCTCAAACTCAAGGGTCAAAGAGCGCCACAGACTTTCCGTTGTGAACAACATTCGATAGCAGCTCCCGCCACGGTATAATCTAGAGCAACTGAAGCCACTCGAAGTCGCAACTAACTACGTGCAAAACCTTGAAGCAGCGCTGCCGGAAGAGGGAGAGCCAATCGAAGCCCTTCTTGAGGACTGCTGGAGTACCGTCAAAGCAGCCAACGACAACGCAGTGGAACGCGCCATAGGGTTTGTGGGAAGAAATCGACAGAACGATTGGTTCGACGATGAGTGTCAAACGGTTCTAGATGAGATGAGATTCAATAAACCAACCCGGATAAAAATAACCATACAATTACAATAAAATAATATAAAGTAACATTTAAATCTATTGCCGACCATGAATCTTATTGTTCATGTATCAGGTAAATGAAAAATTAATATTGTCATTACAATAGATCTACTATTCACCCTATATGCTAGAATTTTCAACAAATGTGAAACAATAAAATCAATAGTAATTGACTCAAATTTGTTCGGAGAAAAACGATTTTTTCTATAGTTTAGATATATAACAACCCCCTGTGTCTATTGTCGATGACGCAATTTACATTAGATTCTATTGTGGAAACAATAACTTTTATTGTCATCTTATCGTCATGAACAATATAGTCAATTTTACATACGATTGATTCTATCGTATGCTAACAATACATTTAATTGTAAATATATGAGAAATTTTTTTGACGGGAAAGAATTAGAAACCTAATCATAATGTTGTAGTTTATTTCCTGGGTGTTTGAAGAAAATCCCACTAAAAGATTTTGGCGACCTCTATTGAGTTTCTATTTTTTTTGTGTACAGAGTTAAAGAGTTGGTTGGAAAATGTAGGGTGGATAGGATGATAAGATCACAGAGAACAGACTTTGATGTCCATATAGCTTTTCTTGAAAAACATGTGTAAAAATATAAAGGGGGCAGCCTGTATAAGAAGCAAGTGCAGCGAAAAACAAACATGTTTTTTTGGTTATGTGCTAGACTTTTTATTGATATACATTGACATGACAAATATCACACAACTGCAGCGCCATCTACCAGGAGCATAACGACATACATTTGAAATGTTGGTTTAATGTTTTACACAAGCAGCGGACCGAAGATAGACGTCTGTTCTCTGTGATAAGATGATGGTGGTGTGTGGGGCTACAATTTCGCAGCAGATGACTGTTTTGAAAAAAAGTTTATGTTTACCACACCTGACTGTAGCTACTAGACTATTGCAATCATCGAATAAAAAATATCTCCTTAGTTTTAACACAGTCTCTTTGCTTTTAATAACACTCAATTATGTTCATTCTCCTCTTCTATCCATACAGGTCAACCGAAGAATCCTAGAGAGTTTGAGCTGTTTAGTGGAATACCTGTAACTAGAAATTAGAAGAAAAATTAGTATCTTCCATTTAATTCCAACTACCTTTGCTTATCTTCGACAGATACGCGTATTTCGTCTACAATGTGCAGACTTCTTCAGTGTCTCATACTAAAAGTCGAGTTATTAGTACGAGACACTGAAGAAGTCTGCACATTGTAGACGAAATACGCGTATCTGTCGAAGATAAGTAAAGGCAGTTGGAATTAAATGGAAGACACTAATTTTTCTTCTAATTTCTAGTTTCAACCGAAGAAGAAAAGTCCATTAGCATATATTGAGTTGCTATAATTTACCGTGCTAAGCAACGATAACTTTCGCAAAAGCTTATCCAATCAGAAGAAGCGCTGCTTACTCTACTCGCCACCAGAGCAGTGATTATCTGGCTAACTGCAGCACTGTTGCTGAAAGCTTGCATAGCGCATGCTTGAAATAATTCAAGAGCTTTATAATGGATATGAAGATAGTGCTTATCCGATTTTATCAACCTCAACCAGTTGATAAAATTCGCTCTGAGATCGACTCGATTTGATTATTGTTAGAGATGGGAAGATATAGTTAATTGTTAAGAAAAATAAAAAATGGTTTACCTTATGATGAAATTCTTGATGATTTGTTTGCGTGTGAGCGAAATGGTGTTGGATTGGTTCATGGTGTGTATATTTGTAGTTAAAATCACCCTTTTATATAAATGATGATCAATTCTAGGGTTTTTTTTTTCATTAGGGCGAATCTACAATTGAGAGATTCTCTCCGGGCTCGCTCTCTTTCATTCATAAACCAATCACCTTTACGTTTTTCATTCTACTATTTGTAGAGTATGCTTGCCAGCACTGTTGTGTTTCGATCTGTACTAAAGAATGCCTCGTAAGTTTTATAATGGCGCTGTAATGAATGAAAGAGAGCGAGCCCTGAGAGAATCTCTCAATTGTAGATTCGCCCTAATGAAAAAAAAAACCCCTAGATTTGTATGTTGACGGCTTTGTACCATCAGAAAATCACCCGAATTCCTGAAAGTATATTGTTTAAGGGCTGAGCAAATGCAGTAATCATTCGAAGTTATGCGGATGACTTCGTTCTGTACTCTGTTTAAAAACTACTCGAAAGAAATATCCAAAATCCTGTATTCCAGAATTTAAAAAATGATTCTAATCTAAATAAAATTTTGGTGTTATTTTGCATTTTTTTTATTGCACATCTTTTGGACAATTTTTAGATTTTTGTGACCCTATAAAAAGAAGACTCTACGGTGTTTTTAAATCACTAAATTAGTTTTCATTTCAAACAATTGTATGCAAGTATTGCTCTAGTAAGGAAAACAATTACGTCCACTAAATATATTGGGTTATAGAAAACTTCAACTCGCAATTCGCAAAGATGCTTTATCCCACACTGATTTTAACTCTTTTACCTATAAGTGCGTTTGGTCCAAATGCCAGCATTAAGGTCAAGAAAAAGTATTTAGTTTTTGACAATATCTCAATAATTTGTAATTTACTATTAAACCAAACCTATTGGATATATTGGATTTTGGATAGCATAGTAAATTTGAATCAATCCGTTCGAAAAAAAAACAATATTTATTCCGGGTGAATGAAGGAATATACCTATTTCTTAAACCTATTATTCATTCAGTTCCATAAAAGTTAGCTTTTCTCAACAAAATCCTATGGAAGTTCTAATCGGATCAGAGATATGTCGATGCAGTAAACAAATTATTCCACGTGGATAATGATTTCACACACATTTCATGGATAATTTATTTGAAAACTGGAAAACACTTTTTTCTTCTTATGCTCTACAGCAAAAATGTCGGGTTTGCTTGTTTTGCTACACATAGCCTACTCTTTTAGTTAAAATAAAGATTTTAATTGCGTAGAAAATGAGAAGACAGATTTATTATTTCCATTTAATTCCAACTACCATCAAGCAATTAAGGTATTGATTAATTAAGGTAGCAATTGATTGGAAATTATCAATCGTTTTTCTTTTTTTCATATTCTAGTTACAAGTATTCCAATAGAAAGCACACACTCACCAGAATTCATTTTAATTAACACTAAATGGAAAAATGGAATGAGTTCATTCTATCACAAAGTCCAAAGGTAGCTAAATTTGGCAGGTATTCAGTGGGTGTTTCATATAAACTTATGCCAGATATCGCCTAAATCAGATGTGTTGTTTTGAAAAATTGCAAATGATTTACGCTTGCAATTGAACGAGAAGAAATTTTGCGTGTCAGTTAAAATACATAACTTTTTTCTGAGCATAACTAAGACATATATAATTTTTTTTTAATAATGAAAAACTTCTATGGAAAATTGCATTTCGTCATTGGTTTTTGTGATACATTTAAAATTTTTGTTTAAATTTACACAGAAAAAAAACTGAAAACCTTTTCAATGTGACATAAATCTTGATGCGTGATACCGCAACTAACAAGAAATATTCTTGTGAGCATACAAACATGCATACAATAGTTTAGACAATGTTGGAGATAACTCAGAAATTTACAGTACCCTTTTTTTTGTGTTTTGTAGGTTTTAATTTAACATGTTCTATAAAAAAATGTGAAATGTTTTGAGTTTTTTATAGCTTGAAAATCATTAAATTATGGTTAGTTTTAATAAAGATATGAGCATCTTACATGTTCTATAAAACTGTTCAGTTTTCAGGTAAAATTTTGATTTTTTTATAGGGTTTTAATGCTCAGTGCAATAGTAAAACTCAATTTTTCATGTGATTTAATGCATCATGAATAAATTAAAATAAATAACAGTATCTTCTCGGTTTTGACAACTTATGATTCTTAAATAAGGCCTGCACTCGAAATTTTTATCCGTGTGTAACTTTTTTGTCCGTGGGTAAAAATTGATGAAAATCTAGTTAACTTGCAAAATTTCATAACCATCGGTTCAGTGGTTATTGAGATGTCATCGAAACAAAAAGAAAATCGCCGAAGAATTTTGATGAAGAGATGGGTTGGAAGACAACTGAGAATCATCTATACAACTGTGTCTCGGATGGTAAAATCGTTTAAGGAGTCCCAAACGACCGAGCGGCGGGCTGGAAGTGGAAGAAAATCGAAGACAGCTGACCCTGTGAAGGCCCGGAAGGTGTAATCCGAACCTTTCGATTCGCGACGCGGCTCTGAAGGCAAAGTGTTCCGCCTGGTTCGTTCAGCAAACCATGGAACGAGCTGGGCTTCGTGTATTCAAGGTCCGCAAGGCACCGAACTGACGTGATCAACAAAACACGGCGGCCAAATCCCGCGCAAGAAAGCTGTATCGAGAGTGGTTAACGAAACCGATGTGTGTGGTTATGGATGACGAAACCTACATCAAGGCAGACGGAAAGCAGATACCGGAGCTGGAGTTCTACGTTGCCAAATCACGGTTTGATGTTTCGGAAGACACAAGGAAGAAGAAAGTGTACAAATTCGCCAAAAAATACTTGCTATGGCAGTAAACCGTACATCACAACGGGTACCATCAACAGCGATATTTGTCGCACCGAGTGCCTCCAGAAGCGTCTGTTGCCCTTCCTGCGGTCCCACGGAGGTGAAACATTGTTTTGGCCGGACCTGGCATCATTCCATTACGCGCGATCCACGTTGGATTGGTACAAAGACAATAATGTTGTTTTTCTACCAATAACCGCCAACCCCCCAAATTCACCAGAGATTCGTCCGATGGAAAGATTTTGGGCCATAATGAAGGCCAAAGTTCGAAAATCGTCGAAGGTGTTTGAGAACGAGCTGGAGTTGAAGAAAGAATGGATGAAAGTCACCAAAAAGGTCGGCTCCACCATTGCACAAAATGTAATGAGGGGTCCTAAGGGAAAGGTGCGGGCTTTCAGCGATGGAAAGGAGGTTGGATAAAGTAATTATGCTGAAACATTATCCACATGTATTATTTTTTTCCCTGAAAGTTTCAAGAAAATCCGACTTAGAACGCTTTTGTCTGGTGCATTTTTTTTTCGAGTACAGGCCTTAGACCGGTAGATCACTTCGGCCACAAAACATGGACATTACTAGTGGAGGACCAACGCTTTCTTGGTGGCTTTGAGCAGAAGGTGCTGCATAAGATCTACGGTGAAGTGCAGATGGAAGACGGAAGTTGGAGGAGACGAATGAACTACGAATTGCATCAGGCTAAGGTATGGGACAACCTCCCATCGTACACATTGCTAAAGTCGGTCGACTAGGATGGGCTTGGAATGTCGTAAGAATGTCGGACGACAGCTCTGTTTAAATGGTTCTCAAAAACGAACCGACGGGTACAAGAAGAGGCGCGCAACGAGCAAGGTGGATCGATCAAGTAGAAGGCGACCTGCGGATTCACCGCAGACAGCGAGGCTGGCGAGGTACAGCCATGGACCGATTACAATGGAGACAACTTCTGTGTACAGCAGAGGCTACACCGGCCTTGGTCTGGTTGGTAAGGTAAAGATAAGGAAGCTGTTTAAAGTAATCGAGTACGTATGTTTTGTCGTCCATTACGATACAAGAAAATGTTTGCAAAAAAATTATGTAAAGCTCCCTAGCACAACTTGTTGCAGTAAAATTTACCTTGCCATCACGGTTGGGCACTATTTTCACTTTTTAGCCTTTAGTCCTTATTTCTGGTTCACTTGTCCGTATGATTTGGACTACCCCACTTTCCGAGCCACATTTCGCACAAAAAGATTGGGATATTTCTCAATAATGGCCACCTTCTAGTCCATTTGTCGGGAGCATACTTTTCGATTTGATCCACTTCCAAATTTTCGATCTACAATCAAGCGCTATTCAAATTATTTGTGAACACAAAACACCGTACTTTCCGATAGATTAAGTTTCTTGGCAAGATCGCGTATCGATTAATTCGGATTTTGCTGCAGTTCGTACAAAATGCGTTTGAGCTCTTCCCCTTGATTTGACGCCATTTTACTGAGTGTAACAAGAATGTAAACATCATGTACCTAGAAATAACGTGGAGAGTTACAGCTGTCATGTAAGTGAAACGTTTCAGCGATCTGTGAAATATTCAAAATCTTCACTGAAAGAGTGAAATTTAATGTGGACAGGCTATATGCAATGAAAAAATATGTTTAGGAGCTGTCTAACAGTAAACGATAAACAATGCTTCGCTGTTGAGCGGTAGCTATGGCATCACTGTTGTTTTTGAGAGAGTCATTGTTCCGTCTCTTCTTTGTTAACCACTGCTATAGGATACCGATATTGAAACATGAAGCCTGCTGTCTCTTACATTTACTGATTTTCATACGAAGTATCACGTTTATTAGGCTTTTTGACGGTTAATTACCTTTCCCTTTGAGGCACATGCAGAGGACTGATAGTTTGTTGTCCTCCAAATGATATGCCTTCTTACTAAAGGGTGATACGGTCAAAATTTGGTCAAGGGAAAACGCGTGTAAATCGGTGAAATCGTTTATTTAAAAAATCAAATTAAATTTCTTTTTCAAGTTCAATTAGTATAAAATTCAGGAAAAATATTCAGTTAGGCTTCCGCTTTTCCAAATCCGAATTGCCGGGCCTTACGCTTGACCCCTGCCATCAGATTTTGTACAGCCACCTTGTCCACCTTCATCGCCGCAGAAAGCCGTTTGCCTTGAACTGCTGCTCGTCCTTAGCAGTTTTTTTGCTCTTCTTTAGGTTCCGCTTCCGCAATAGCCCAGTATTTCTCAATTGGGCGGAGCTCTGGCGTGTTGGGAGGGTTCTTGTCGCCGGGAACCACCTGCACGTTGTTGGCGGCGTACCACTCCATGGCCTTTTTACCGTAATGGCAAGATGCCAAATCCGGCCAAAACAGTACGGAACAACCGTGTTTCTTCAGGAAAGGCAGCAGACGTTTATTCAAACACTCTTTCACGTAAATTTCTTGGTTGACAGTCCCGGAAGCTATGAAAATGCTGCTTTTCAAGCCACAGGTACAGATGGCTTGCCAAACCAGATATTTCTTTGCGAACTTTGACAGTTTCGTGTGCTTGAAAATATCTGCTACCTTTCCCTTCCTTTTGCCGTATAAAACTCCTGTCCCGGAAGCTGCTTGTAGTCGGCTTTGACGTAGGTTTCGTCGTCCATTACCACGCAGTCAAACTTCGTCAGCATCGTCGTGTACAGCCTCCGGGATCGCGCTTTGGCCGTCGTATTTTGTTTATCATCGCGATTTGGAGTCACTACCTTCTTGTAAGTCGATAGTCCGGCTCGTTTTTGGCTCGATGCACGGTTGTAGACGATACACCCAGCTTATTTGCGGCATCTCGGAAGATAGGTTAGGGTTTCGCTTGAAACTACCGGCAACTCTCTTTGTCGTCTCAGCGGCTTCCGGTTTTCGATTTCCCCCCGATCCAGACTTCCTGGCTGTCGACAAACGTTCCCCAAACACTTTAATTACATTTGTAACGGTTGATTTGGCAACTGTTAGCGATTTTGCCAACTTTGCGTGCGAGTAGCTCGGATTTTCGCGATGCGCGAGCAAAATTTTGATACGCTGCTCTTCTTGCTTGGACGGCATTTTGACAACTGAAGAGTGAATTCCAAAATCAAAATAGGAGCAACATTCTACATACACACACCTTCAAAATGAGGGTGTTCAGGTTTTTAAATGCAAAATTGAAAGAAATACGTCAAGATGATATTGACCAAATTTTGACCGTATCGCCCTTTATACTTGCACTCCTGTAGTGTGCGTGCGCCAAACGCCACTAAGCCTTATTGTCACAGTCGCTTTGTCTAAATACCATGACAGTGAAAGAAACAAGAAATACACATTGCCAATCTAGCGTAACGGGATGCAATGTTAGCCTAGCTCCTTCATTCGGCCTATGTACCAAATATGTCATTTATTCAGCTATTATCAACAAAATCATGTTGCTTTCATGGTGACCAATGAATAGATTTATAGACAATAGTCATACGTTTCATAGGTAAAATAACAATGATTTAACTAGAAAACCGTAGACCCAATGTAAGGGACATTTTTTTTCTATGTTCCCAACTATGGCCTGTTTTATTAATAAGTAGTAAAAATGTTGTTACTGGTAAAATTTACAATGGAAATTCATAACTTTCGAATGTATATTTTTCAACTGTCTCATGTAAACACAAAGCACAGGAACACAATCTTTTTAGAGTGAATAAAAATATTTTCATTTTTGAATGGCTAATACGTGAAAATAATTGAAATGTTTCAAAGCAGTTTTATTTAAGTTTGTTTTGGTTTTTTGGGTTGGGTTGGGTTGGGTTGGGTAGAGTGCCAATAGCTGGCATTGCCTTAAATCAGAAAATTAGAAAAAAATTGGACGATAATTGCATTTAATAAAAAACTTTCCAAATGGGACGAAGTTGCATACACGAATATACCCAATTTGGTGCTTATAGAACGACATTACATCCATATTCTTCGAAAGTTTTCGTCTTAATAAAGTTAGTTCTCTTCATATCTCTTCATATCTTTTATTCTTGCAAACATTACTGCCCACTTTTGGTGCCTCATGGTGATGAGCGAACATTTCCTTCTACATCATAAAGTTAGTTGTTTAGTTTGTCGGAGTTTAAAATACCAAGCTCCTTATTAAGCATATCTTTGCAAGCAACTAGTTGAATGCCAAAATAAATTGTTGTAAAGATGCCCGTGAACATGTGAAAAAAAAGTACAGAATCAAATTCCCTGAAAAAATAATCTTGTCCGTCAAACATAAGTTCGTGTGGGCAAAAATCTTAGATTTTCGTAACAACACTCAAAATAAAAAAGGAAGATTGTAATTGTTGTTGTTGTTGTTTTTTATTGTAATGCAATTTCGTTTAATTTTGTATCATTTCTCGTTATAGACGCAACTTGGAGAAAAAAAATGCAATATTGGCAACATATCAATTTTATTTGAAAATTCTATTTGTGCGTGAGGTTGTGCAGTGTATTAGTTGTTGAGTGTGAGATCGGAGTCCGGAAGTTCATAGTTCCGGGATTCGAACCGTGGCAGCCAGCTCTCACGACTCTAGCTAGTAACCATTCAGCTAAAGTTACAACAAGTTGAAATAAATGTAATAAAAGCCCTACAGTTGCTTCGATTGTCGAGGCACTCAACGGTACAGCAATGAAGCTAATGTCACTCGCAATCACTTGCTTGCACGGCTGCGTTTATTTTATGATACACGTGGTGATCAAGAAGGGCAAATATGATGAGAGGGAGATGGGAGTGCAATGACTAGTGAAAATATTGTATTATTTAAATTATTTTTATCTTTTTTTTCACAGTGATCAATGCACAGTGGTCCAGAATGCGAATTTAGCTGGAAAGATACATTTTCAGCCTACACAGAAAAAAATAATTAATATTAACAAGCGCGTAAAATTTCCTCTCGTTTAATACCAAGCTAAAGGAAGCGTAAACAACGCAATTGGTTGTAGTCATTGATACTTCGCCATCAATGTACGTCTTCTTCAACAGAGCTTGATTCATGCGTTGTGTTCTTAGAATTAACATAAAATATCACATTATTTTCTGCCAATTCCAGCATTCTGTTTATGTGCATTAGATAACGCAAAAATTTCGATGTTTTTTTTATCTGTATAAGTTTGAAGTTTTGGATCAAAATTGGCTTCACAAAGTTGTTTCTAATAGCAAGGCTTTTTTTGGTGTGAATGATAACTAGGGTGGTCATTATTTTCAGAAAAATCAAAAATATTGTGCTTTATATTTGCGAAATAAAATATTTGTTTTTCGGAAAAAGTTGTAGAATAAATGTAAACAACTATGATGGTAAATTTTTTCCTGTAGCTTTTGATAAGACCGAATTAGAGATTTTTTTCCGACGCAGCTTACGGTGTCCCTATAAAAATACGCTATTTAGCTGTAACTTTTTTATTTCACATTTTTCAGCAAAGTTGTCTTCCCATTGATTCTTAAATAATAAAAGTTACAAGTTGGTGTGCTGAAATTGTCGTTATCGTATGTCAAACAAAAGTTATTATGGTTTTTGTTAATAAAATATGCCTTTTTCAAATGCTGTTTTTTTCTAGTTTAGAATGCACAAGCAAAAATATTTCATACATATTGTAGTACAACAAGTTTGCAACAAGTTTTCAGAAGTATCTAAAGCTCTAAAACAACCACAAATTTCCATTGAAAACCTCATGTCCGCCTAAAGTAGCTTACTGGACCACTCTCAGTGATTCCATTCGGCGGAAAAAGTCTGAAATTGGATTTTACATAGCTAAGTTATGTGTTTACAAGTTATTTTGGGCCGCTAATTTCAAATATGCTATCTAAATTGTCATATTAAGTCACTTTTCCGAGATATGGCCACCTTATGGTCCCCTGGAATATCCGGAACATCCGATAAAATGGTAAACTCATTAGTCTCGTCCTAAAGCAATACGATTTTTTTTTTCAAAACCATTTGTACATACAATGTAAGAAATAAAGCAATGTGGAGAACAATTTATGGCTCGGAGTGGCCATTTAGTGGTCTTCCGGAAGCTCCGGAACATCCGTAAAATTTGATAATTCAGCAATTCCATACCAAATAGATAAAGTGGATCATAACATTTCGCAATATTTGGTAAGTTTGTTCCTTTGCGCAAAATATTTGATTCCAATTTTTCATTTTGTCATTAGGGTTACCCATTTTGAGATAGGGTGGTCCAAAAATGAAATTTTTTTTAAATATAAAAACGACTGAACCGATTTAATTTTTTTATGATTTAGGCAAATGGAGAATAATGAGTTATGGTATTAAGAAAAAATTTGAAAATAAGAAATTAAATCTTATTAACGAAATCGATTATAGATATGTCCAGTTTTTATTATTTTGCTGGCGACTACCATTTTCATGTAAATTTCGATTAAGAAAATTCAGACGATTTCACATTAAGTTATTTTAATGATTGAAATGATTTATTCCAATATGTGCGTTCATCTATTTCACCCCTCTTACAAAAGAGGGGTATACAAACCACTTGAAATATTTTTTTCCGAGGCTCGTAGGACCGAGTGTTATATACAATTCGACTCAGCTTGTCAAAATAGCATTTTTTGTGTAGGAAATAACAGGTTCTGGAAGATAGAGAATACCAAAACTCCACCAGCATGCTTTTTGCGACGCAGAAAACATGGTGAAATGAATTTAAAATTTATTTGAATTTGAAATGACAACAATAACTGAGATTTATCACTTCAAAAATGCGAAATGCCAGTGCACTTTTGCAAGGAGTTGGGACGTAGGATCGATTCACCTTAAGCATCTCGGGCCTTGAATCAGCGGTCCAGCATTTATTTGTATTATTTATTTGTCAAAAATGTAAGGTAAGAATAGTGCCACTCTTAGAACAAAAGTAATACACAAATCTTCAGATATGTCGCGAGTAGATCGGAGGACCAACGCAGTGACAAGTTAAAATTGTGGTAGGAGTAACGAAGTACAGTGAATACGTTCTCACATTACATGTACTACAAATTTACTACAAAATATAAACCTAAATTTATCCACCTATCGTTAGATCTTACCTTTATTCCCTGGAAGTACTAGGAATACGAACCCGGCTGAGGTCATTGTAGTCTAGGAAACTTGATAACATCACCATTGCACTTGTTTTTGAGTTCTCGTGTTATTTGATGTGTCGCATAATGGGTTTTTGGTGCAAATCCGAATCTTGCCACTTTCCCGGGAGAAACCGGAAAATTATCTTGGTATCTTTTGGTATCATCACCATTGGACTAAATTTCGTATTCTTATGTAATTTGAGGGGTCACTTGATGGGTTTTCATCTAAGTCAGAAACTGGCCACTTCACCGGAGGTATGTAAGAAACCAGCCAATCAATTACAATCAAACTCGTATGAGACCGGAGTACCTTTCATTTGGCGGTTGTTTCATTCAAATCGATCCAGTAGTTGCTTGGGAAACTGTGTTAGAAATGTCGTCCCACACATACACTCGACACACAGGCATATTCAGTTCATCGAGCTGGATTCGTTGTACATAACACTCGGCCCTCCAGGCCTTGGATCAAAAGTCTGTTTCCTAAGATTTACATTTGTACAATTCTTTGTAAGAAGGGTAAACCATGGTAATGTAGTACGAGATTTATGTATTTACCAATCTTACAGATTTACGAGACTTTCCAGGACTCTGGCCCTCAGGACCGTAGTTGCGCAAGTTTGCGCAAGATAAAACAAAAATTTTCGGAAAGCTGGCAAAAAAATCTTTAAAATATTAGAAAATTTAGTTGAAGTTTTTTTTCCGGTTCTCCATACATTTTATATAGGAGTATTGTAAAGAGCACAATTTTCATCCAATTAGCATTAGCATTAGCATCAGCATTGACGTTTGCGCACCTCGTGGATGGAGCTACGATGAGGAATAATTCGTTGAAGATATTGCATGCCACCATGAAACGCAAACCAGTTATCGATACGTTTTTTTTCACGCAAAAATCTCCACGAAGACACTCCTCGATCGCTCAGCTGGCTTACGTCAGCCTGCAACCGTTGGTGATAGGGAGGATTTGTTGGCTACACTCAAGAAGACATCGGGAACCCACGCTTCAGACTTCGAAGAAGTAGATATCAAAGGAAAACGGAAATGAATAGTCGTAGAGAATATATTATATTGTGAGCATCTAGTCTAAGAAGATTAAGTGATGCTCCATTTCTCTTCAAAACGGCTGGAACTTTAGCATTAACTATAGTCCTAGCTCCTTATTGTTTATGGTTATAGCGCCATTACTCGCTCTTACCAAATCCGCATGCAGGGTGAGGTGAAGAAGATTTCTCTCACTCCCTGTCCTGTGTCGATCCTTGAATTTAACCGCCGAATACACTGGTGTCGTCCGCACATCCAGCACCTGCTTCCTTTTAACCACTGCTTAAAAGATTTGACTGTTCATTCTCTTACGCCGAAGGTTTATTTCCATTCCATTGCAAAGCAAAATGATGAATGTAAAAAAATCTACTTTTCAAACGAGTTTTCACGTTCAGAGCCTACGCGAACCTTCGATACTGCTAGTGCAAACGGTTGTCGTAATTTGTGGAATCAGTCACTCTATATATTACGGATGGATGTTCACTAAGCACGAATACTAAATTTTCTCACTTTCACATAAAGTTGATTAATTGATTTTCTATTTGGAAATTTTCGCAGAATTGAGCGAAAAATATGACAGTGAAGTATTAAACGCGTCCGCTTGCGGCCAACGCTTACTGTCTGCTTCTGTAAAGAGCACAATTTTCATCCAATATTCATAAAGTTTTGGCAAAAGGAATTTTAAATAGTGTATAAAATGAGGAAGTTGATTTTTCGACTTTTTTTCCGCCTTGGAATCACTGTGCCACTGTGCAACGGTTACTTTTTTTGCCACCGTTTCAACTTTTGGTTAAACAGGAATCGTAAACGCTGAGATTCATCGGCCCCATCTTATTACCTAATTCTTACATACTTTCCTAATGACTGACTTATAAGTAGTTAATTAAAATAGTTCCAGTGCACCGACGCAGGTAATTTTGCGAATCACAATTCTATCAATTGGAATATACGATAACCTCAATACTCCTGACCAACCCAATTGCAATTGTATGCCGAAATATTAAGCAATGTTAGACTGTTTATTGACTCAATAGTCAATAGAATAGACAATTATTTAATTACAGTCTGCGTATTATATACGTAAGGAGAGATAAATGTACAGCATTAGTATATATGCATAAGATTGGCATGTATAATACTCGTAACATTTTCAGAATTCAGTCAACCTTTATCTTTAGCGAGAAGCAATCACAAATCTAAGATTATAAAATTTACCTACACAATATACCTACGTAGCAGCCCATTAAATTGTTTGAAAAGAAATGCCACTTGCTACAACCACCAACGAAGCAGATTCAGTATCAGGTGACGATGAGATTCGCTCAGTCATAGTGCCGCTAAAAATGTATTCAAAATACTTTATACCGCGAAATATGCCGTAAAATTAAAAGATAGACCATCAATTAATTAAACCGCAGGCCAACAACAAGTGTGCAGAGTATATGTCTTGGGCGATCATAAAATCTTTAATTTTATGCATCACTCCTCAGCATCCGCCCATCTGTTGGAAGGGTCAACTTCCATCCCCACGGCGGTGTCGTGCTCTCTCTCTTTCTCTTTCCAAAACGTCGCGACGCGTCAATCTTGACCGTTCAACAATCAATTTACTCAGGCAGAACATCGGCCGCCGCCTTCTTCAATTTTCACGCATGTTCATCGCAAAACTGCATGTAATTTAACAGAAAAGAAATACTTTCTGGCGACAGCTGAAGACGTTGAATGGCCGAAGATTCCGACACATTCGTTCCGCTCGAATCTGGTTAAATTGGATAAGGCTTCGTTTATGGCCGCAACCAAATCATGCTTAATCACGGGATCCGGGTAAAACAAAACAAAATTAAATTTTAATCACAGCTTACCAAAACGCATATCATTGAGTGACGTGACGTGGCAACGTGCTGGTTATACGCTTACCAGTCAGTGACGAGCAACTCGGTGCATGTCCGTATCGCTAAAAAGCCGCTGAGATGATTGCTGTGAAATGTCAGCCGGAAAGGTTTCCCGAACGAGCTCGAGCGAGAGGTCTGTTTATGGGAGTCCGAGCCCATCAGTTGAGTCCCGTGTCTCGTGAGGCCAGCTCAAAATATGCGACAGTTAAAAATGGGGATCGAGGTGTTCCAATGTACATAGATCATAAATTTTTAACCTGTCAAAGGCGTGAAACAACTACCTTCCTGTCGACGGAGGATTATCCGGTCAACTGGGTGGTGCGGTGAATCAAAATCCCATCGCGGAAGGATAATGGTTGAGCGTTTTTTTTTTCAAGGCGGACCGAGGGATTCACTTCTTGTCATTGGCATGCAAGGATTTGGTTTCGTTACCTTTTTTTCGGAAGGATTGATTTAAATTCAAATTATAAATGCCTTGGCACGTTCCACCCTGTTGCTTGGAATGGCATGGTTATCATAATCATGAAAAACGTAAGACTAGGGATGCTGTTTGTAAAATAATCTCATCACTCGTTATTCATCCTACTCGAAATCGAAAGATTAACGCGATATGATTTATGTCATTTTTATTAATTATGAACAAACATTGTTGCGAGAAGAAATCAACATATATCAACATCAACACTACAATCTGTAGTTAGATGGACCGAGGCCATGCGATTAATATGAGAACAGTTACTCTGTAAAGACTATACTCGCAAAAAATGAGACACGCAAAAATTGTCGCCAAAAAATCATTTTAAGTCGGATTTTCTTCAAACTCTGAGGAAATAACCTACTACGTTATGGATTGGTTTAATACGAACGTTCAACTCAGTGGACGCAGTGGTTCTACGCTCAACAAAAAAAAATGGTTTCAGTTTCTATTTTATTGTTTTTTTGGATCTCCTCTCAAACGGCAGAAGACTCAGGAAGGGCTGCAGGAAGGACAGCGGGCATTTCTGGAGGCACTCGTCTAGGTAGATTTGCCCATTCATGGTACCCGTTGTGATGTATGCCTGGCTCATCTCTATACAATTACGATACCCTGCCAAACCCAGACCTTTTTATTGAATTTGGCCACCTTTTTCTTCTTTACCTTGTTAGGAATAGCCGACCGTGATGTGGCGACGTAAAACGCGTGCCCGTCATTTTTTTTTTGTCCGCTTTAATTCAACGGCCGCCGTCCATTGCGACGTACCTCGATTTCGTCAGCCACTCGGTACAGCTTCCTAGCACTGGAATTATGGAATCCCAGGTGCACATATTTTTTTTTAGAATCTGCACTTGTTCCGATGCCATTTCGTTAATCAGTTGACAGATTGGGATGAAATGTTGCCATCGTAAACATTACACTCTTAGCTAGTTTCAGTCAAATTGCATCAATTTTTACGTACACGCTAAACAAACTGAAAATTTATTTTAGTTTAAATTACGAAATCGGAAGTAGAACTAACGAATCTATTCGTTATTTTCTGCAACGAAACTGATTTGTTCTCTTTACGAAGATACCTTCGTAATTAATGGCACACGCGCGACTGTCAAAAGCACGAAGCATTTGTTGACACAGAAGGAAAACTCGTGCATTGTACGAAAACAATACAAAGAGCTACGGGTATGTTGTCATAAATTAAAAAGAAACGTCTTTATGATGGTTGCATGAGTTACTGACAGATCTACTGTATCGACTCACAGTGTAATTGAAAAAAAGTGCAACCACGTGGAGTTGTCCAGCATTTCTTTTAATGTTTTTGACATGGGATTCGATCCTGTAATTTCGTAATGAGCTGTTAGTATATCCGCGGCGAATCTAACTAGACCATGGTGACTCTTGAGAAGATACCTAATTCATGAGTATGAATGTGTAACTCTCGACAGCACTTTAATTTTTATTTTAGGATAGATAAATTATCCCCATCCCAGCAGCAATACCATCATGAATGATTAAAGACTGGACTCGGAAAAAATGAGACACACAAAAATGATTACCAAAAATTAATTTTCAATCGGATACTTCTCAAATTTTCAGGGATTAAATAACTATATATTTGCTATGTTTTGGAATTATTTATTTATTGAATTTCCTCCCCTAAGCTGAATGCTCGTATAATTCTCTTAACACTGCTCATGAGATCTTGGGCGAGGCTTTGTCCATCTTCCTTACACAATTTCTCCCAGTTTTTCTTCAAAGCTTCATCGGTTTTGAATGTTTTTCCGCTTTTCTTTAACTTCTTCTTCATTATCACCCAAAACTTTTCGATCGGACAAAGTTCTGGTGTATTTGGCGGGTTCGCCTCCTTCGGGACCACATTAACGCCCTTCGCTTCGTACCAATCCATTACAGGCTTGGCGTAATGGCACGAAGTGAGATCCGGCCAGAACAGCGTGGGGCCCTGGTGAGAGCGAAAAAAGGGCAGTAAGCGCTTCTGCAAGCATTCCTCTCGATAAATCTGCCCGTTTATGGTGCTGGTTGTAACGAACGGCTTGCTGTACCGTCCACACTCGCAGATCGCCTGCCACAACAAGTACTTCTTCGCGAATTTGTCCATCTTTCTCTTCCGGAACCTCCATGCGGGACGTACCGACATAATACTTGAGGCCGGGGATTTGTTTGGTGTCCGTCTTGATATATGTCTCGTCGTCCATGACGAGACAGCCTGGTTTGACCAGCCACTCACGGTACAGCTTCCACGCACGCAATTTGGCCACCGTGTTTTGCTTGTCAGTCCGGTTTGGCGCCTTCCTGACCTTAAAAACACGTAGCCCAGTCCACCTCATGGTCTGCTGGACGAACCACATCGACAAATTGGCCTTTTTGGCCACGTCTCTTCACGCCACGTGGATAGGTTTGGGTTATTCTTAAAGTACTGCCTTATCTTCCACGTCTTCTCTGGGTATTCCGTTTTCGGTTTTCGACCGCTGACCAGGATTAGCGATCACCGCGCCCAAGATTTGCTTCGAATGCATCTTGAAAGCAACTTGACAGATCCCGATTCAAAAAATTTCCAGAAGAAGCCATTGTTTACGTTTGCGACATTGGCCCGTATGAAAACTCCATGTCGAGCTACTGTATAAAGACTGTACTTGAAAAAAATAAGTCACACCTGAATGGTCGCCAAAGGGCTTCAAACTTTCAGGAATAAATAACTAAACTATGGTTCGTCCGCAATCTACTTTTCCTTAACTGTGTGCTTGAATTTCTCGTCACAGAGCGTCTCGTTTCAAGGCAGTTTGCTGGATGTTGAATTAAAAGCATCGTGACCAATCGATGCATGGACCATCTCAGATATTTGTTTCTTTTGGCAACTTCCGGAGTAACCTAACAGGATTTCGCTTCATTTTCTCTTTAAAGAAGCAAACTATCTCTTTTCGTACATTTTGATGATACTACGTATATTGTACAACAACATTGTTGACAGCACCTGACAGATGATGTTCAAATAAGCACCTTTACTTCGCTCACACTCCAAATATTCCGAAATGCTACCCAAACATGAGTAAATTACGTTTGCATTAAAAAACTGGAACATTCCCATTAAATTTTTTTTTTCGGATGGTGATAAAAAAAAAGCCGAGACAGATAATTTTGATAAATTTCCCATGGAAGGTAATTATTTAAGCTTACTTGCAAAAAAATTCTACGCTTTTGCGGTAGTTAACCGAAACATTCGCCATGGCGGACAAAAACATGCGTGTAGGCATGTGTTTGAGTTCTTTGCTCGTTTTATTTATCAATTCCTCCTCAGTTTTCGCGACAAAATTGTTGGAGTAGATCTTATGCTTCAGGTTGGCCCAGAAACTCTCGATGAGACGCAGCTCACATCGATATTCAGCCGCTCCATCTCCCCCAACAATCGCTTCGAGTAGTGGGCCGACGCCAAATCTGGCGAGAACACCTCGTCTTTGCCCTTATGGTATTTCTTGATGAACGACGCAACTTCCAGCAGGCATTTCGAACTACAAATTTCCCCGTTCACGGCCAGTCCTGAGCGACAGAAGAGCGGCTTTGACATCCCCTTCTCGCTGATTGGCAGCCACAGCAGCACCTTCTTGGGGAACTTGGTGTGTGAAATGAACTTCACCTCGGAGCTCACTTTCATCATGGGGGAAGTAAAATACGAAGTGCCCTGCCAGTCGTTGCCATCCAGGGTGAGATAGGTCTCGTCGTCCATCACCACCGCCACGTCGCGAACGTCGCCGGGAAAATCGGATTGACCATCTTATTCAGCCGCTGCCGCTGCGTCATTGTCTGCAGCTTCGAAGCCAGTGGACGCGACTTCCGCTTCCTGACATATATTTTCATGTTCGCCAGGACTTTTTCACTGTTTAGCCGATTGAACCGAACTCCCGGCCAAGGGCACGCAGCGATGTAGCCACTTTTCCCTCGGTCTTCCTCTTCAGCATCCTTTGGAGCTTCTTGTCACTCAGGTTCGTCGGCCGTTAGAAACCGGGTTTTCTTTCGATGCTCTGATTGTTGTCTAATAGTGTCAAGATGTTGTAAAAGCCCGAACGGGCGTATCCGGCGTCTACAAAGTGCCGCACGACGTTCGTTTTCGACGCGGCGGGGTGCCGTTCTTTGAACGCGCGCTTTTCTGAACGGAGTTGCTTCACTGTTTTTGCCATCATGGTTAGAGTTCGACTGATAGAGCTGTCAAATTTTGTCTGCTGACTCATGAGTTACTATGGTTGATGCTGCATAGGTAGTTTCGTCAGTGTGGGTGAAGGTAAACCCATGAAAAATCGATAATTTTTGTCCATTTTTTAAATGCAAACGATAGCTAGAAGAATAGAACTCAACTGGAGTACACTAAGGGAGTAATATTGATCCTCTATTATTCCTTATGTACATTAATGACATAAGTAGTACTGCTCTTATTGGCATTTATAGACTTTATGTCGATGATGCAGCTCTGTTTTTGCCTCATGTCAATGCAGGTTCAATAATAACTAGTATGAAAGAAGATCTTCAAATTCTCCAGGATTATTTTTGTGAGAACTTACTCCTACTAAATTTGCAGAAAACCAAATACATGATTTTCAGGCACCTCGAAAAGTCTTTTTTTATTTATTTATTTATTTGGTTTTATTATCAACAGACTAATTTGGTGTCCAAATTTCTTTCCTAGTATTTCAAACTTAAATGTGGGAGGTAACGCCGTGGAGAAAGTAGAGTCATTCAAATATTTTAAAGTTCATCTGGGTTGTACTTTGTCTTGGGATGCTCACATTAAGGAAATTGCGAAGAAGTTTCCTCGTTGTGTGGAATTTTGAAACGTGTGCGTGACTTCTTAGTCGAAAAGCTTTGTTCTAGTTTGCACACATACACTCCCAGTTGAGTTTTTTGATTGTTGCCTGGGGAAGAATTTTAGATGAAAGACGGAACGTGGAGGAGGCGAATGAACCACGAATTGCATCAGTTGCTGGGAGAACCTCCCATCGTACACATCGCAAAAATCGGTCGACTACGATGGGCTGGGCATGTCGTAAGAATGTCGGACGACAGCCCTATGAAAATGGTTCTCGAAAACGAACGGACAGGTACAAGAAGAAGAGGCGCGCAACGAGCAAGGTGGATCGATCAAGTAGAAGGCGACCTGCGGACCCTCCGCAGATAGCAAGGCTGGCGAGTGACAGCCATGGACCGAATAGAATGGAGACAACTTCTGTGCATAGCAGAGGCCACACCGGCCTTAGTCTGATTGGTAAGGTAAGTATGGGGAAGAATTTGAAAAATCTGAGCATAAAAAACTTCAAATACTACAAAATCAATGCATTACAATAATCTACACATATAAAAAGAAACACTGAATTTTCTGTGTTATCAAACGCACATAAAGGGAATGCTAGATTTGGCAGAAAATAATGGAATATTTAATTAAAATTTAAGTCAGATAACGCCTAAATCCAGCCTGTTGTATTAAAGATTGTAATTTTTTTTGTATGGCGCATGAAAGATTTCATACAATTTCGTTGCTTACTCCCGTTTTGGCTTGGAACTAAATGAGAGGAAATTTTACGCGCTTGTTACAATTAATTATTTTTTTCTGTGTAAAACCTGTTTTCAACAGCCCGTTTGTATGTAGAACTTTCCCATAAAATATACCCTATTCTGGGCTTGTGTGAAGAGCAAACACTATTCCTAATCAGTGGTGGCACGGGGACGGGATTTCAACATTTTTTTGATAGCATATGACACTTTTCATATTGACCAAAGTGAACAAAAGAAATAAAAAATTATTACAATTTCAAAAGTCATAACATTTTGCAAAAATAAAATCATCCCGAGCAGAAATTTACACACAAGTGCACCGAACTTTTTCCTTACCGTGAATTTTCAAGGCATAGTACAATCGTATTTTTTCTTCTCGTGCTATATTTTTCGTAACAATTCAAGCTGAACAATGCATTAGGTCCTAAATAACATTGAGAGTTTCTCTTCGTCGATTTTCTCTTTCGTTAATAGTTTTTCTATTTACGGATTTGCTGATATTTTTGACGTATTGGATCCTTCATTGCACTTTATATTACCGTACTGTGTGTTGAAAATAATGAACATGTTTTTAGATAGCCGTAGTCGACAAAGAGAGTCTTCCAATGTTACTTAGGACCTAATGCATTGTTCAGCTTAAATTGCATCACGTTCTTTTGCTGGTGTCTTTTCATCACTGCACATTATACAAACCAACACATACATATTACTAAACCACGCTCTGGTCGAATGACCGCCGCGTTGAAGTCCAGTAAAAACAAACAAACAAGAAGAAGAAGAAGAGCTAAACCACGCGCATCCAACAACAACAAAATACCTTTAACACGTACGGCCCCAAGCCCTCTGAGAAAGAAAAACATAAATTTAAAATTAATAATACTCCATCGTTAGCCATTGGATTTCGATGCGGTTTTTTGCAATAGATCACAAAATTATCCTAGTTTGTGGATCGGCACTGATTATTCCGAAAATATCAGAAGTTGCGGATGGTGGGAGTACTGGGGTAAGTACTTGTCCAGGGATGGTTGGCAAAATACTTTTAGATGCGAAACATGGCATGCGGCATATCAAACTTTAATATTTTGCAAAACGAGGTAACCAGGAGAAATTTTAAAAGAGGCCCTAGGGGTTCCGAGTTCCTCCATAAAAGTGGCCATATTCAAATATTTTCCCAAACCTGGCTTTCGACACATCAAACGTCATGATTTTGCAAGACTTTGTATTCGAAGGACATTCTGAGGGTGTCTGACCAAACTGGTTACTTATGGATGTCCTGCGTGTGGAGAGCGATTTGTGCACCCCTCGAACAATGCAGCATAACCAGATTTCGCACATCTGTATTTGGTGCCAAAGCCTACGTCCATGTTCCAGAACCGAAGCGCAGCAAGCTGGATAGCAGGTCCCGGAAGTTGAGGTTTGTGGGGTATTCGATGGATCACAAAGATAATCGGTTTGTGAACTGTGGTAACGATTCGATCACTGTTAGTCGTGACGCTCGCTTTCTCGAGTTGGGAAATGGGACATCTACAGTTGAGTTCCCTGCTGCCAAAGAGGAGGAGATTCGACTGCTTCCGATCCAGGAGGAGCTGAAAGAAGACAAAGCTACTTCAGATGCGGAAGATTTTGAAGATGCTGAGGATGAAGTGCCACCAGAAGGAGAAGACCAGCGTCGTCCGCAGCGCTCAACCCGTGGTGTAGCACCACGTCACCTCGAGGATCACGTGCTAGACTATACAGTATGCACCGCAGCGTGCGCCACTCAGGAGCCGGTGAACTATCGAGAAGTTTTAAGGAATGCTGAATGGCGAGCTGCGATGGAAGATGAACTTGAATCGCATCGCCGGAACCACACTTGGGAGCTTGTTCCTTTGCCGAAGGGAAAGAAGCTGGTGGGCTCTAATCGGGTATTTAAGCTGAAACACACCGTAGAAGACAAAGTCGCGAAGCACAAGGCCAGAGTAGTGGCCCAAGGCTACACGCAGAGGATCGGAGAAGATTTTATGGAGGTATACGCTCCCGTTACGAGCCATGCGACGTTCCGGACCTTTCTCACAGTAGCAGCTAAACAGAGGATGACAGCGAAACATCTGGACATAGAGACGGCCTACCTTTATGGAGTCCTGGAGGAGGAAGTTTTTATGCGCCAGCCCCCCGGATGTGAGGTGAAAGGGAAGAAAAAGCTAGTCTGCAGATTGCAGAAAAGCATCTACGGGCTACGTCAATCGGCACGCTGCTGGAATAAGTGCCTCCATGATACACTTTTGAAGCTGGGATTCAAGCCGTCAAATGCCGATCTGTGTTTGTATGTTAAGAAGAGTGTCAATGCTAGTGTCTTCCTACTAGTGTATGCAGATGATATGCTCGTGGCCTCGTCCGACGAGGAGGAGTTGCAGAAGGTGTTCAGTAGTCTTAGTGATGAATTTGAAATGACCTGTTTGGGAGACGTCCGCCACTTTCTTGGCATAGAGGTCCGTCGGGATGAAGATGGCTACAAAATCCGTCTACAGAACTACATTGAAGAACTACTGAAGATTCATCGAATGAGTGACGCAAAACCGGCTAAATCTCCAATGGATCCGGGTTATTTGAAGATCGAGGACAAGAGCAAACCATTGGACGATCCTGCAAAATTTAGAAGTGTTGTGGGAAGCTTGCTGTATTTGTCAGTAATAGCCAGGCCGGACATCGCCAACAGTGCGGCCATACTTGGCCGTAAGTTCGCTGCTCCCACAGAATCAGACTGGACAGCCGCCAAACGTATCCTACGATGTCTACAAAAGACAAAGAGCTGCAGTCTACATTTGACATTTGACGAGCCTCTATCGGGTTACTCGGATGCCGATTGGGCCGGCGACCCGCAGAGCTGCAGATCAACATCTGGATTCGCATTCATGTACAGTGGAGCCACAATATCGTGGGCCAGCCGAAGACAGACAAGCGCCACACTGTCGTCCATGGAGGCTGAATATGTGGCACTCAGTGAGGCTGCCAAGAGGCCATCTGGCTGCGGCAACTGCTCGCTGATTTCGGAGAACGTCAAACGGAACCAACGACCATCAAGGAGGACAATCAGGGGTGTCTTGCCTTTGTTCGGACTGAGAGATCCAGCCGCAGGTCCAAGCACATTGATACTCGGGAGAAATTTGTCCAGGAACTGTGCCAGAAAGGGCAAGTTGCGCTGGAATATTGCTCAACTGAGATGATGACCGCCGACATTTTAACTAAACCGCTGGGGCCAACAAAGCACGACCGCTTCTGTGGCCTACTAGGACTGGAGTAACATCGAGTGCGGAGAACTTCACATCGAGGAGGAGTGTGGAGAGCGATGATTACCCTCCGCTACATCCGTGCACCCCTCGAACGGTGCAGCATAAACGGCAACCCTGCCGACCAACGAACTTCAGTTCACGCCTATATCTCACGTAGAGCACAAGTGTAATAATTCATTCATTTAATTAAATCATTCGTACAAATTACATTTTCCGCGTGTTTATTATTCCACCGGTCTTAATCCGAATTCCCGTGCGCTGTGTGTCCACTCGTCGTTGACTCTGCTTTGCTCCCCGCCATCACTGCGGGATCCGAGTTCCTCCGGGAACAAATTTAAATCTTTTCAAAAACCGGGTTTGCGACATATCAATCAAATTTTGCAAAAACAAATCTGTGGCGGATATTCTGAGGATTTCTGACCATACTGGCCACTAAAAGAGGCCCTGTTAGATCCGAGTATTTCTGGTGAATGGGTCATATTCAAATCGTTATCAAGAAACCAGAGGAACTCGGATCCTGCAGGGCCTTTTCTAATGGACAGTTTGGTCAAGAATCCTAAAAATGTCACCTGCATGCCTATTTTTACAAAATTATAAAGTTTGATGTATAGTCTGAAATTATCATAGTAATGTCTAACATAATAATGGTCATTTTAGTTTCCGTGTTAAAAATGTTTTTCTGTCGGCCTTTCACGTAATAAAATAAAATAGAAACGGAATACGTTGGTAACAGTTGATTTAGCCACATTCAACAATTTCGAGAGTAGTTTGAATTTTCGCCATGCACGTGCAAAATTTTGATGCGTTGCTATTCTTCCTTTGACGACATTTTGACAAGTTAAGTGCTAATCTCAAAATCAAAATAGAAGCTACACGCACACATCTTCAAAATTAGGGGTGTGCCAAATTTTTTAATGCACGATGGAAGGAAATACGTCAAGTTTAAGTCTACCAAATTTTTATCGAAATCCTCTTTATTCGTCATTTTTAGACTCGATAAAAATTGTGAATGCTCTTCGTTGATAATGTTCGTTATTTATACCTATTCACTAAAAATACAGGCAGCCTCCTAGATGGTGGTCTTCATCTTTAGAGCGCTTTTTTATTAGTCGAGCACCTCCTGCCTTAAAGTTAGTTCTCCACAATTACCACGCTAATGATACACGTTTTAAATTAATTTTGCATGGTTATCTTGATTCCTTTTTTGTTTGTTTGGGACAGGAAAATGGGCGGGTACGCCATAAATGGATTTTGATTATTTAATTATGAAATTATAACTTTTGGTTCATAATTATGATGGTAGTTATCGCAAAAGGTAGCGACGGAAAGTGTGCACCGCATGGCGAATCGACGGATGGGATGCTTTCTGGCATGAGGTCCAACAAGAAGTCAAGTAAAATCCCATCTGCAAACAGCGGGACACTGGCCAAGGGTCCATAAATTAAGATTTCTTTCACCACACCGGGAGGCTCTGCTGAGTGGCGTAGTCGAAATTGCCGCAGACCCGATCGAAGAAACGAATAAAATATATAGCAATTTTCAAATTAAAGAAAAAAAAATATTAAAGAAGTCAATAAAAATATGAGTGGTTTACCATCCAGAGATCTCTTTAAAGTAAGAGATAATAAAGAATGCTAAATGACGTGACCGCCCTCTTCATCGCCCAAAATATGCTGCTCTTGTGTGCCCGAGTGGGGGTACAGTTAATGAAGCATAAAAATCTGAGAACATAATAAATTTGCTTAAACGAAGTGCGTTGATAAATTTGAGACCTTTCGCTTGTTTTCCCCTCCACCATCCTCCCCCTTCTCCTCCTTCGCCACCCCCTTGATAGCTTGAGGTCATCTAGAGGTCCAAACGGGGGCTTAAATTTCACGGTAGCTCAATGGCCTTTCTCACCACATGTTCAATTCCATGGAACTGCGTATGAGAAATGATATAAATATGTTTTTCAGATACTTTGCCATCCACAATCTTCGTCCGCGTTGACTGGAGCCTCATGGAGAGTCATCGTTTGCCGAGCAATTTCACTCGGTTTAATAAATGTTTATTGACTGACATCGACGATTTACCTCTGTCCCCGCGAGGCTCGTTCTGTCTTTGTGCGCATTTCTGGGGCAAAAAGAAGGAATTTCAAGTAATACCTCGGCACCGCCATATGGGCCGTCGTATTCGGTCGTATCGCGAATGGTTTTAATTTACCTGTGATGCACTTGTTTGTCAACGTTGAAGCCATCCCAAACTGGATGCCGCGGATCGGGACTTAATGAAAGGGATACACGTTTCAATGGTTGGGAGAAAAATCTTAATTTTGATCCGATGAAATTCTCACACAAGTATCGGTTTTAATGACCTACACAGATGATACTTTTTATAGTGGTGTGTCACTTCGGCCATCGGCAAACATCGCTTACGTTCCACTGTGGCAGTTAAAATTGCCGGCTGGAATGCGTTGCCATTAAATTTCCGAGTACTGAATGATATCCCTAATGGATTATGAGCGTCTTTTAAATATAACTTAAGATGGATTAAAAATAATACCGAGGCAACGGGAAATTTTGCTAGCAAAATTAATGAACACATTTACTGGGCTTTGTGAAAAAGCAGGTGTAATTCTAACTATTTTGGTTTTGATTCATTATGTTTTTCTTCGTTTTCTTTCTTTCATTGTAGGTTTTGGGAACTCTTTTTCGTGAGAATTTTAATCATTTTTATTTATTCCATTAAAAAGGAAATTTTAACCTTGGAAAACGCGCATGCCAAGAAGTTTGCATTTCGTCAAATGGTACAATCAATTAAGTCAGAAAATCCAACGAAATAGTGTCGAATTTTAGGCTGAGGTGCCACCTGAGATTTTAGGCTGAGGTCCGTATGGCGCCACCCATTTTAAGAAATAAAAATGCTTTCATGCCTGATTATAAACCACCATCGTATAAATGTTGCTGAATTTGAACCATGAAATCAGACGATGGCAACATACACATTGCGAAAACGTTGACTTTACAACAACAAATTTTGAATCGAAGAAATACTTTAATGATATTTGCAGCCAAATACTATTACATATATATTTATATAGATTGAAATGCAGAAATACTGTTACTAAAGGTCTACTCGTGATTTACGTCAAATAAAGAATAAATGGGAAGCATTTAGCCTTAAGTAGAAAACAAAGACTTTATCTAATCTAATCTTTATCTAATTTAATACAAACGCAGCCAGTACGAGAATGCATCCTGGAAATAATTGGGTTAGATGACGCCCAATATTTTTTTTGTCAATATTGATGCTTGCAGCACATCAAAGACATGATACATGCATCAAAGTGGCCAGGCCTACTGCGTTGCAGTTACCGCAAAAGATGATTCTGTAAAATGAATTGGATTCAAACAAATAGATTTGAATTACAACGCATTTTGTGAATCTACAGGGGAAGATGGATGCGTGGACATACCGTACCATACGCTCCGAGATGAAAACATTCAAATAATATTAAAGTAAATCACAAAAATCCAAGTTATGATAAAAATGGTAAAAAATTTAAAATCATTATGCAATGTCATATAGGAAATCTGGATGACCTGAAATTATATATAAAGAATAGTATATCTAAAATGTCGATGTGCTGTTGCGTTTCCATGCACCGCTGTACTCAGTTATGGTGAATCTCATAGGTTCAAATGATAACATCCACTGGTTGGTCACTGATCTCATCTCATCTAATTTAAAACAAAAGTAGCAGAATTGAAAAGCATTTTAATTAATGTGTACATAACAGTTAAACATCCACATCCAGAACATTTAATATGATTAGAGTTGAAGCTTGCTGAAGAGGAGTACACTCATCTGCAACAGATTCGTATCCGTGAGTATGTCGACAGTATCCAAGCAAATTTCAGACAAAATCCTTCTTCCTTCTGGGCCTACATCAACAATCGTAAAAGTTCTGCCAGAGTTCCCGTTAATGTTTCTCATCGGTTACAGCTGCAAATCTATTCGCCGAGTTCTTCCGTTCTGTATACGACGACAACCCATCCCAATGTCGCAGCAATACTTGGAAAGTCTTCCATCGTATAACCTTCGACTTCCTCAAGTCATTTTCAGTGATGACGGTATTCAGAAAGCTCTCAGCGCTATCGATTCATCTAAAGGTCCTGGTCCCGATCGCATTCCGCCCGTCTTTGTCAAAGAATGTGCTCAGTCGCTCTCTGTACCCGTCGCAGCGATTTTCAACCGATCCTTGATCGAAGGAGTATTTCCGGATGCTTGGAAACTGGCATCAATAATTCCAATCCACAAGGCTGGAAACACACATTGCGTGGAGAATTATCGATCGATATCTATTTTGAACTACCTAGCGAAAGTTTGTGCACGTCTATGGCACGACGTGCTGTATCCAGCCTTGCATCCTGTGATATCCGAGCATCAACATGGATCAACGTAAAAAAGCGGTCGACCACGTCAAACCTCATGACATACACCCACAGTGTGATCAATGAGCTGGAAAAGCGGTGTCAGGTTGACGCAATCTATGTTGACTTCTCAAAAGCGTTTGACAAGGTACCTCACGTATTGGCAATTGAAAAATTGAACCGCCTGGGACTACCTTCTTGGATCATTCAATGGCTGAAATCATATCTGTCTGCGGGCAAAGCTTTTGTCAAAGTGCACGATGCTAGGTCGAATGTATTTTATATTCCTTCCGGAGTCCCGCAGGGCAGCATATTGGTCCTCTGATATTCGTCCTCTTTATTAATGATACTAGCTGATCCCGGTGCGAGCGTTGCTACGCCTGCAACTAAATGAATGAACATTACATAGAACTGACGCTTTTTTTTAATGAGTTTTTTTTTTGAGTAATAAGGAGTTCAAACTTCTATCAGAACATTCTTGTTACCCAGACAATACACAGTTTGTAGCTTAGTTACCTGGATAATTCTCAGGATTGGTTGAAATTTGTGTTTGAATTCACCATAGAAACATTTCTTGCATTCAAAATACCCCGCATACCATTTTTGATTCCATTTGCTTGATTAATTCTCAAGCTATGCAGAAATTTGTGTTTCATTTGTATGCGAGCCGGAAGGGGAAGCGGTCTCAAACAATCATAAGAACCTTCCCCAGCCCCAAAAATACCTGCATACATATTTTCACTCCGATCGGTCAGACAGGCAGTCAGACAGAAATCCATTTTAATATAAATAAAAATCCTGTTTCCAATAACCCCAGATGCCAAATGTCGTTTCATTTACTTGAATAGTTCTCGAGTTATGCAGAAAATTGCGTTTCATTTGTATGAGAGCCCCCCCTTTCAGAGGGCATAGGGGTCTCAAACCACAATAGAAATATGTCTGACCTTCAAAAAATCCACATGCCAAATTTGATTCCATTTGCTTTATTAGTTCTCGAGTTATGCAGAAAATTGCATTTCATTTCTATGGGACCCCCTCATTAAGATGGCAGAGTGGTCTTAAACCACCATAGATATATGTCTCTCCTTCAAAAAATTTCACATGCCAAATTTGATTCCATTTGCTTTATTAGTTCTCGAGTTATGCAGAAATTCGTGTTTCATTTGTTTGAAAGCCCCCCCCCCCCCCCCACCCTTTTCAGAAGGCGGAAGAGTCTCAATGACTATAAAAACATTTTTCTCCTTCAAAAACCTCCACATGCCAAATTTGGTTCCATTTGCTGGATTAGTTCTCGAGTTATGCAAATTTGTGTTTCATTTATATGGGAGATCCCTCCCTCCACTTTTATAAGGCGGAGGGGTCTCAAATCATTATAAAAACATTTCTCTACTTCAAAAACCTCCATATGCCAAATTTGGTTCCATTTTCTTGATTAGTTCTCGAGTTATGCATAAATTTGTGTTTCATTTGTATGGGAGCCCTCCCCTCTTAAGAAAAGGGAGGGGTCTCAAATTAGCATTGAAACAGTATTCATCTACAAAAACCTTCACATGCCAGATTTGGTTCAATTTGCTTGATTAGTTCTCGAGTTATACAGAATATTGTATTTCATTTGTATAGGAGCCCCCCCCCATTTCAGGGTGAAGAGGAATCTGAAACCATCATAGAAACCTTTCTTGCCTTTAAAACCTCAAACATGCTAAATGTGGTTTCTTTTTCTTGGGGTCTCAAACCACCGTAGAAACATTTCTTGCCTACAAAACCTCCACATGCCATATTTGGTTCCATTTGTTTGATTAGTTCTTGAGTTATGCAGAAAATAGTTTTTCATTTGCATGGGAGCTTCCTTTTCTAAAGGCGGGAGGGGTGTCGAACTATAATAAGATCCTTTCCCGGACCCAAAAACCCCTGCATACAAATTTGCATAGTGGTAGGGATAGTTCTCATGTTTGGTTTAAATGTGTGTTTCTAATGTATGGTAGCCCTCCTTTTCAGAGTGAGGAGGGGTCTTAAATTACCACAAAAACATTTCTTGCCTTCAAAAACTCACCCATACCAATTTTGGTTCCATTTGCTTGATTAGTTCTCGAGTTATGCAGGAATTTGTTTTTCATTTGCATGGGATCCCACCCTTTCTATAAGCGGGAAGGCTCTCGAGCTATCATAAGATGCTTTCCCGGACCCAAAACCACTGAATACAGTTTTGCAAGGTATAGTTCTCATGTTTGGTTGAAATTTGTTTCATTTGTATGAGAGCCCCTTTTTAGAGGGAGGAGGGGCTTTGAACCACAATAAAAATATTTCATGCCTTAAAAACTCGTCCATTCCAAATTTGATTCCATTTGCTTGATTATTTCTCGAGTTATGCTGAAATTTGGGTTCCATTTGTTTGCGAGCACCCCTCCCCCTTCCTCCTCATATGACGGAAGAGTCTCAAATCACCATAGAAACATTTCCTCCTTTAAAAAACTTCCACGTGCGAAATTTGGTTCCATTTCTCTGATTAGTTCTCGAGTTATGCAAGGATTTGCGTTTTATTTGAATAGGTTCCCTCCCTTTCAGAAGGGAGGGGTCTTAAATCAACATAGAACAATTTTTTGTCTTCAAAAACCACCACATACTAAATTTGCTTCCATTTGCTCGATTAGTTCTCGAGTCATACAGAATAGTGTATTTCATTTGTATCGGAGCCCTCCCCCTTTAGGATGGGAAGGGGTCTCAAACCAACATAGAAACATTTTTTGTCTTAAAAAACCACCACATGCTAAATTTCGTTCCGTTTGCTTGATTAGCTCCCGAGTTATGCAGAATTTTGTGTTTTATTTGTATGGGAGCCCCCTTTTTTGACGGGAGGGTTCTCAAGCCACCATAAAAACCTATTTTGCCTTCAAAAACTCACACATGCTAAATATTGGTTCCGTTTGCTTGATTAGTTCCCGAGTTATGCAGAATATTGTGTTTTATTTGTATGGGAGCCCCCCCTTTTATGACGGGGAGGGTTCTCAAGCTACCATTAAAACCTTTTTTGTCTTCAAAAACTCACACATGCTAAATTTGGTTTCTTTTGCTTGATTAGTTCTCGAGTTGTGTAGAAATTTGTGTTTCATTTGTATGAGAGCCCCCCTTTCCAGTAAAGGGAGGGTCTCAAACCATCATAAGAACCTTCTCTGGCCCCAAAAACTTCTCCATACAAAATTTCACGCTGATCGGTCCTTCCGCTCGCGAGTTAAATCGTGACAAAGGAAACCACAACTCATTTTTTATTATATAGATGTGCGATAGCCTCAAGTCTGGGAAACTACTCTATGCAGATGACTTAAAGCTGTTTCGCGTGATTAAGTCGCTTGTGGATTGCGGTGCACTGCAAGCTGATATTGAACGTGTCTTCATCTTGGTGCGAAATGAACGGAATGCAAATGAATGCGGTGAAATGTAAAGTATTTAATGACGTTCACTCGATGTCGGACTACTGTATCTTTTGACTACGGGCTGAACAACTTGCCATTAGAAAGAGTCACGTCGATCAAGGATCTTGGCGTCATACTTGATAGTAAACTTCGCTTTAACGAACACATCTCAGTGACAACTGCGAAAGCCAATGCGATGCTAGGTTTCCTACGCCGGAACACAGCCCATTTCAATGACGTGCATGCGCTGAAGGCCCTGTTCTGTGCTTTAGTTCGCAGTGTACTTGAATATGGACTGCAGGTTTGGGTTCCGTATCATGCCGTCCAAATAGCTCGCATTGAGAGAGTCCAGAAGCGCTTCATAAGGTATGCTCTACGTGGCCTGCCATGGAACGACCCAGTGAACCTACCGCCATACGAACATCGATGCGCACTCCTCAATTTACAACCACTGGTGAGTCGTCGAGTGATGCTACAAAGGTTGTTCATTTTCGACGTGCTTAAGTGCAACATCGACTGTCGAAAATATGAGGTCTTAAGTAGCTTCTCGTCAGCTCCGAAGTCGGCAACTGCTGTGGATCCCCAGCCATCGAACGAATTACGGCCTGAACAATCCACCGGATTTAAGTTGTAGACGTTTCAATGAAGTGAGTGACTGTTTCGATTTTAATGTTAACAAAGTAGTTTTTAAATTTAGAATTAAGAGTGTCGATTAACCAGTCTGTGCGACTTTTGTGTCGAATGTGTGGTCGAATAAATAAAAATAAAATAATAAACAATGATATGATGATAATAAAACAATGTTATAATGAAATACTAAATAACATATTTAAAAAAATGTAAAAAATATATTCACAAAATACATCTGTATTCCACTACTTTAATACTAAAAAAAATAGGGTATGTGTTAATATCCTGGATGTCCTTTAAAATCTGAAAAACAGAGTAGATCATTAAAACTATCATAGACTAGCTGACCCCGGTACGAGCGTTGCTACGCCTGCAATGAATGAACAATGGTTGTTTTTTTTGGAAAGAGTTTTTTTTTACTAAGAAGGGGTTCAAGTTTCTATCAGAACATTCTTCTCACCCCACAGTTTGTGTTTTAGTTATCTGGATAATTCCCCTTCTCCTGCCTTTCAGAAGGCGAAGGAGTCCAAACCACCATCTTAGAAACATTTATCTTCTTCAGGAACCTCCACATGCCAAATTTGGTTCCATTTGCTTTATTAGCTCTGGAGTTATGCAGAGATTTGTGTTCCATTTGTTTGAGAGCAGATATGGTGGAAGAGTCTCAAACCACCATAGAAACATTTTCCTCCTTCAAAAACTTCTACATGCCAAATTTGGTTCCATTTCCCTCATAATTCCTCGAGTTATGCAAGGATTTGCGTTTTGTTTGTATGAGATCCCCCCTTTTTAGAAAGGGGAGGGGTCTCAAATCACCATAGAACCATTTTTTGTCTTCAAAAACCAACAAATACTAAATTTGGATCCATTTGCTTGATTAGTTCTTGAATCATGCAGAATATTGTATTTCATTTGTATCGGAGCCCCTCCCTTTAAGATGGGGAGGGGTCTCAAACCAACATAGAAACATTTTTTGTCTTCAAAAACCACCACATGCTACATTGCGTTCGGTTTGCCTGATTAGTTCCCGAGTTATGCAGAATATTGTGTTTTATTTGTATGGGAGCCCCCTCCCCTTTAGATCGGGGAAGGTACTCAAGCTACCATAGAAACCTTTGTTGCCTTTAAAAACTCACACATGCTAAATTTGGTTTCTTTAGCTTGATTAGTTCTCGAGTTATGTAGAAATGAGTGTTTCATTTGTGTAAGAGCCCCTCTTTCCAGAGAAGGGAGGGGTCTTTAACTATCATAAGAACCTTTAACGGCCCCAAAAATCCCTGCATACAAAATTTCACGCCGATCGGTTCAGTAGTTTTCGAGTCTATTAGGTTCAGACAGACAGACAGACAGACAAACAGAAATCCATTTTTATATATATAGATTAGATCACACATTAGATTTTTTTTAGTTCAAGGTAGTTTATTATTATGTATAGTTCGTTAAGTACACACTTAGATTTTTTTACAGAAATCTGTAAAATTTTACCGAATTCTCAACAGCTGAACGTTCGGTAATCTAATTTTACGGATTTCGGTAAAATTTCACCGAAATCCGGTAATTTTTTTACAGATATCTGTAAAATTTCACCGAAATCCGTAAAATCGGATTACCGAACGTTCAGCTGTTGAGAATTCGGTAAATTTTTACTGATTTCTGTAAAAAAAAACTAAGTGAGTAGATTTAAGCAATCATTGTATCATTTGGAAACTATGTAACAGTCTGTTGATACGAAAAGAAGAGGAGGTTTTTTGCGCCCATTTGAGAAAGAGCTCACTGCTGCAGCTCTACTCAAACGGGCTTTTCCCTGCTCCAAATAAAGATAAAGATAAAATTTCAATTGAAAGACGTATGATGTTTTCCTGTATCGGATTGCGATTAATCTTAAGGGCAATTTTCGATAAGTTTTCCTTGTAATTTTCTAGAAACATTCTAAAGATAGCAATATAAATGATCGAAGAGTCCGGCTTGATGATTTCTGATAAAAATTGCTCATACCAAATTTATTTACATAAACATAATCCCATACTGCTAATTGCCGCAGGCTGGTCTTAGAAACGAATACTAGTTGAAATTTAGAAGTGCAATTTATAGGTTCATGCTGAAATGAGAAACGAATTGAACCTCTAACTACAGAAGATATGGATTTTCGAAACATTAATATGGGAGCACACTTGCTGAACACACATTTCCCACAATACAGAACGACTAGAAACACCAAAATGGAACCTCAAAACCGCGAGCCGAATCAAATTGGAAGGCGAAACACATAAAATATAACAAGACGTGCCGCTTCACATTAAGACGGAATGGTGGCGGATCTGACAGTGTTCTAATTGTTGGAATTTATAATATATAATGGGTACTTATCTGTTTTCTAATCGGTAACCTAATATTCATGCGATATCCATTGGGATTCGTTGCAACGAGCAAGTCGCCGACGACGCCGCTCTAGACGGTTTTCCGTCCTTCTGATTCTTTCCTGGCTTCAGGCTTTTTAAGATCCTTTTTTTTTTTTATCCATTACCTACAAACAAAACAGACACTTTTACAGGCGTGTGCTCACCAGCACTGTTCACTTCTACCGCCTGAACAAACACAAACGTTTCGGCAGCCATCATTGTCCTGGGAAACTACTTTTAGCAATTGGCACGTTCGTGCTGTATGGTCACTTCTTAGCGGCGCCTATCCGGGTAGGAAAACACCATCGAATTTTTTTGACGGATCAGCACGTCTTTGGACCTCGGCGGAACGGATTTAATGAGAAATTTTGACACTTTTTCTCGAAACGCCGAACTTTTCCCTTCGACGCTACTTTTTCACCCCTGTCAAGAGCACACTGGATACAAACGACAACCGGAAACTTATAAGTTTATAAGTTCATAAATGCACTAAAACACTGCATAATGTATTCTTCTCAATGTAAGCTAAGAAATTTCAATGATTTCAAAAATTGAAGGGAAAAATCTGACACCAAATTCAAAACGTCCGCTCTCCCCCAAAGCTTACTTCGATCCTCCTTAAGTAGAAAACAAAGACTTTATGTGCAGAAAATAAATAATAACACATTTTTTAAGAATTTCTACTTAATAACACATTTTGACAAACAACATTAGGGATTTACGAAAAATTCTTTCGTTCTGCTTTGTACAACCTTACCATGATGATATTAACCATTTTTCCGTAAAAAGATGTTCTCGTTGCAGATGAAAATCAGTTGTCGGTAACCAGTCAGTTGCTACTCTGCTGAACATTCAAGTACTTTGTACAGTCTGTATTATTAGGTCTAAGCTCTGGTGTTCGTACATCACAAGCATCGAATTTCCCAATTAAAGTAAAATGGTCCTTACACTCACTTACCGACAAACCAGCTCAGATAAAATGCCTTTAATGGAAGGGTTAACCTCACCTGGAAGAGAACACAGAAAGAAAAAATCGATTTAGAGCAGCATGCAGAAATTTCCTTAATAAGAGTCATAATCGAGGCCCATTTCCCGTGTTTTTGGTGTATAGCCTGGAAATATTCGGAGTGAAAAAAAAGGCCCATGAGCTGAGCACCCTTAATTTAACAACGTTTTTCAGTCCAAGGATGCGGGTCACAAATTCGAGTGGCAATTGCGTTAGCGCCGGTCTTAATGATTTAATTAAAAGCAATGCATTTGTAAAGCGATTTCTTCCTCCGGACCAGGAGAAATTGATGTTGTGTTGCTTTTCGCACGAAATTTTCTTGCGTGGTCGAAGACAAGTTCCAATAACCAGCCAGCCGAGCATCCAGCAGCATGATATGATAATTATGTGGATGCGTGCGAAAATTCAATTAGAGATGTGTCGGTCCCAGCGGCAGGTTGGGCGATAAGGATCTGCTGTCGGGCTGTAACTTCGTCTTGTTCCTGTTGAACGATGCAGCATACCCGGGAGGAGGATAAGTGCTTTGTCGTGCAATTTATCTGATATATCTTATCGTGTTTTGGATTGGTTTTTCTACAACTGCATCATCACCATGAGCGTATGTGGTAATCATGGAACTTCTCGCGTCATAATGCCTTTCCTTCCTCAATATGCTACTGGCACGTTTGTGAAGTAAGTGTGATTTGTACGCGGAGATAGGGAGATGAGGCACCGCTGCTGCCAGCAAGACTTCTCAATTGAGCGGTCCAAAAATATGACAAGCTCTTAAAATGAAATCTTTCAAGATCGATTCGAAGTACAATTCGTGTAAACGGATTTATCGTACGGATCGCCGGTAGATTTACTAGTGAAGGTCCAGTACGTAAAACTGATTGGATCGCGTTGCCTCACTTGATACAAGTGTAGTTGCAATGAAGTTGATAATAGTTTATATTCAGTTCAGGCCGACTTCGTTCGTTCGTTGGGTCTAGAGTACATTGCTGTGGCTTCATATTTAGTTCGTCATCCATGTCACAAATGCAGATTTGTGGAAGGGGGGCGGACGAAGGGTGGGATACATGATAATTAAAATTTAATTTTATGATTATATGTGTTCAAGGAAATTGAACTACTATAAAATGAGACGGAGGGTGTGAAATTTGCTCTGGAGTTTTCCCAGAGCGATGAAAAATGAGACATGTCATGGAGTGTGATGTCGAATGTCTCAAAAGTAGAGCACATTACTTTGTGGATGCTTTTGAAGGAATGTAATGTGTTGCATGATAGCGTATTGATACCGTTGACGATTCATCACGGTTTTATTTTGCTTGTTATTTAAATTACCTATTTTGAAATCTACCAGAAAGGATCAACAAAAGTTTGATGAGCAAACAGATTTTATTTAAAAACATAAGTTCATAATCTTATGCAAACTTTGAAAAGTTCGCTTCGCAGTTTTAAATTAAGTTCTTATTAACCTCCCGAAATTTAAATATTTACTTTCCATTTCGGGTGATTTACCTATTCTAGACAAGCTAAGCTGAGTGCACGCTGTTATGTGTATTGATGAGTATCACCGCAGCGTTGTGCTCTTATATGCCAATTTTGTTTGTTTACAGGGTGCCTCACAATAGGTGTCACTAAAACCAAATGGGATTACAGCAAAACAAATCAATCAAATCATAGCATTTATTTTTCATTTGAAAGGTACATGCTATAGAAATGAACGATCTTAATTCAATTCGAATCTTTTGCCCTATTCATTGATAACTTTGCGCAAACGCTTTGTAAGCCCATCGCAGCTCGCACGCACAATTTTCTGAGGAATTTGGTCCAAAATATCAACCAAATGTTTCTTGAACCGATCTATGGTAAGCTTTTTCGTAGAGCCTATAATTTGTAGCATATAATCCCAAACAAAGTAGTCAGGTAGGTTGAGATCCGGTGAAGATGCAGGCCATTCTTCGCTTGTGATGAAATCGGGCAAATTTTCCGCGCACCACGCTTGAGTTTTCTTTGCCTTGTGAGCTGGAGCTGAGTCCTGTAGAAAACAATATGGTGTATTCCCATACAGCGTTGAAGCATGAGGTAGCAGATGGTTCTTCAAAACCCGCTCGATGTAATATTCCGTGTTGATTTCTACGTAAGGTTCTATGAAATGAAGAGGAAGTTTTCCTTTTCGTGGAAAGGCGCGCTATACCATGATTTTCGATCAATTCTTAGAGCATCTCGCTAGTTCATCTCTTGGAATATTGGCAAGACTTTTGCCATCCACACACTCATTTAGTTGATTATGACTGTCCTGAAGGAAAAGAAAATCTCGCAGTCACCGTGCCGAACCAAAAGATTTCTGCTTCTTTGGACCCTGGCTTGCTTTTGACGCTCCGTCAACCTGTGAATCCGTTGTGTCTTGTACGGCTTGCATTCCAGATCATGTTTGAGGAGCCTTTTCATTGAAGCAGAAGACATTTGAAAATGTTTGCTCAATTTCCGGCCAGATACGACCGAATTACGACTTATTGGCTTCCTCACACATTTGATCTTTTTCTTTGTTCTGGCAGTTCGTCTGGTACCTCTTTTGTGTTGAATATGGACATTTTCAGTTTCCTTAAACCGTTTCAAGGTACGAAAAACAAAACGCTTACTCACTCCGAACTGCTTAAGGCTATCGAATATCTGACACGGTCTAAGCTCTTGCAAATGTAATTTTAAATCTTGCTGCCGTATGCCGTTATAAACTAACGGAATCGACTATTTATCTTCAGCGATGAGCTGTCACAAGATACACTCAAATCGGGTATAATCAATTCGCTGACTGAAAAAGGTGACATCAATTGTGAGACACCCTGTACATTTATTTGCTCCATGATTGTGTATTTAATACAATCAACAGAGTTATCCAGAACGGCATGGAGTGTTTCGCACAGCGCTAAACTTCTCAAGTTAGTGTAACTTTTGTCGGCAGCCACTTTTTTTTAATTAAAAGGTGTCCCACATAAAATTGCACCACCGAAAAAACGCTGTAGAAAACTACCTAGTTGACTGATCCTTTTCAAGTTTTCAGACAATAAAATATAATCTATAAGTAAGCTTGTGAAACATTTATTTCATTGAATTTTAAAGATTGAACTCGGAAAAAATGCAACAATTTGTTTTGGGTGTAACTTTTTTTCGCGTGGGTAAAAATTAATGACATTTTATAGCGATCTGTCAAGTAGTTTCAAGATGCATTTGAAACAAGAAGAGCTACGCCAGCAAATCTTGGTCGTGGTGATCGATAACCCTGGTCAGTCACACATATGGAAAGGCAAAAGGCTTGGAATCCACCATTCCACCGTGTCCCGCGTTGTGAAGATGTTCCAGGAGACGAAGACCATCGAGCGGCGCGCTGGAAGCGGCCGAAAACCGAACACGAAATACCCAGAGAATGCGCGGAAGATAAGGCAGTACTTTAAGAATAACCCAAACCTTTCCACCCGAGACGTGGCCAAAAAGGTCAATTTGTCGAAGTGAATCGTCCAGCAGACCATGAAGCGGGCTCGGCTACGTGTTTTGGAGGTCATGAAGGCGCCAAACCGGACTGACAAGCAAAACACGGTGACCAAATTGTGTGCGCGGAAGCTGTACCGTGAGTGGCTGGTCAAGCCAGGCTGTCTCGCCATGGACGACGAGACATATATCAAGGCGGCACCAAACAAATTTCCGGCCTCGAGTTTTTTGTCGGTACGTCCCGCATGGAGGTTCCGGAAAAGTTCCGGAAGAGAAAGATGGACAAATTCACGAAGAAGTACCTGTTGTGGCAGGCGATCTGCGAGTGCGGATGGTACAGCAAGGCGTTCGTTACAACCGGCACCATAAACGGGCAGATTTATCGAGAGGTCTGCCCTTCCTCTGCTCTCACCGTGGTTCCACGCTGTTCCGGTCGGATCTCTATTCGTGCCATTACGCCAAGTCTGTAATGGATTGGTACGAAGCAAAGGGCATTAATATATTTAAAATGAATTTTTGGTGATCATTTTTGAGTGTCTCATTGTTTCCGAGTCCTGTCTTTAATACCACTCACACCTTACACTTAACTCCACTCATTAGGTTCTGTACAATATCTGGCTGCAGCTGCTTCTGTACGGAAACCCACCCCCCATGGCTTCCTCAGATTTGACCTCCTTGGTTTGCTCCCGTAGTGCCTACTTCAGAATTGCCCAGTATTTTTCGAGGGGCCTTAGCGCTAGGCGAGGCTCATGTCCTTGGGTAAGAAAGTGACCCCATTGGCTTCGTACCACTCCAGGATAACATTTGAATAGTGGCACGAACCTAGATCTGGCCAGAAGATCGAGTAGCTTTAACAGAGGAAGCAGACGGTTCTATAGACACTCCTTGAGGTAGATCTCCCCGTCTACAGTCCTGGTAGTCAGATTGCTTGGCAAATCAAGTATTTCTTGGCATACTTTAAAAGTTTCTGCTTTCTTACTTCATCCGGAACATCAAACTTATGCTGGGTGGTGTAGCCCCAGAAGTTGTTGGAAGTCCGCCTTGACGTAAGTCTAATCATCCATGGTGAGAAAATGATCCTCCTCAGCATCTGGGTGTAACGCTTACGGGAAAGTCACAATCTTCCACCGTATTTTCCGGTTCGTCACAATTTGGTTCCTTCTGCACTTTGTACGTATGCAGTCCCTCCCGGTCCATGGCTCTCTGAACGAAAGACTTGGACACATTCAACTTTTTGGCCTCATCCCTGACCGAAGCATTGTGATTCCGCTTAAACGCTTTCACGACACGCTAGTGATCCTGATCACTAATAGAACATCCATTCAGACCGCATTTCTTCTTCCGTTTGATGCTCAGAGTTTCCTAGTTACGGAGCAACTCACCATTGACTGCACGATTACAATGTCCCGATGTTGAGAGAGTTGAGGATTTTTTTGGTGCTTGCGCAAAATCAATTCGCAACGTGGCTTTTCGGGTGACGCCAATTTTTTCCTGTGTTTAAAATAATGACAGCGATAAAAATACAAAAAAAAAAAAAAAAAATCTAAACTACTTCTATCCAAATTTTCAAGAAAAAATACCCACTGGGTAGTTTTCTACAGCGTCCTTATGCAGTTTGATGTGGGACAGCCTTTCGGCTAATCGGTTCATATTACTTCTACCACTATCTACTACGCAGTACAAGAATTGGAACATGGAACGTATTAAAAATAGCCCAGTAGAGTCAATTGGCAAAATTTGTGAATGAGGCGTGCCCCATGAAACTTGAGATCCTACGACCGGGTGAAGTCCGTCAGCCAAACTTTGGAAAACACAGAATGCCATTGGGACAAATTTTGCTATACTCTGGCGTGTGAGGTGAAAAAGCTCCTGCGCACCGTGGAGTTTCCTACTAGTTTGCAAGGCGCAATCTGCACGTATGAAGTGGAAGGCTATTGATGAAAGGATAATCGTTATCAGATTCAGAAATTTTGGAGGATCTACCGCTAAGTGAATATTCGGTCCATTGTAGACCGTTCTTTGGTTAAACCCAACCTAATAACTTCCCGCGAATATATATACTAGTGGCGACCGTCACAGTGAGATAATTTGAAATGGTACTTTATGACGAATGATGATCGCTTGATAGTTTTCACAGTCTAACTTTTTGGCGTTCTTGTAAATAAGACAGATAAACTCATTCTTTCACTTCTCTGGCAGCTGTTCGATATCCCAAATCCTGGCTATCAGTCGATGTCTAGCCAACTTATCCGGGCCCATCTTGATAAGTTCTACTCCAATACCATTCCTTCCAAACGTTTCGTTGGTCTTCACTTGCTTGATGGCGTCCTCAACATCACCGGCACTTCCTTCACTGTCTAAGTCCTCTTCCGGTATTCCATACAGATGTTTATCGAAGTGCTGGCTCCTTCTACCGAAAGATTGCAGCGCCCAGTAAGAAGCAGCTCTTCGGGACGCGTTGAGTTTCTGGTATACTTTCACGTTTCATGTGGCACCGCTCACGTGAAACGCGAACGTGAAAGATGTTCTGTCTCTTCACGCTCCTTAACTTCCTGTTGACGTTATTTCTCCTGGAAAAGTTGGGTTTTCTGCTTCCGTTTCCATCTGTTTTGTTCCACAGTCTGACTGGAAGCGTGACGCAGAATGTTTTTTCTTCTAATACCTGCTGACATTCCTCGTCAAACCACTCGTTCTGACGGTTTCATGCGATTTGGATTGGATTTGGATTGGATTTGGATTAGATTTGGATTGGATTTGGATTGGATTTGGATTGGATTTGGATTGGATTTGGATTGGATTTGGATTGGATTTGGATTGGATTTGGATTGATTTGGATTGATTTGGATTGGATTTGGATTGATTTGGATTGGATTTGGATTGGATTTGGATTGGATTTGGATTGGATTTGGATTGATTTGGATTGATTTGGATTGATTTGATTGATTTGATTGGATTTGATTGGATTTGATTGATTTGGATTGATTTGGATTGGATTTGATTGATTTGGATTGGATTTGGATTGGATTTGGATTGGATTTGATTGATGTTGGATTGATTTGGATTGGATTTGGATTGATTTGATTGATTTGGATTGATTTGGATTGATTGGATTGATTTGGATTGATTTGATTGGATTTGATTGGATTGGTTGGATTTGGATTGGATTTGGATTGATTTGGATTGGATTTGGATTGATTTGGATTGGATTTGGATTGGATTTGGATTGATTGGATTGGATTGGATTTGGATTGGATTTGGATTGATTTGGATTGGATTTGGATTGGATTTGGATCGGATTTGCATTGCATTTGGATTGGATTTGGATTGGAATTGGATTGTTTTAGCCAAGTAATATTTTGACCACCAGTTGCTCGACTTTCGTCTCCACCATTTCAAGAGTAACGAATCAATGGAGCAGGGGTTCTTACAACTTAGGGAGCTAATTTCGGCGTCTGTGCATTTAGTGAATTCAGTATGCAAAACGTTTTTATAAGACGTGACTTTTGATTTTAGATAAAATTATGTTATGAAAATTAGTCCACAAAAAATACCTAAACTAAAAGTTGCAACCATTCTAGGGTACAATAACTCCAAAAAGCACCCTGCTGCCCGTTAGCTGTTCATAAATAAACACCAGGGATAAATAACGTCTATTGCTGCACGCGCACAAGATTTAAAGTGACAAATTACTCCCATCCACACAGTGACCAGAGTCTTTCACGGCGAGGCTTATTGCCAAGCGGCTCTCATTAGCACATTTATAACGACGGCCAAGCTAAACTCCATCAATATCTAATTAAGCTGTCTAAAGGCATCATGCTGCTTATTTTTGACGTGTCTTTGGGTAATCAAATGCGTGAAATATGCATATTTCGTTGTGTCCCTTTTCAAAGTGCAAAGGTCACATCTCGTATTCCGACAAAAGACATTTCTTCAAACAGATGGCTTCTTTGCGTTACACCATCGTCATTGCGCTGAGTTAAGCAAGCAAAGACATCTCGACGACTTAAGCGTAAGCTCAATAGCTCAATCCTCAAGAGACGCCCTCCGGGGCGAACATTCCTCTGCTCACTGACTGACAAACGACTCGACTGCCGACGGTGCCTACCGGGTGGAGGTAATCGATGCCAATTTGTATTTACGTTAAAACATGAACGCACTGCACCAGTAAGGGCAGTCTTGAAACGGAACGATCAAATGGCACAGGCTTTAGTTAAGGGAACGACTCTTGAAGCGTCGTCGCTTTGTAGGGTTTCCGTGATTAATTACTACCATTGATCAGGCATGATTTTCTGTGCATGTATAATTTGACGACCAATTGGGAACTATTGAACTGAATTTTAAAATGCAAAACTTCTGACCGTCTTTTCCCTGCAACCAGGTCCAATCGATAACATTGTAACGGTTGATTAGTGCATGTGTTTGAAATATTGGAAGCAATCTGTCTCTTCACCGGTAAATGTGAGCAAGCGTGAAGTTAGTACCTTGTGTTCAATATTTTGGAAAGTGGGTTCTTGTGATTGCAGTAACAATTAGCAATCAACTTATTAATGTAAATTCCCGAGGATTTCATTAACAGTAAAAATTGATGATGTGCATAAAAATTTTAAAACCTATTATTATGTATTCCTTTCTGTCATTTGGCTCATCATCGACTGCAAAAAAACATTGCATTAATTGGTAACACACATGCAAATTGCACGTTGATGTTTTCAGATTTTCATCGCATGCTATTTTGAAAGAGGTAAACAAGTGAACAGGTATGGCTATTTGACTCTTAAAGTTCGTCCGTACTCCTACCTACATCAGCTGGGTCCGATTAAATCAAATTATCGTCATACAAGCGTCCCAGACACGCGGTACTTAAATATCGTACGACCATCCTAACCTGCATAATGCCGAGTTGAACGGAAACGGAGGAGGCATCTGCCGTTTACTTTTAAAGCCACTTCACCGCCATTGGATATTTATCTGCTGGTAACTATAAAATTATTCGCCTCATCCTTCCACTCGACTTGGCAGTGATGGATAGTACCAAATTTTGTGTTTAATGTATCAGGATCGCATAGTTTGACTTCTTTGCTACTTTTTTTTTAGCCCCAGCCAGGACCAGTAGTGTGTTTTTTATTCCCTTGCCTGGATGAAGATGACAGACAAGATGGAGAAAAGTGATACACCCTACATCTTCTGTGCACAAACAAATTTTATACTGACTAGGATCCTTATTCAAATTAGACGCTTCTGGTCGTGAATACTAGCGTGGTGTGTTTTTTTTCCTCGATGCCATTTTTTGACTGCCGAGGAAGGAGCAGAAACAACACAAAACAGTTGAAGGCAACTAGCATCATCATTTTTTCCTGTCTGGGCTTTTCTTACCATTTCCTATCGCGGAAATTGTTATTTTCTTTCAGAGCAATTTCACATTTCCTGCTAAGAATGCCAGCCACATGTTTGAGATGTTGATATATGATTTTTTTTTAAGCCGAATCATGTGAGTTTTGTTAAACTTATTACTAATATGTGTAAGATTTCCTCATCCTATTTATAACTGTTGGGTGGAATCGAGGCATAGGCGCACACCACGGAAGTAATTGCAAAAACAAAAAATAGAGATAGAGATGAGTGATATCAAGGATGTAACGGCAAGGTTCACGTGGGATCGAGTTGGTGTATAGTAATAATGGTATTATCTAATTGATGGATATACTCCACGCTTGTGGCTTTTCACCATTAATGATTAATTTTTTGAACAATTTGCTGTCAGAGAAACATATGAGCTTTTCTCATGGAACCTCTACAGCTTCCCGATTTAGCTACATGGGTCTCCCCCAGGGATCATGTTTAAGCCCCCTTTTGTATAATTTTTATATCAAAGACATTGACGGTTGTCTAGGTGACAACTGTACGTTGAGACAACTTGCAGATGACGGCGTAGTGTCTGTCACGAAACCCAATGGGGTCGATCTGCAAGGACCCTTACAGGATACCTTGGACAATTTGTCTAGTTGGGCTCTAGAGCTAGATATCGAATTCTCTACGGAGAAAACTGAGTTGTTAGTTTTTTCTAGGAAGCATAACCCTGCACAACCGAAGCTTCAAATTTGGGGTAAGCCGATAACTCATTCTATGTTATTTAAATATCTTGGGATCTGGTTCGATTCTAAGTGCACATGGAGATCCCATATTGAGTATGTGAAGCGAAAGTGCCAGCCAAGGATCAACTTTCTGCACAATTACCGGGACCTGGTGGGGAGCTCATTCACAAGATCTTCTAACGTTGTACCGGACAACGATTTTGTCGGATATGGAATACGGTAGTTTTTGTTTTCAGTCAGCGGCTCGGTCGCACTTCATTAAACTGGAACGTATTCTGTATCGGTGTCTTCGTATCGCGTTAGGTTGCATGCACTCGACTCACACCATAAGTCTTGAAGTGCTGGCTGGCATTTTGCCACTCTCGGATCGGTTATCAGAATTATCTCTCCGGCTCCTCACCAGGTGTGAAGTTATGAACCCCCAGGTGATCGAAAATTTGGAGAAGCTCCTTGAGTTGAACCCTCAAACCCGTTTCATGACCTAATACCATTTGTACATAACAGAGGATGTCAGCCCTTCGCCGAACGTTTCCAATCGTGTTTGCTTCTCCGATTTCGACAATTCGGTTCATTTTGATTTATCCATGAAGCAGGAGCTTCGTAGAATCCCAGAGCATCATCGTCCTATGATTGCTCCGGTGATATTTGCTGCAAAGTTTGGCCAAGTTGATCCCACTAAAGCGTTCTTCACTGACGGATCTTTGATAGAGGAGTCAGCAGGCTTTGGTATATTTAATGAAATTTATAGCGCCAATCGTAAACTTCAAGCTCCTTGTTCCGCATATGTTGCTGAATTAGCGGCAGCACATTTTACGCTAGAAATTGTTGTCTCATTAACACCGGATCAGTACTTCATTTTCACGGATAGTCTCAGTTCTGTAGAGGCTATTCGCTCATTGAGGCCGGTAAAGCACTCCTCGTATTTTCTAATGAAAATACAGAAGCTTCTAAGTGCTTTATCTTCGCGTTATTTTATCATCACCTTTTTATGGGTCCCATCTCATTGTTCAATTCCGGGCAATGAGAGAGCGTTTTCGCTTGCAAAGGTGGGCGCTATGGAAGGCGATATTCGTGATCGCCTTCAACGATTTTTTTTCCTATTTTTCGTCAACAGTCACTCGTCAGCTGGCAGTATAAATGGAGTAAAGGAGATTTGGGGCGATGACAACATTCTATCATCCCAAAGGTGTCGAAGAAATCTTGGTTTAGGGGTATGGATGTGGGTCGAGACTTCATTCGTGTCATGTCTCGCCTCATGTCCAATCATTATTCTTTGAACGCTCATTTATACCGGGTTGGGCTGAGCGACAGCAATCTCTGTGAGTGTGGACAAGGCTATCAGGACGCAGATCACGTTATTTGGTCTTGTGCTTAACATCGTGGAGTCAGATCTGAGCTTTATGATTCCCTTCGGGCTCGAGGTAGACAACCCAATGTGCCAATTCGAGATATTTTGGCTGTACGTGATTTGGAGTACAAGAAACTCATTTATGTGTTTTTGACTAACATTAGCCTTAGATTGTAGTTAGTTTAACCTGTACGTTTACTTTAAATTTTTTTCATCTGTGTGTGTGTGTGTGTGCGTGTGTTTATTTTTCATTTGCAAACAATGTTCAAGTCAAAAAAAAACCATAAATTGTATAGTTATAAGTGTTTAGATAATTTAGAATTTAAATTTAATGTGTTACCTAAACCATACTTTAAATTCTCACCCTCTTTCCCATCCGTAATTTGTAATTCCTATTAACCTCGAGACGGCCGCGAGTAATCGGCTCTATCCTCCTAACTTTAGTTTTAAGATAAATGATGTATAAAAATATGAAAATTTGGCTCTGTAAAGTTAATTCGATTGAGCCTGTACAAATAAATGATTATTAAAAAAACAAAATTGATGGATATGATAATACATGTGGTTGGTTTACATTGGTAATGTTTTGATTATTTTGCTTTGACCCGTCGCTTCTTATGATTTTTGCTTAATAAGGTACTAGCTGAACCCAGTGCGAGCGCTTCTACGGTTGCAACTAAATGAATGAAAATTTCTATTGAATTGGCACGTTTATGGTTGTTTTAAGAATCAGTTTTTTTCTTTTTCTTGAGAAGGGGCTTAAACTTCGATCACAACATGCTTCTTATCTGAGAAATACACATTTTGTGTTTTAGTTACCTGGGTAATTCCCATGTTTGGTTGGTTTGGTTGGTTTGGGAGGGATCTCAAACCACCATACAATAATTTCCTTCCATTGGTTTCATTTGCTTGATTATATCTTGAGTTATGCAAAAATGGATGTTTCATTTGCATGGGAGTTCACCCTCCGGAGAGCAGAGGAGTCTCAACCCACCATAGAAACAATTATTGCTACAAAAACCTTCACATACCATATTTGGTTCCATTTGCTAGATCCAAAAACTCCTCCATACAAAATTTCACGCCGATCAGTTTAGTAGTTTTAGAGTCTACAAAGCTCGGACAGACAGGGCGCTAGTGACGGACATTAAGTCTACAATGTTAGCGGTCGAACTTGAGTAGCAAGGTTGGAGAAATAGGGTGGAAAAGGCTGAAAAAGAAGTGAAGGAAATGTCAGTAAACCATCGTGCAGGCGGTAAAAGAGATTGCGAAACACCAGGTGAGGAAGAAGCGTCCAAGAAACAAAAAGAAGGCTTCGGCGAAGTGGTGATAATGGAAGGCAAGGGTAGCAAATCGTGCCACGCAAAAACAAGACGAAGGAAGAAATGAAGAAGGCAGAGAAGAAAAAAGAAGAGCAGGAGATGGAAGAGGCTTGGAAGAAAGGAGGGAAGAAAAAAGTGGACTGCCTTAGTTGTAGAGGTGAAGGGGGCAACAACACTGGCTGAAATCCTCAGAAGAGTTAAAGACGATCCGGAACTAATAGAACTAGGAGCAAACGTGATAAAAACCAGGCGTATCCAGAAGGGGGACATGCTATTCGAATTAAAGAAAGATCCTTCGGTCAAAAGCGCAACGTTCAAGTCACTCGTCGAGAATTCTCTTGGTGGCGGTGCAAACGTTAGGGCCTTATCACAGGAGACGGTGGTTGAGTGCCGGGATCTAGATGAGGTAACGACAGTAGACGAAGTAAGAAGTGCGCTGCAGGTGCAGGGTGAACTAGGAGATGAGCCGATGACAATACGGTTGAGAAAGAAATACGGCGGTGATCCGTCTGGCTACAGCCTCTGCCAACAAACTGTTTAGTTTGCCAACAAACTTTTAGTTCGAACGGTCGTCGACAAATTTTGGGCACTCACTTCGAAAACCCAAACGCTTCTCATCGATGGATCGGAAAACAGCTCGGAATCGCACATTCAACCGTATCTCATGTGATCAAAACGTTCAAGGACCGTAAGACAACCAAGTGGAAAATGGTAGTGGCAAAAAACGTGGCACATTAAATCCGGAGAAGGCCAGGATGGTATTAAACCAATTTAAGCGTTATCCCAACATTTCGATCGGGGATGTTGCGAAAAAGGCGAAAGTTTCAGTTTTTTTGTGCAGAAAACAATGAAACGTTATGAATTACATGTGTACAATGTCCAGAAGGCACCGAACCGGAGCGATAAACAGAACTCGATGGCCAAAACTCGTGCAAGAAAACTGTACAGGGAGTGGCTCACAAAACCGTTCTGCATTGTGATGGAAGATGAGTCCTTCATTAAAGCCGACACCATACAAATGCCAGGATAGGAACACTACGTCGCCACCTCTAAGTTGGCCGTTCCGGAGAGTGTACGGAAGAAGAAACTGTCGAAATTCGTCAAAAAAATCCTTGTCTGGCAAGCGATCTGCGTATGTGTCAAAATGAGTCAGCCCTTCATCACCTCTGAGACCGTCAACGGACAAATCTACAAGGACGAATGCCTACAAAAACGACTTCTGCCCTTCTTGAGATCTCACCCGTCTTAGACTGGTACAAAGATAATAATATAGTTTTTGTACCAAAAGACGTCAACCCTCCAAACACTCCGGAACTTCGCCCAATTGAAAAATGTTGGGCAATCATGAAGGCAAAGCTCGTTAAAACTCCAAAACTGATAGAAAATGAACTTGAACTAAAGAAAGTGTGGTTAAAAGTAGGTAAGCAAGTCAGTCCTATCATTGCCCAAAATTTGATGAAAGGGGTCAAGGCAAAAGTGCGGGCATTTGAGTTGGGAGAAGAGGTTCAATAAACCAATGATGTCAAAATTTAACCATTTAGTAGTACTTTATTTCCAGAAAGTTTGAAAAGAATCGGGCTCAAGGAAAATTTTTGGTGACCTATTTTGAATACAGTCTTTATGTCCACTAAAAGTCACCCCTCCAGTCACAAAAGAGATGGAACGGTGCTATAAGTACCTGTCGAGAAACTGCGAGGGTCCTGACAGATCGGATCGGTGCCGAAGGTTCGAAGAGAAGGGTCATAACGCTAGCAACTGTAAGAAGCGACCTTGGTGCATGCTCTGCAGAAAATGAGGACGACAGCGACCACATCATTGGAAGCTAGAAATGCCCGGTGTTCAAAAAGTGAGGGCGATCCAACAATGATTGAGATAATCCAGATAAACCTAAAGCAGTCAACAACTTAAGCCATGTGCAATGTTGCAATCATTGCAGAGCCGTATCGAGTACCCTCGGATAGCGGCAAGTGGGTGGTAGCCAGAGCAGGAATGGCTGCCATACATGTTATGGATAGATATCCTATCCAAAAAGTTTGTTTAGAGCACGCATGAAGGTTTCGTGATAGCCAGAATCAATGGACTCTTTATATGCAGTTGCTACGCACCACCTCGGTGGACAGCGGAACAATATCACCAGATGTTGGATGAACTCATCGTACATCTGATCGGACGGAGACCTATCATCATCGCAGGAGACTTTAATGCTTGTGCAGAAGAGTGGAGTAGCAGATGTATCAAGTTGGAGATACAAATGGTCAATGAAGGTACCGTCAGCACTTTTCGCAGAGATGGTCGTGAGTCCATTATCGACGTTACTTTTTGCAGACCATCGCTGATGAGAAACATGTATTGGAGAGTGAGCGAGGAGTACACAAATAGCGATCATCAGGCGAACAGGTACACAATCGGCAAAGAGAACTCAGTATCAGTACAACGGATGAATACGAACGAACGAAACTGGAGGACAAAGGAGCTCGATAGCGACCTCTTTACAGAAGCACTGGGTGTAGAAAGTGCCCCCTTGGACGCGGAAGAACTGACTGCATGGCTGACTACCGCATGTGATACCACCATGCCGAGGAAGTTGAAGCCAAGAAACGAACGGGCGCCCAGTATACTGGTGGAACGAGGCACTCAGTAACCTGCGTGCTAGTTGTCTCAATGCCAAAAGGCGAGTTCATCGAGCAAAAATGGAAGCGGATAGAGAACAGCATAGTGTGGCATTCCGGGCAGCCAGAACCACAATGAAACGAGAAGTGCGGAGAAGCAAGTCCAGATGTTTTGAAGAACAGTGCCGAGATGTCGATGCAAATCCTTGGGGCAATGCTTACCGAGTAGTGATGGCAAAGTTTAAGGATCAAGCGACACCGGTTGAAGGATGTCCGGACAAGCTGAAGACGATCGTGGATGGTCTCTTCCCGCAGCACGACCCTACGGCATGGCCACCAACACCGTACGGCAATGAAGTGGCAGCAGCAACTGGTGGTACACGAGTCTACAACGATGAGCTCTTGTGAGTTGCAAAGGGCTGAAGGTAACAAAGCTCCGGGTCCGGATGGAATTCCCAACGTGACATTGAAAGCGGTGTTGCATAGGTATCCCGATATGTTTAGGAGTGTGTTGCAAAATCTAGAAGAGGGAAGATTTCCAGGCAGGTGGAAGATTCAGAAGCTGGTGCTACTGCCAAAGCCAGGAAAGACACCAGGGGATCCAGCATCGTAGCGACCCATATGCTTGTTGGATATACTTGGAAAGCTTTTGGAACATAGCTTATCAACAAAACAATTCGGGTTCCGGAAAGAAGAAAGGTCAACGGTGGATGCAATCCGGATTGTCGTGGACAGTGTGTATAAGGCACTCAAGCAGCAGAGGAGAGGTAATCGATATTGTGCGGTGATCACAATAGACGTCAAGAATGCTTTTAATAGCACTAGCTGGGAAGCCATCGCCGAAACGCTACACAGAATCAGGATGCCTGACTATCTGTGCAAGATTTTGAGTAGCTTCTTCCAGAACTGGGTTTTGCTGTACGATGCAGGTTTGGGCCAGAAGTCGATTAGGATCACGGTGGGAGTGCCACAAGGTTCCATCCTTGGACCGACGCTTTGGAACGCAATGTACAATGGTGTGTCAACACTGAAGTTGCCAACGGGAGTCAAGATCGTTGATTTTGTTGGGTAGCCGGCTTACCTCCTTCGATGTTTGGCAGTGGAGCATCTGTGCCGACTCCAACACTGATGGGAATCGGGCAATAAATTACCGCCGGTGCAGTAATTGGGGTACGTGGGGTACGGAGTTATCTAAGCGCAGTCGTCAAGGTGGCTTCCTCGGGTTAATCCACTCAAATAACACATAACGTGAATTTACACTAACAAACACTACATTTATTTTCTTGCAAACGTTCTGACTTTAATAACATAAACTTAAACTAACAAATTAAACTTCTTGTTCCTAACCGTAGAGGTGACCGAAACCAACTGACTCGGTGACGATTTACTGGTCCTCACTTGACCAGTGGTTGCTCAAATCTCCCTCTCGACTTTCCAAAGGAGTTAATCGGTAGTCCATCGGCGATTCGATAAGTTTGCTCTCGACGACGACCGACCATCGGCTACATACGCTGCTCTCATCTGCTGCCTTGGTGATATGGTTGAAGGTTGCAGCTAGAAGCGAAACTTTGATCCAGACAATAGCCATGGGAAGTGCGGCATGGTTCAACTGCCTTTGTTGTCTGTCGATCAGCTGTTGTCGAGACGGTGATGGATTGTCAGGGTTGTAGTGCTCCGGGTGGTTCATTATCGTACAGATTTTGTAGACGATATTGTTCTGACAGTTTCAGGCGAGACGCTAGAGGCAGTGGAGATGACGAAGCAATTGACACGGTTGAGAACTGGATGCGCGTGGGAGGGCAAGATATAGCCTTGTAGCGAGCACTGAAGAACTTGGGAGTGATGATCGACGACCGGCTGAACAGACCGGCAACAGCCACGTCGATTATGCCTGCGAAAAAGCGGCAAAGGCTATTTCCGCGATAGCCAGAATCATGCCGAATAGCTACGGACCTACCGGTAGTAAGCGGCGTCTACTAGCTTAATCCTGAAGTACGGTGGGCCGGCCTGGTTTTCAGTGTTGGAAAACAAGAAGAATCGTGTTAAATTAAACAAAACGTATCGTTTCATGGCCATGCGAGTTGCGAGCGCTTACAGGACCATCTCTTTGGAAGCAGTATGTGTTATCGCCGGAATGATTCCTATCGACATTATCCTGGTCGAGGACAGTGAATGCTACACGAGGAAGGAAACCAAAGGTGTTTGGAAGATCGTGCGAGCGCCATCGATGGTGAAATGGCAGCAGGGGTGGAACACAGCGAGAAACGGTATCGAGGAAATGTGTCGAGAGGAGAGCACCTGGAATGCCGTTAATAGTGTAGTGACGCAAATTATGACTGAGTTGCAGAGCGAATGGAGGGAACATCAGTGGTCAAGCAGCGTCGGTGTTACACGAGGGTGACTGTGAAGGAGGACACGTTATGACGGCCGGCTACTCCATATCGGTTCACGTCTCGATGAGTACATAAAGCAGCACAAAATAACGGCAAGAGTCGCAAGAGCCAAAACAGCAGAGAGGTGCATTAGCACAGCCGCCCCCTGAAATAGTCGCTTCATCGTGAGAGAAAAAGCTTCATCATGAGAAAAAAGGAATGTTTTTTGGTGGTTAGGCACGGAAGCGAGTCCCACTACCGCATGAGTGAGACAGACAGACAGACAGACAGACAGACAGACAGACAGACAGACAGACAGACAGACAGACAGATAGACAGATAGACAGACAGACAGACAGACAGACAGACAGACAGACAGACAGACAGACCGACAGACAGACAGACAGACAGACAGACAGACAGACAGACAGACAGACAGACAGACAGACAGACAGACAGACAGACAGACAGACAGACAGACAGACAGACAGACAGACAGACAGACAGACAGACAGACAGACAGACAGACAGACAGACAGACAGACAGACAGACAGACGAACAGACAGACAGACAGACAGACAGACAGACAGACAGACAGACAGACAGACAGACAGACAGACAGACAGGCAGACAGACAGACAGACAGACAGACAGACAGACAGACAGACAGACAGACAGACAGACAGACAGACAGACAGACAGACAGACAGACAGATAGAGTTAAACAGATGCTAAAAAGATTAGTTTATGCTCCTTTTGCCTGTTGGTGAACTTTTGGAATTTGAGCCAAAAGCCTGCCAATAATTGCCAAGGTTTAAGCGCCTTGCTCACTGAAATTGGGATAGAAATTCATAACACATCATAACACATATTTATATATTATATATAATATATATATATATATATATATATATATATATATATATATATATATATATATATATATATATATATATATATATATATATATATATATTTATATATATATATATATATATATATATATATATATATATATATATATATATATATATATATAAGTTAATAATTCATTTGGTCTTTCGAAGTTTTTAAAAACTTAAACGCGAACTACCTAGTTGGAGGTTGAAACGATAATGAATTTTATTAGCAATCAAAGCTTACATCGAACCTATCGAAATACCCTAAAGTCCCTACACAGCAATTCCGATCTAGGCCGCTGCTGCTGAGTCGTCGTCCGGGTCCGAAGTACGGGAAAATGTAGCGTCGTCAGGTCGTTGGCGTTGTTGCTAGCTGCTATCGATGGTGACAACCGTCGTTGCCGTCTCGTGCTGAGTCATCAAGTGTACGTCGTTGGTTCGTTGATGTCGTTGCTACCGGCTATCGATGATGATGATGATGATGATGATGGTGGTCGTGGGTCTGCTTAGCCTAGCGATTTGATGAATTCCTCGATGGTCGCTGGTGTCTTAAGTGTTGGGTGATCGGGGTTAACTTTGTTAATTACTCCCCCCTGAAGATTGGATCGTCCCGATCCAATTGTGATTTGATTTATATCGTCTTCTGTTTGATCCGGGTTATTGATGGTTGCTCCTTGTACGTTGATTTGAAGGTTGGCTCCGTCAGGTGAAGGTTTCTTCTTGAGGCTCAAGTAAATAAAGATGCTCACTATGAGGGATAAAGCAAACTGATGATAGTCCCTAAACATGTGGATGTTTGGATTAAGTTATGCTTTTTTATTGAATGCAACTCTTCTCTACTTTGAAGGTGCAACTTCCTGATTGTGTGTAAGTCAGGATTTGAAATGAAATCCTTCTGTTTGATTGTAATGCCATCTAATGGTATGATGATTGGTTTTGGTTTTGTTAAAAACTCGGTAGTGCTGAAGCTTTTGCCTCCAAGTGAGATTGAGCAATTTGTGAAGTAAACCAGAAATGTTCCTGATAAAGTGCGATTTCCAAATTTACAGTCTGTTGATAATAAGACTGATGTGTTCTTTACGATGGTGTAGTTGTCTGTAATTCGTTTCGTATCCGTCATATCATGATATCTGGTGAACGAGCATGTTCCTGTTTGGCCTCGTATGATTTTTGAAAAGCATCCGTCGTTTGAAACGTCTTCCAGGTCGTCTTCGTCACAAAGGGTGTTTTGTCCAATTATTTTGCAGTTGTTTTTGATGAAATATGTTGACGTCGTACTAATTGCTGCTTTATGCCATGGTAATTTTATGATATTTCCATTGATGAGTAGCGGTTCCAAAATGAGGGTGTTGAATTGTTGCGATGATATTTGAGGAACTCCAATGATGAAGTAAAGCGTCGCGCCCTTAAAGAGCACGTGGATGTCCAGGAAGTTATACGCCTGATCGGAATTTAGAATTGTTATGTTTTGTTCTTCTAATCTGTCTACTATAAACTTTAATTCTTCGGTTTCTAGAAAATTTCTTGATATTATGTTGATTTTTGCTAATTGAATGGTTTCAAAAATACTATCTAAAACATTTTGAACTTGGTCGAGATGATATGATACCTTGAAGATCTGTCTAATGATGGTAAAATTTTGATTTGATAATTTACTACTGAGCATAGATTGTCTGGCTGCTATGATTTCCTGTTTTATAGTTTCTTGCTGGTTATTTATTGTAGTTATGATCTTGTTAATTCGTTTTTCCATTTGCTTGTTAATTTTTACTTGTATGTTGTTTTGTCTGACTATTTCATTATTACCCTGTCTAAGCTCATTTATGTCCCTGTTTATTTGAACCAAGTCGTTCTCGTCTAAGTTACCAGTGATCAATTTAATACCTGAACCTAAAATATTGAAAGCTCCTCTTTTGTATCGCTTTACTGGTAAAATTCTATTATAGGAATTGAGAACTTTTGTAAACTTATTGTATAACAAGACGTTAACATCTTTAAAGTCGGTGAATATGTGAAGTCCGTTGATAGCTTTTAGTATGTTGTCAAGTAAGGGTTTGTACTCGTCTAGGTCAATAGAGTGGTAAACTCTGTGTCGTCCTGTCTTTATCATCATGTTTCCTGTTTGTAGAGTCCCGGGTTTCTCGTTAAGTCGTAATTTTGGATTATCTGCGATGAAGCCATCACAAATAACATAGAGGTCAAAAGTAGTTCGTATGTCATCTGTGAAAAAGAAGAAGAGAAAAAGAAATCTGGTTGGAATTCACTTCCTTCAGAATGTTTTCCTTGTGAAGTTCCGGCCCGAGTGATCAATGAATGTCCGTCCTTTGTCTTCGGCCACTAGAACGGGAAGGTATCTCTCTTTCCTTTATCCTTGATCCCTTGAACTTTGTTATAGACGGTTTTGTCTTCATCTAGCGTGGGCGCATCTTCTCTCTTCTTGTTATGGTACTCCAAATTTTGTTGTTTTGTTTTATTTGTAAATTGGGGATAATTATTTCGTGGGTGCGGTTGGTTATTTGTAAATGGAGGATAAATATTTCGTGGTTGCTGTTGTTTGCATTGACGGACGTTCTGGTTAGAATTTGGATGAGTGTTTAGGTTTCGGTGGAGGGTGAGTGGTGGAAGTGGTTTAAATGAACGAATTGTGTAATCTACTTTGCTCAAAAGCATGTCGATTTGAAAATTTCTTTCTTCGCCTATATTTCATTTTTAGGAGGTCTTACTCTACCTCGATGTTATTTGTTGAAATGTTTAATTGTTGGGATAAATTTTGTGCAAAACATGTAAAAAATTGCGAATAAATGACCCCGTTGAAAATAATAGGTCCACTATACCGGAAGCGTGTGCACAGTATCATCCAAACCAAAGATACTATGCGCATGACATCGGCTTTCCTCCATGCCTGATAAACGCCTCACAACAACGTGCTTGCTTCGCGCCGACAGCAGCAGGCTATAGGCCATACTGCAGGTGGCAGTGTTGTTAGGAAAAACAGTTCAATGAGCCGTTCGTTTGGATTGTAATCAGTTTTAGCTCAATAACTTTTCCCACAATCGTCAGATCGCTTTGCAGTCTTGAAAGAAAAGTTTCTTTGGAAAATTTCCAAGAAGAAAATTTGGTTCACTTATTTTTAGATGGCAACGGGTCACTTCGCCAGATTATTCAATGTAAAAGTAAGTTTTCCCATATAAAATCTTATGTAAAATTAAAACCTCGAGAGCAAAAATATGGTTTCACCGATCGAGCTGAAATTTTGCACAGTTATTATGGGACCCAAAAGGCTTCCAAAAATCATTGGGGAGCGAATATTTTTTTCTTTCATATGTCCGTGTCCCAGGCTAATGGGTATAACCTGGGACCGAACCTGCCAGCTTAGAAAGAAATGTCCTCTTTAAAATTTATGTTTGCTATGATACGGGTATCACTCCAGTGTTGCCGTTATTTTTACACTGTAATCCCATTGACAAAAACGTAATTAAAACAAAAACAAAATTTGTCGATTTCTTTTATGCTTCGTAATATTCAATAAAGTAAACGTTTGAAACTGTCAATATTTAAAATGGGGAGGTCCAGTAGTTTAAGGCTCTAAGAATACAAAACTGTCTTACAGGGAAGAAAAGGATGGCATCAAAAATTCAAAAAAATAATACACGTTACTTTTGAATCTTCTTAAGCAAATTTTAGGTCTATATTTTTCCAGAAAGTATAATTTTTAGGAAGTGCGATCCAAAAACTCAACAGTTTATCATTTTATAGTATGAGCAAACTTGTGATTTTCATAACTCACGGTATTAATGATTTTTATTTTGCTAGCTTTAGGGATTACAAAAAGGCAGAACAAGAAAATTAATGATCTACATATTTTTTAAACAGATTAGTATTTCTCATTTATTATTTCAAAAATGAGATGGAACAAATAAAAAATTCAACAAATCATAAAACATTCTCCTTCCACCATTCCAGCTTCTACGATAGCAAACTTCTGCTATCAAACTTTTTCTTCCGTTGCTTACGCCCTGACTTTAGCCTTCGGCCCTGACTTTAGCCGGAACGATACGTAACGTAGCACCAATGTCATCTTGAAGGTTGAGCAGTGTAAAATGTTCTGAAAGAGTGCCTAGCTTCTGTTCAACATTGTGTTGATCCTTGTTCGAAGTGATATAGTTTTTGGAACTGTCAATCAGTTTTAGCTCAATAACCTTCAACACAATCGTCAGATCGCTTTGCGGTTTTGGAAGAAACGTTTCCTTGCTAAATTTCCCAGAGAATGATTGAATTGGCTTATTTTTAAAGAACAAAGGGTCACCTCGCCAGATTATTCTATGTAAAAGTAAGATTTCCCATACAAAATCCTAGGTAAAATTAAAACCACGAGCGCAAATATATAGTTTCACCGATCGAACTGAAATGTTGAACAGTTATTATTAGGCCAAGAAGCTAACAAAAATCAGTAGAGGTCTGAAATTTAAAGTTCCTTCAAAATCCCGCGGTGTAGGTTTACGTGGCTTGGACCGAATAACTGAAAAAAGGCTCTCCAGACAGTCTTGAACAAAGCGGGAAGTGAAGAATTCATAAATTCTAATACTCCTAGCATATACAGGGTGACTAGTAATTCGTTTTACACTCAAAAGAAGACTTTATTCTAAACTCTTCCTTTGAGTTTCTCAAGCAACCATTTATGTTATTTTATACTTCACACCACCTGCTACAGAAATGTTGTTTGAACCTGTTGGTCTGTTTTACTGTAGTTCTAATGAACAAAATTTTCAAAATTTGTTCAGAAGATACCTCACAAGATCAATTCTAATTGCTTTACATATTTGATAAATTTAGTAGCTTACTTCGATCTTAGAGAAAAGTATCCATTTGATCCCATTAGGTATCAATATGTTTGATTCGAAGTAAACTTTTATTTCCGCGTTTGTTCTAGTTTTCACAAACGAAAAAAAAGTGAAAAAGTAGTGACTACTAGCAACACGGCCAAACCAACAACAGAATGCCTGCTTGAGCCTGCTTGTAACATAATTCGACGGTAGCGGTAGGGACGGTTGTCACAGCGACCAATAAAAACGGTCTTTTTTTGATAGGTAAAAGGTGGGGTTGATGCACTAACAGCTGGCAGGTCCTGTTTAGGGTAGATCGAAGGAGCGGGTTGAGGAAATTGATGTTTGCTGCAAATCATGAACTGGCCTTTTTCGTTTTGCCTTCGCACACATGCACGGAATCGAAGTCATACAATATCGTTAGTTCATGTAGAAGCAAACATTTTCTTGATCGGAAAGCAATCCGTATGCTTTTAACAAGTGCCTGCAATTGGGAGCTTTATCCTATGGCTATGGCATTTTCTAAGTCTAATGGTCGTTTCTAAAGTTATGGTCTGATAGATAAGAAGTAAGCAGACGGATTAACGTCTAAATATTGGCAGTTCTAATTTTAGATTATAAACAGCTTCATCAAATGTCCCAGTTGCTGAATACACTGCTTAAAGCCCGTCCCGAACCCTATCTGCCAACAAATATATTCCTGAAAATAATTTGTACACCAGCGCCGTGAAGTGAGATAATCCTGAACTGTTCGCCGATGAAAAGGCCTTGATGTACTGCATAAATTAGCTTAAAGGGTGTCCACGATGAAATTGCCACACTATGAAATTGCTCTTACTTTTTAACCGTTGGGTAGAATTTCATGAAAATTTGGGTGGATTTAGTTCATAGTGCATTATTTACATCCTGCAAGTTTTCAAGTCCTGTGATCAAAACTCGCGGAAATGGAATCGAAAGAACAGCTCGTGCGTGATAAAATCTTGCGCATTCATCACGAGAACAAGGATCTCTCGCATCGTTCCATCGCTAAAACGTTGGGAATCGCGAATTCCACGGTGTCGCGAGTGATTAAGCGGTTCGAAGAACGGTTGACCACCGATCGGAAGCCCAGAAGTGAAGGAAAAAGTATTCCGTACAACACCAAAAATCACAACCGCGTAGTTGGGGCCTTCAACCGAAATCCGAACGCCTCCGTTCGGGATGTGGCTAAGAAGCTGCACCTAAGCCGAAGTTTTGTCCAGAAGGCCAAAACTAAGGCTGGGCTTCGAACGTTCAAGGTACAAAAGGCCCCCAATCGCGACGAGAAGCAGAACAAGTCCGCCAAAACCCGTGCCAGGAAGTTGTACCTCAACATGCTGACGAAAGTTGAATGCTGCATCATGGACCGAAACATATGTGAAGGCCGACTTCAAACAGATCCCCGGCAACCTGTTTTTCACGGCCAAGGATAAGTTCAGCGTTCCGGAGCATGTCCGCACTCAGAAGATGTCCAAATTTGCGAAGAAATTCCTGGTTTGGCAAGCCATCTGCACGTGCGGGAAGCGGAGTGCACCTTTCGTGACCCAGGACAGGTGTACATAAAAGAGTGCCTCCAGAAGCGGCTGCTTCCTCTCCTGAAGGCCCACAACGTCCCAACAATCTTCTGGCCGGATTTGGCCTCATGCCACTACTCCAAGGACGTGCTGAAGTGGTATGCGGACAATAAGGTCAATTTCGTGCCAAAAATGTTCAACCCTCCCAACACTCCGGAGCTCCGCCCCATCGAGAAGTACTGGGCGATTATGAAGCAGCACCTTCTTAAACGACCTAAGGTAGTGAAGACAGTCGAGGAACTGAAGAAAGTATGGGTTTACATGCAAAAAACGGTTGATTCACAGGTTGTGCAGAATCTTATGGCCGGGGTTAAGGCCAAGGTGCGGGCATTTGCGTATGGACTGTAAATAAAATACGAGTAAAATGGTAAAATGAAGTTTAATAGTTATTTCTCAATCCCTGAAAATTTGATGGCAATCGGATGAAAACTCGAATTTTGCGAATCAATTTTGTGTGTGGCAATTTCATCGTGGACACCCTTTAAGACAGTAACATTCTATGTGATCCGTATTAGGATATATTCCGGGTAGGAATGTGTTTTGTACAAATCTCGAGTAATTGATGATTAGGGCCTAAAAACCATTTGTAAACAATAACATTACAAGTTGATTTCCAACAAATCACGAGAATTATAGTATATTCAGCTTCTTCATATGGTAGAACTAACCAGAACTAGAACTAGATGCTGCTTTTATTTCATGAGAGTGACTTAAGATTCAAGAGCAATCGACATTTAAAGTCATTGTTTACAAATGGCTTTTAGGCCCTTAACATGAATTACTCGAGATATTACAACACACGTTTGGTCGTGTTACAAAAGTTGGTGCGAGTGCTGAAAGGAAAAGGTTGTTTTCATGCCTACTATTTATGATAGCGATATTGTTCGGTATTGTTATTCCATGCTCCTTCAATATTCATTTGAAGGATGATCCATATGAATTGTTCCGTGAACACAATAAACAGTTAAAATACATTTCAAGGATTCCATTTTGCACCTGCAAATAATTTCCAACACAGAAACATACATTTTCCACTTGAGCACCTTGACAATGAACCCATCCTCCTATCAACTTTCCAGGCCCCAGGTGCGTTCTTGAAATCGGAAATGGGAAAGCTCAACGATGCAATTATATGCTTCAAAGGTACGACACAATCAACAGGTTCGCATTGAATTAATTTTCGTTTCGCGGATGTCGCTGCCAAGCACTCACGTTTACCTGCACTCTTCTAACATTTTTATGACAGGTGACATAAGCGATTGATAGCATGTGTGTGGTTGGAAATAACACGCTCTTCTACTAATTCTGCATGCAGTTCTATTATCCACTAAAACACTACTGTCAATGGCAAAAAATAACAAAACAGCTTGGTTGGTCAGCTCTGTGATTACGTGGCAAAAGCCCATCACCATTGGCCATACTCGCCAGGCTCAGGGCAATAAACGAGCATCATTAAATCTTATCATCAGTCATCGATCGGGCCACACATTTTCACTCTCTCTCTCCCTCGTTTCCTCTCGATTAATCAGCTAGTCAACAGTAGCATGCGCTTGAATCTCTCTCCACTCAATGAACTATAACCAGCTAACTTTCCTTCTCAACCATAACTAATTAACTATCGAACTCAGAAAAAAAAGAAACTAATCCTTCTCCGGGTGGCGTTGAAAACTAATACCCCTAAACCACACAATGTTCCGAAAGCTAAAATGTGCCCTCAATGTCGTTGTAGCTAACATCCTTGAGAGCAGCATCATCTGGAAGAACCCTCGAGTTCCGACGGCAAACCAACAGCACGTCACCGATCGGAAGCGACGGAAAAGCGGCTGCAGCTGCCACAACGGTTATCAACTTTCCGCCACCGGTGAGGCTTCCTGCGGGTGCACGAAAAACGAGAACGGCAAGATGGTGGCCGGAACGCTCAGCAACTTCCACTCCGAGCAGCGCAACGACCCACTGGTCCGGGAACTACGAAGGGTGCGGGAGCAGAACGCACAGCGCTACAAGGAAGACTACTCGCATGTATTTCGGTAAGATTTCCGATTTTGTTTGTCAACAAGCACAGCCTTGACCTTATGAACGCCGTTTGAAGTACAACAAAACAACTCAGTTCAATTAATCGATCGATGTTTACGTGGTCGCACAACATTAAATGATTGTCCCTTCCACAGAAACAAATCCCGATGGGATTTCATCCGACTGTCATTCGTCATCATGGGAATCGAGTTTGTGTACTCGGCCGAAACGGCGTTTGTTTCACCGATTCTGCTGGGAATCGGCGTAGAACATCAGCTGATGACGCTGGTCTGGGCAATTTCACCGTTAGTTGGTTTCTTCCTGGCCCCAATCCTGGGGACGCTCAGCGATCGATGCCGGTACAAATTAGGCCGTCGAAGACCAATCCTTCTTGGACTGTCCGTTACGATGATTTTGGGTAGGTGTAATTAAGTCTTTTAAGTCTCCAATGAAGCTAACGATCGTGATGTCACAATTTTAGGTTGCATCCTGGTACCGTTTGGAGAGAATTTTGGTCGATGGTTCGGTGATTTGGGAGAAATTTTCCCGGAAATAGCGAACAACGACACCAGTGTGCTGAATTCAAATCTAACCGCATTCCTGCCGTACGATTTCTACCGGGTCGATAAGGAGATCTTGGACCACGAAATGGACTACAAATGGGCCATCTTTATCACCATACTTGGAACATTGCTCTTGGATTTCAGTGCCGATACAGCGCAGACACCTGCCCGAGCCTATCTGTTGGATACGTGCGTTCCAGGTGAGAACTTTACTGATTGAGATTCCTGGAATCCGAGGAGGGATGCTCATGGAGGAAGTCTCCTGGAATCCCAGGAGGGATTCTCCTGGAATCCCAGGAGGGATTCCTCCCTGGAATCCCAGGAGGGATTCTCCTGGAATCCCAGGAGGGATTCTCCTGGAATCCCAGGAGGGATTCTCCTGGAATCCCAGGAGGGGATTCTCCTGGAATCCCAGGAGGGATTCTCCTGGAATCCCAGGAGGGATTCTCCTGGAATCCCAGGAGAGGATTCTCCTGAATCCCAGGGAGGGATTCTCCTGGAATCCCAGGAGGGATTCTCCTGGAACCCAGGAGGGATTCTCCTGAATCCCAGGAGGGATTCTCCTGAATCCCAGGAGGATTCTCCTGAATCCCAGGAGGATTCCTCCTGGAATCCCAGGAGGGATTCTCCTGAATCCCAGGAGGATTCTCCTGAATCCCAGGAGGGATTCTCCTGGAATCCCAGGAGGGATTCTCCTGGAATCCCAGGAGGGATTCTCCTGGAATCCCAGGAGGGATCTCCTGAATCCCAGGAGGGATTCTCCTGAACCCAGGAGGGATTCCCTCCTGAATCCCAGGAGGGATTCTCCTGAATCCCAGGAGGGATTCTCCTGAACTCAGGAGGGATTCTCCTGGAACCCAGGAGGGATTCTCCTGAATCCCAGGAGGATTCTCTGGAATCCCAGGAGGATTCTCCTGGAACTCAGGAGGATTCTCCTGGAATCCCAGGAGGGATTCTCCTGGATCCCAGGAGGGATTCTCCTGGAATCCCAGGAGGGATTCTCCTGGAATCCCAGGAGGGATTCTCCTGAATCCCAGGAGGGATTCTCCTGAATCCCAGGAGGGATTCTCCTGAATCCCAGGAGGGATTCTCCTGAACCCAGGAGGATTCTCCTGAACCCAGGAGGGATTCTCCTGAACCCAGGAGGATTCTCCCGGAACCCAGGAGGATTCTCCTGGAATCCCAGGAGAGGGATTCTCCTGGAATCCCAGGAGGGATTCTCCTGAACTCCAGGAGGATTCCTCCTGGAATCCCAGGAGGGATTCTCCTGGAATCCCAGGAGGGATCTCTCCTGAATCCCAGGAGGATTCTCCTGGAATCCCAGGAGGGATTCTCCTGGAATCCCAGGAGGGATTCTCCTGGAATCCCAGGAGGGATTCTCTCCTGGAATCCCAGGAGGATTCTCCTGGAATCCCAGGAGGGATTCTCCTGGAACCTGCAGGAGGGACTCCTGAATCCCAGGAGGGATTCTCCTGGAATCCCAGGAGGGATTCTCCTGAATCCCAGGAGGGATTCTCCTGGAATCCCAGGAGGGATTCTCCTGGAATCCCAGGAGGGATTCTCCTGGAATCCCAGGAGGGATTCTCCTGGAATCCCAGGAGGGATTCTCCTCGAATCCCAGGAGGGATTCTCCTGGAATCCCAGGAGGGATTCTCCTGGAATCCCAGGAGGATTCTCCTGGAATCCCAGGAGGGATTCTCCTGGAACTCCCAGGAGGATCTCTCCTGGAATCCCGAGTGAGGGATTCTCCTGAATCCCAGGAGGATTCTCCCGGAATCCCAGGAGGGATTCTCCTGGAATCCCAGGAGGGATTCTCCTGGAATCCCAGGAGGGATTCTCCTGGAATCCCAGGAGGGATTCTCCTGGAACCCAGGAGGATTCTCCTGGAATCCCAGGAGGGATTCTCCTGAATCCCAGGAGGGATTCTCCTGAATCCCAGGAGGATTCTCCTGAATCCCAGGAGGGATTCTCCCGAATCCCAGGAGGGATTCTCCTGGAATCCCAGGAGGGACTCTCCTGAATCCCAGGAGGGATTCTCCTGGAATCCCAGGAGGATTCTCCTGAATCCCAGGAGGGATTCTCCTGGAATCCCAGGAGGATTCTCCTGAATCCCAGGAGGATTCTCCTGGAATCCCAGGAGGGATTCTCCTGGAATCCCAGGAGGGATTCTCCTGGAATCCCAGGAGGGATTCTCCTGGAATCCCAGGAGGGATTCTCCTGGAATCCCAGGAGGGATTCTCCTGGAATCCCAGGAGGGATTCTCCTCGGAATCTCCAGGAGGGACTCTCCTGGAACCCAGGAGGATTCTCCTGAATCCCAGGAGGGACTCCGAATCCCAGGAATTCTCCTGAACCCAGGAGGGATTCTCCTGAACCCAGGAGGGATTCTCTCCTGGAACTCCAGGAGGATTCTCCTGAATCCCAGGAGGGATTCTCCTGGAATCCCAGGAGGGATTCTCCTGAATCCCAGGAGGGATTCCCTGAATCCCAGGAGGGATTCTCCTAACCCAGAGGATTCCGAATCCCAGGAGGGATTCTCCTGGAGACCCAGGAGGGATCTCCTCCTGGAGTCCCAGGAAGGATTCTCCTGAATCCCAGGAGGGATTCTCCTGGAATCCCAGGAGGGATTCTCCTGGAATCCCAGGAGGGATTCTCCTGGAATCCCAGGAGGGATTCTCCTGAACCCAGGAGGATTCTCCGAACCCAGGAGGGATTCTCCTGGAATCTCAGGAGGGATTCTCCTGGAATCTCAGGAGGGATTCTCCTGAATCCCAGGAGGGATTCTCCTGATTTCCGGAACTGTCCCGGAGGATATCTCCCGGAACCCATCGAGAGAATGTTCGGATCCCTTTAATATATGATCTTAAAATCACTGTGCTATAAATCTCAACTAATCAATCACCATTCAACTTCCAGAGGACCACGGTCGTGCCTGCAGCACATTCTCGATCATGGCCGGCATCGGAGGCAGCTGCGGCTATATGCTCGGTGGAATCAACTGGGACAACACGAGTTTCGGAGATTTTCTCGGAGGCAGCATCAAAACCGTATTCACCTTGGTTGGTATAATCTACGTCGTTTGCCTCATCCTGACGGTAACGAGCTTCCACGAGATACCGCTACCATTGATGGAAAAGGACGAACTGCTGCGGCCTCTGACCGAATCCATCGTCAAGAAGGAGCGGGCCAAAATGGACGATAAGATCTTCTACATCAAGGATGTGAGCCGAACGTTTGCGATGCAGCTCCAGACGATCGACGAAACGACTCAGCCACCGGCACCGCAAATGATAAACAATGCCTTGGTGGCCGAGACGGCAAAGAAACAACCGATCGATCAAGCCTGTTCCTCAGCGGACTCGGAATCGGATGATGAAGAGAAAGCGATGACACTGAAGGACTTCCTGAAGAGCATCGTCATGATGCCCAAATCGATTGCAATTCTCTGCTTGACAAACTTGTTCTGCTGGATGGGACATTTAAGCTTCTGTTTGTACTTCACCGATTTTGTCGGCGAGGAGGTATTCAAGGGAAGTCCCGCTGCTCCATCGCAATCGGAATCCTATCAGCTGTATCTGGAAGGAGTCCGGTATGGATGTTTTGGACTGGCAATCTACTCACTGTCCTGCTCGTGCTATTCGTTTACGATCGAAAAACTGATCAAGGTTCTCCGCGCTCGGATTGTGTACTGTGGAGGACTTCTAATAGATTCAGTTGGGATGATTTTGATGGCTATTTACCCAAATAAGGTGACAGTCTTCGTATTCAGTGCCACCGGAGGAATTGTCTACGCATTGCTGTTCACTATGCCGTTCCTGTTGATCGGACAGTATCACGCCAAAGGACAGGTTTGTTTGACATACTGATCTCAAATCAATTTCAACCCACCAAAACAATTCCATTTTTTTTCAGTTCAAAGTAAGCAAATCGGCGGAATCCGACAAACCGGAGAAGAAGCGTGGCCTGGCCACTGATATTGCCGTTGTTGGGGGTATGATTTTCGTTGCACAGATCATCGTTTCGTTGGGCATTGGATCGCTGATTGAGGTGCTCGGAACGACGTCTGCTGTCATCTACACGGCTGGCACTTGTAGTTTTCTGGCAGCACTGGTTTCAACGCAGGTCGTCTATATGGATTTGTAAGACCAGAACACTCTCGGAACCGCCTACTGAAAAAAAAGGCAGTAGCTCAATCGCAGAAGTTCTCACGACAAGATCTACTTGATAGTAAAGCAAACCTCCACTGATAAATGATATTCACCTCAAGCTGTTACTATATTTTACTCCCAAATGATATGAATGATAGAAGCATTTTAAAATACCACTTATACTATGTGATATACGTCAATTGTATTTGTAACGTATAGGTTTAAGGTCACCGCTCAACGTTAAGTTTCAGACATCAAATAAATTTAGGATAGGAATAAACCTTGATTGGCGTGTTTTTCTTTGTGGCTAAATAATGGGAAATCCACTTGCATGGGGGTGAGTTGTTCATTTTCTTCTGCGTAGACCAATTTCGAGGTGATTAAATTGGTTTATTGACCTGTTTGAAATGTTTACGATGCTGATTGATACAAGTTTGGGGCCACTTAGGTATTTATCAGCATTTTTGGGAATTATCAGCGCAGCCCAACCGGAGTGATTATCAGGCGTGTGTGATGTGATAAAATAATTCGATGACGTCCCCACTGAAGCGTGCTGGCTCTTAATCTTGAAGTTGCCGACGGGACTGATAGCCGCATTTGAAGTTACATTGGCTATGATGGATGCAATTCTTTGCGATTGACTTATTATTTATTGCTCTTCGGTAGGTTTTTATCCTATCGTATATTTCTTGGTGGTCTACATGCGTCACTGTTATCATAAAAAATACAATGCAATCAACAAGCTTGCTATTTTCTTATTTCTCACTGAATAGCTGAATTTCTCAAGAAATCTGTGCAATCGATCAGATCGCATTCCTTTGTCGTGGTTGGCGCTTATGATTCACCGCTCATTGTTCGTTGGCAGATTGACAACCGGGTTCAGACGGATAGGTGGAATGCTGTTTAATGAGAATTAAACAACACATATAGAGCTGTTTGATTCGGAAGAACTATTTCGGAAGAATTATTTCGCAACACAAAAAATATCTCCTGTGAACCGAATCAAGGAAATTTTTGACGATGATACGATAGGATGATTAGATACCATTAACAACTATATGTAGTTTTCTCCTAACACCTTCCATATCCATGAAAATTTGAGCTGTTTAGTGGAATACCTGTAACTAGAAATTAGAAGAAAAATTAATATTTTCCATTTAATTCCAACTACTTTTGCTTATCTGGACAGATACGCGTATTTCGTCTACAATGTGCAGACTTCTTCAGTGCAGGCATACTAATAACTCGGCTGGGACATTTCATATGTTTTTGCATGGTAGTGTCGGTAACTTCTTGTTCTTTTAAAAGTGGCGCAAGAGATTCTAGAAGTAGAGTTTACAGATGTAAACTGTTTAAAATTACCAATAATATTAGCATTTCAGACGATCTTCTATCTTCTTCTATATATATAAAAATGAAATGCTGTCCGTTCGTGACAGCATACCTCACGAACGACTCAATGGAATTACTTGATTTCTTTTTCATTTGATTCGTCTTGAATTCCGACAGGTTTTTAAAATAAAATATGTACGAAATTTTTTCGGGAAAGTAAAAAAAATCATTTATATTAAATTTTCACTTTGCATGGAAATATCATAATAGAAAACAACAACACCATCCATCGAGTTGGAAGGAGAAACCGTTGGAAAATTTTATAATGGCGTCTTAATTAACAAAAACAGGACGAGAGAGGAGCGAATCTCTCATTGTTATTTAGGACTTTTTGAAAAATTATGCGAAAAACGATAATACACTGGAGTCGTTTATTATGCGAGTTTTTGTTTACGTGGTGTTCAGAATTCACGCGAGGAGATACTGTTCACTTAGATTTTGTCATTAACGCGTTCAAATAATCACTTTTGTTGCTTTTTACGAGGTTTTCGTAAATTACGGGTTTGTACGTGAATTCTAGGAGCTACTCAGTTGTTTTTAAGGATTTTTTTTTCAGCGCACTCATTCCTGCGTAAAAAGCAACCTCACCCAAGTAACATTGCCAAAACCATCCAGCTTTACTAAGTTTTATTAAAGTTTTATGAAAGCCACCAGAAATCAATTCGGTTTTATTATGGCAGCAAGAGATGCCAATAGGTTTCGAATTTTAGTCAGGTTTATAAGAACCTAAACAGCTTTTTTACAACAATCTTAAAACCTTAACTTCTAAAATTTTATCCCTATCAAAGTTTTTATTTTGACTTTGTAAAATCATAAAATGCTGTTTTGAAATACCGTTTTAGGACTCATTCATATTATCTTATTATGGTCAGTTGAAAAAGCATTTTAAAACCATTTTGCTTCCAGTAAATGCATTAAACGGCTAATTGGCAATTTGAAAAGCTTCCAAGCGACCAGATAGTTTTATAGTAACCATTGCTAAAACTGTGATTTCTTGCAATCGCCATATTGGAATGAATGAAATAATTGAAATGTGGAAAAAAAAAACACTAAATTTTAAATGTCATACAATTGAACTGTAGATCTAAGGCAAATTTCGGTATTCGTTCAGATAACCTTATTTAATTCCATCAATTTTCAGAAGTTTCTTGATTAATTTATCGAATATATTTCTTTAAATTTTGTTTTTGACGTTGTAAACTCGCATAATTTCCGAGGCGCATTAATTTTCAGCTCTCATCATGCCAATATTCACCATACAATTAAATGCGCATATGATTTGGAGCATGATATGCTAAACAAAAAAACTCAATTTGTTTTATATATTTTGCTTTCAAACATAATTTTCCGCAACACTTGAGCTTTTTTCTTAGCCATTATTCACTGTCGAATGAATCAGAATAGCAGAGAATCGAACAAAGCAGAACAACAAAAACCAACCACGATATCGCCGTGAATTTTGACAGCTGTGGCCATTCGGCATTATCTTTCATAATAACATCTTTCACTAGAACATTTTCAAAATCTTTATGGTCTTGGAAAGGTTTTATTAATTTGTTCTCACAACCGTCTAAAGAGTGGGCCACTTTGTACACATTTCGGCTTTAAAGATGCATAGAGGAGGTGTTGGTGGACAAAACAGTTTTGAATGTAGTTTCATCAACAAAGCCGGGAGGAGCGCTAAACGGCTGGAATAGAACTGAAATTGTTACTTGGGCAGTGTAAACGTGTAGGTTCACGTATAAATTGAAACGTTTGTATTGGTGATATCTCGCAGCGAGATGTAAATAGGAGTGAAGTTCGATGGAGAATGAGAGTATTAGTTTTTGTATTCTATGTTGATCTGACAGGTGTATAATAACATTTTTGTTTATATTAGTATCGTTCACTGTTTATATTAATATTGCATTAGGAAAGTGAAAACGAACATATTACTAGAAATTTAGAAGAAACTAATTATGTTGCAATTTCAATTTCAATTAGTATTATTGTGCAATGCCTCCTACTAGACGAAGTAATATTGGTCGCTGCAGCCGCACGACTGTTAGCGCAGCAAAATCTTGAATGAGACGTTCTGCATGCAACTCAAAATGACTTGGATCGACAACGAATGGCACGGGCTCGACCGATGCTGGATCAAGAAGAGACAAGCGAAATACAAGCGATAGAAAGAAGCGTAATCGGGAAGTATCAGAAAGATCTGGTGACAATCGTACCCAAAATAACATCACTAAACAACTACGACAGCAAACCTACATTCTGCAAAATCTTCAACGTGCTGCATTTCAATATGATCCTTTGATTAATTTCAGTGCGGATATATCAATCGCCATTGAATCAATGAGTGAAGTTTGTTCTCATTGTTATGCATTGTAGCTCCCAAATGAAACACCAAATGAATTGTGTTGTGCAAGTGGCAAAGTTAAAGTAACGCCACTAAATCCACCACCAGAGCGTTTGCGCTCATTGGTGTCTGGATCAGAAAGTGATTCTAAACATATTCTGCAGAACATCCAGAGTTATAATGGTTGTTTTCAAATGACTTCGTTTGGGGCAACGAACATTATAAGAGAGCAGTTCATGCCAACACCTATGGTAATATCTATAATGTTCTATAAGTTTTTTTGGACAATAAACCTTACCTTATAGCAAAACATTTTGATTAAATCATCACACAACAGTAAGAAATTAACTCTAAATAAATGGAATTAATACTTATTGCAAATAAGCTTTTTCATGTATAACTCCTTCTCCAATTTTCCATTAAGTAATTTAATTATGGGCAGGACAACGTCTGCCGGGCCAGCTAGTATATTAATAATTGCAAGCCATATTGAAGAGTTAGTTCATTCAACAGTATTAGCACCAACCATACTAAATGGAACAAAGGTATACAGAAGAGATAATTTTAACAGGGACGTAAAATTTCTCCTCGTTTAATTTCAAGCCAAAGGAAGCATAAACTACAAAATAGTTTGCAATCTATTACTATTAAGATTACATGAAATATCCCATTAATTGCTGCCAAATATAGCGTTTCCCTTATGTGCATTAGATAACGTAGAAAATGACATGTTGTTTTTAAACTATGTAGCATTTCTCACCAAAAAAGGTAGAGTGACTCTAGCAAACTACGAAAAGATTATACTTAGAAGCATTTAGAACAGCTGTAAGATACTTAGTAATATGATAGGTTATGCACGAACATTATTAGAGCACAGTTTGATAGAAACATCTGCATTATGTAATGCACATAAATATAATGCTAGATTTGGGATAAATTATTGGAATTTTTCATGAAAATTTTAGCTAGATATCGCTGGAATCAGGTCTGTTATATGGAATATTGCAAACAATGACATTGTTTACGTTACTTTAACTTGCAATTAAACAAGGGGAAACTTAACGCGGTTTGTTAGACTTCATTATTTATTTCTGTTAAGGAGAAACAATAAACTGGCGCGTAAGGGTTTTGCATATAGGGTAAGAAACGGCTAAATCAGGGGTCACTATTTTAATCAGTTGTTAGGAAATAGGTCTAAAACTCCTACATTTTCCAAATTATGTCACTTTTCATGATACGATCATAAGCTCTTGCTATCGGGCTTATGATTCGATGTACAAACCATGATTGATTACCAATTTATTACTGTTATTTTGAAGATTTTAAGTACATAATCTCGAAAACCATCAGTTTTCCTCTCTTAGTGTGTTATGGTCGTGTTTCTTTAGGAAGATTGTGCGTCGGTAGTTTTTTTCCTCATTTTTTGTTTTTTAGTGCCCCGCTCACGCATCCGGACGAACTTTACAACATCAGAAAAGGAACATTGGTAAGGTCGTTTTATATTATCAAAAAATATAAATTAACTATGTACACGCCAGGATCAAGAATGTCCATGTTTGATTCTGGAAGTGTGAAAACTCTTCACGAATCCATTTGATATGCGAAGAATTTCATGCGGGGCTTATTGTATATGAAGATGACCTCAGAATGTACGTGTATGAACAGGCAATCTTGAAATGGGTCGTTGGATTTGCAATAGAGCTGTCACCTTCAATCTCCAGGGCTAAAAATGTTTGCACATAGTGATTACACATAAATTACTGAAGAAATGCAGACAAGTTTCTTCCATAAAAGCACTGCCGGTCAGTGCGAGATTGATTGCAAACACACATGCACACATAATCTCGAAAACCATCAGTTTCTTACAAGCTGAAAAAGTTCCCTCAAATTTCGCCTTTGAGTATTTTGCATTTATTCGCGTGTACCGGAAGAGCATGTCTTCATCAGCTCTCTCTCACATAGCTAGGCTTGTTGTATTACACTGTTTGTCCAATAGCCAAATATATGGCATAGGCAGCTAGACAGCTGACAGATACCATAGATGTTTGTCAGATGCCTATCTGCCTATGACAAATATTTGGCTATTGGACAAACAGTGTAATACAAGCTTTAGTGTTGTGACGAACTAGCCCAGGAGGCTGAATGCCACCTTAATAAAGAAAAAAAAAACTTAGTGTTCCAAATGCACTTCCACAGTTATTAATTGAGAGCTTTCGATGCCAGGTACCATTTTTGCATAGCGCATGATTGTGTGGCAAGTACAATCATACGCTATGCCCAGGGAGTCAAGAAATTTACCTTAACGAAAAATTCCTAGATCAGACCGGGAATCGAACCCAGCCACCTCGAGCATGGTGTTGCTTTGTAACTGCGCCTTTACTGACTGAGCTAAAAGAAGACAGATCAACTGCAGGGCCCATATAAAGTTGAAAAATTTAATATCACTGCTGGAACATTGAGTTTATCGCCAATCTCATCTATAAACATGAGAAGCATGGAATATCGCATAAAAATATCATTGCAGATTACGAAAGCAGTGCGAAAAAATATCTTCCAAATAGATTCAACGGATGTTGGCAAGTGGAGGCGTCTGACGAGAGGAGAAGTTCAATTGCCATACAACTGACAGAAGCGAACAGATTAAAATACTATCTGTACTGCCTAAGTCTTGGTCGGTAAATAAAATCGGAAGAGAGTTTAACGCACCAATGTATATGGTGAGGCAGGTAAAGGATTTTGTTGATGAACAGGGTATTATTTGTACTACCGAAAAAAGAAAGCGGCATGGTATTGGTGACAGCAGTGGTTGAATACTGATCGCTGTAATTTATAAACGATTATTAAACCTGTGGATGAATTTGTTGCATATCTCGTTGATAAAATTGACAAACCTATAACAACAATTATCATTTCTCGTATCAACGTAATGTTGTAATGGCGAACAGAGTAGTTTTGTGTTTGGTTCACGCATAAAAAATAATAATTTAACGTGTGAAAAGTGTCGTGATTCGCGAAAGAAATATTCTAACGCGCATTCATAGTGTTTCCATAATCAGGCTAAGTAAAAGGACAGTTGCTATAGCAGCTTGTTCCTCATAAATTTTTAATTAGCTTGGTCGTTCACCCGGCGCGCCGGGAGACCATCTCTGTGATATTTTTTTTGCCTTGTTTTTTACTTTCGGTAAGGTCGTTGGCTGTTTGGCTGTTTGGTAGCGTCGACGGCGGATAATGTGTATTGCTTGACAATGGCTTGTTGTTCGTCATGTAATGAGGGAATGGTTGCGGCTGATCTCCCGTTAACCTGTGTAGGAAAGTGTGCGCGTGTATTTCATTACAAGTGCACACCACTTACAAAGGGTACGGCGAAACTTGTGACCGAGAACGCAAATCTTGGTTTCAAATGTATGGATTGTATATCAGACCCGTTTTGTGGCGGGCAGGAAGATGCGATCTCGGACGCCAAGAGGATAGAGGAAGGGATGAAAACACTCTCGAACTCGATCACTGGCATGCGAGATCAAATTTCTGCCCAAATAGACGACGCGTTGAAAAACGGGATGGAACAATTGAGACAAAATGTATGTGGGTCTCTTGAAAAATTAATATGTGAGAAATTCAATGCAATGACAAGTTCACTTTTTGAAATTAATGCGCAGAAAAATTTAGCTGTGATGAATGATGCCCGCGCGCGGTCGGCGACGGTTCACTCTGGATCCGATTCGATGCAAATTGGCAAAAAACGTAGGATACAAATTAGTGATAACGATGATGTATTTCAAGACAACGCAACTTTTGCGGATGTCGTCAAACGCAGTAAGGAAAATGTCAATAAAAAAAGTAAACAAAATAGTAATAGTAAATTGAACAGTAGTAAACCAAGCAATCGTAAGGCTCGTCCAGTTATTGTGATCAAACCAAAAGAGTCTAAACAAGCTTGCGATGAAACTCGTAATTTTTTGAAAACAAATTTAGATCCAAAAACACACAAGATTAGCAATTTTAGGAATGGAAAAGATGGTGCCATTATTGTTTAATGTGTCATCGGTGCTAATGTATCAAATGTGAAAAATGGTATTGAAAACAATCTGGGTGAAAATTATAGTGCTGTTGTTCCCACGTCAGTGCCAAGATTGAAAGTAGTGGGCATGAGCCGTCAATTATCCTCCGATGTTTTCATAGACTATTTGAAAAGCCAAAATGAAGGCATCGAAATAAAAGATGTAAAAGTAGTAAGAATGTACGAAAATCCACGGTTCATATACAGCAAGTTTAGTGCGGTAATTGAAGTCGATTTGGGTACTTACAATAGTATGATACAGGCAAAGGAGGTAAATGTAGATTTTGATCGGTGCTTTGTGTATCCTGACATTAATGTGCTGAGATGCTTCAAATGTGGAGAATTCGGACACAAGAGCATGGATTGCAAAAACTGTGATACGTGCTCTAGGTGTAGCCAAAAACACAAGACATCGGAGTGCACGTCTACTGTTTTGAAATGCGTTAATTGTTTGAAAATGAATAGAGAACGTTAAATGAACTTGGACGTCAACCATGCCGCATTTAGCTCTCAATGTTTGGTATATAAGAGAATTTTTGATCAAAAGAAAAGCAGCTTGCGATTCAATAAATAGCAACCATGTTCCAGGAAGAATGGTAATCAATTTGATTTTTTATATTTTAATATTGCGGGGTTGTCAACAAACTACGTAGCATTACGTCAGATTGTTGAAGAAAAACGTCCACTTTTGGTTTTATTAGCAGAAACACACATTGTTGAAATTGAAGCCTTTGATCAGTATTGCATTCCGGGATATAATGTTGCTGCTTGTTTATCACATTCTAGACATACTGGCGGTGTTGCTATTTATGTCAAAGAATCAGTTCAATTCAATCTTCGCCACAACGAAATGGTTGATGGTAACTGGTTCTTAGGCATAACAGTTGTACGTGGCATGATGATGGGTAATTATGGTGTTTTGTATCATTCACCCAGTTCTAGTGACCAGCGTTTCATTGAAATTTTAGAGGACTGGCTTGATGTATTTCTTGATTCGAGTAAATTAAATGTATTGACTGGTGATTTTAATATTAATTGGCGTGATAATAATAGTTCAAACCATTTGAAGCATTTAGCTTATTTTTTCAATTTAAGACAAACTGTTGATGAATATACGCGAATTTCCAGGCACAGTAGAACTTTAATTGGTCATGTTTATTCTAATCTTGATTCTGTTTGTTCAGTTGTCGACACTGATTTGAAAATAACCGATCATGAGACAGTAGTGATTAACGTAATTGAGAATAACTTAAATAATAGCGAAGTTTTTGTAATATTGAAGTGCTGGAGGAAATATTCAAAACAGGCTGTTTCTAACCTTGTTGAAAGAAGCGTGGATTTTCCAATCGCGACCGATAATTTAGATGAGTCTGCAGCTGTTCTTACAAACACTTTGAAAACGTGTACAAATCAACTAGTTGAACAAAAATTTGTTTCTTTGAAGAACTCGAACAGCTGGTACAATTTAGATCTTTTGCGTCTTAAACGCAAAGGGACAAATAGTACATAAAATTTTGTAGATCTAATAGTGAGAATCATTGGAATAAGTACACAATCGCGCGGAATAAATATTCACAATGCATTAAAAAACTCGTTGTGAATATATACAGAGGAAAATTGATCAGCATCAAAACAATAGCAAAGAGTTATGGAAAATTTTGAAATCTTTATTAAAACCTAGAAATTGCAAACCGCGATCCATAACTTTTGACGGCACAATAGAACAGTCTGAACAAGCAATTGCGTCTAAGTTTAATGATTATTTCGTCAATAGTGTTTCATTGATCAATCACTCTATTGAATTGGTTGATGAACCTGATGAAATAAAGCAGCCAGTTAATAGTAATTGCAGGTTTGAAGGTTTTCACCCGATCACAATAGATGAACTTAGAAATATTTGCTTTTCAATAGGAAAATCGGCTGGAGTAGATAATGTTAATGCTAGAGTTATTCAAGATTGCTTTCATGTCATTGGTCACACTTTACTGGACCTTATTAATGAATCATTACAAACTGGGCACGCGCCTGAAGTGTGGAAAGAATCGTTGGTTGTTCCGATTCAAAAGGTTGCTGGAACGATTAAAGCCGAAGAGTTTCGTCCTATCAACATGCTGCACACATTAGAGAAAATTATAGAACTTGTTGTGAAAGGCCAGTTGCTGGAATATTTAAATAGTAATTCTTTGTTGATACCGGAACAATCTGGCTACCGGGAAGGCCATTCTTGTGAAACCGCGTTGAATTTAGTATAAGCTAAATGGAAAAATAACTTAGAGAGTAGAGATACGATTGTTGCTGTTTTTGGATCTGAAACGCGCTTTTGAAACAATTTCTAGGCCCTTGTTGTTGAAAACAATAAAGCGCTTTGGAATTTCGAGTACTGCATACAGATGGTTTGAGAGCTATTTGTCTGACAGAACTCAACGGACTGTTTTTAATGATTCTGTATCTAGTCCCGTGGGGAATAACCTTGGAGTGCCCCAGGGAAGTGTATTAGGGCCCCTTTTGTTTATTATGTATATTAATGACATGCGACGTGTTTTACGATTATGTGACATTAATCTGTTTGCAGATGACACTGTGTTGTTCATTGCAGCTAAAGATTTAAATGAAGCCGTTACCCATTTGAACGAAGATTTGCGTTTTCTAAGTAGATGGTTGAAATGTAAGCAATTGAAATTGAATATAAGTAAAACAAAATTTATGTTAATTTCACAGAATCGAGTAAATGAGAATGTCTCAGTTACGATTGATGATGAGGCAATTGATCGCGTCCGGGAGATTAAATATCTTGGCGTGATTATTGATGACAAGCTAATGTTCAACGCTCACATTGACAATGTCATCAAGAAAATTGCCAAGAAGTATGGAATTCTATGCCGATTGAAAAACGATTTAACTACTTGCAGTAAAATACAGCTATACAAATCAATCATCTCTCCTCATTTGGACTTTTGCCCTTCCATTTTATTTTTGGCCAATCAAACACAAATACTGAGGCTACAGCGTTTGCAGAATAAAATAATGCGTTTGATTTTGAGATGTAACAGATTCACTTCCTCGACTTTAATGTTAGACGCCTTGCAATGGTTATCGGTAAAGCAGAGAATTGTATATTTGACTATGGTGTTCATTTTTAAAGTAGTTAATGGTTTGCTGCCTCGATATTTGTGTGATTGAATTAAAAGAGGAAGTAATATTCATAGATATAATACTAGAAACGCGTATGAAATAAGAACACCGAATTTTTTGACATGTGCTTCACAAAACTCATTATATTTTAAAGGAATAAATGTTTTCAATTCGATGCCAAGACACATTAAACGTGCGCCAACACTTTCAGAATTTAAAAGACTATGTATTTCACACGTTAAAACTGTTTGCTAAACAGTAAGCAAATTTTTTAAATCATTCATGAAGATTGTAACTGACGATGTTTTACTGATATAAAACGGATTATTTTGTATGGACTATTTCTTGTACGGTTATGTTACTTTTTTTTGTTTTTAAATGAAGATTGTATTTTGACGAAGTTTTTTACAAACGGATTATAATGAGTTGGCTATTTTCTTTTTACATACTTTTTTTTTCTCACTTTTATCAACACTACAAACTTTTTGTTCGTCACGGTGATGATGATGGAAATTTGTTTCATGTTGTTGTAGTTAAAAAAAAAAATAAAGCAAGTAGTCTACAATTGTTTGAGCCTCGCGCGCGGTATACAGGTATAAAGGACTTCTTTTTGAATTCATGAAAAAAAAAATTGGCCTCTTATGCTTGAGAAGATGCCATGAAATAGTAGTGGGTTGTCTGGCTGATTGTCGGGGAAAAATTTTCTTGATTTCCCTGGTTGGGGATATCCTTGGTCAGCCCAAAACGAAGCTGGTGGCACCATTAGTGTTGGAACTGCATTGGCTCTGTAGCGGGTAGGATCGGATATTGGCTTGTCTTTTGATAATGTCCTTAAACGGGATTCTGTGATTTGAATTGTAATAGGATTTCCCGATCGCTGGGAATACTTGCGAACATTTGTGGTTGATATCAATAGCTTTTCACAATTATATCGCTGTAAAGCAAATGAACAGTTTTGGAAGAAGTTTACATCTGTAGATGAAATCAGTTCGTTTTTTTTCATAACTGGTTGAATTGCTTTATATAAATTATCTAATAGATAAATCGTCTAGCTCAAACCTTTGTAGGGGTAAGTGGCGGGACCATCATCATCATCATTTCTCAGAAATAAAAACCCGCATTAATCCACCGATGGTGAGACTGAACCCTTCTTACATTTCACCACAATTTCGAACTCAAATGTGGAGAATATTGTACTGGATACATATTTTCATCAAAAATTCCAGGAAGATCCAGGAATATTCGATATGTCATACACAATGTCATATGTTAATTATATAAAAGGGGAAATTACATAAATATTAGAAATTTTATAGAATCAGTCCATAGAATAAATTATAAGACAATCCTAAGCGTCATTTTTGATTATTGATATGGATTCAAGATGCTTAATAAGTACATTCGTTGAAAATAGTAAATAGAGACTTTGTGTAATTTTCGAATATACTCATTGTAGTTCAAAACCAGACCACGCGAGCCAATCGATCCTGCTCTAATTCTATAGAATCGCATAGTGTGGCTAGTCCACTGTATGTGCTATACAATGCACGAGATGCGAACAATAGAATGCAAGCGGCATCGATTGGGGTGAGTGGTCTTGTTTGGTTTTGCACTGCAACGAGTATATTTTCATCTCACAATTATGTGCTCTCAGGTATTGTTTTGGTCATATCTCCATGAAGGATTATCCGATCATAATGAAATTATGACCAATTATTCGGAAATTTCATAGCTTTGATTTGGCACCAACAAAACTAAAACCGGTACACAAATAACTCAGTATGTAATCGGAGACTAAACTGTTTGATTACTATTATAATAGGCCTTCAAGTACTGTTTCTATCATATCGTTCGCGTTCTATGGGAATGTTGTAGCTTCCATTTGCCGTCAACAGAACTGAAATCGGTTCACAGATGGCTGAGAAACCGATGTGACTTTTTTTGTAACGCACACACACACATACACACATACATACATACACACAGACATGTGCTCAGTTCGTCGAGCTGAGTCGAATGGTATATGACACTCGGCCCTGTGGGCCTCGTATAAAAAGTCGAGTTTTCAAGCGATCTTAATACCCTTCTATTGATGTAAAAAGGATAAAAAGATTCATTAAAGAATGATGAAATTCTTGCGATTTGTGATTTCTCTGAAAATTATTCATTTATAATTCAAAACTCTGCTCAAGGATAACATTGAAACACCTCGCAAGCAACAATACACCCATTTGATATTTAATTTAAGAAAGATAATAAACTTGCAAATGTTAACTTAATTATCATATCGGAAGTAATGACTCACGATACAGTTGCAGTTCAGTTGTTCATCTCAATAATAATAGATTTTGTGAAGAAATTAACGAACTTGTCTATAATTTATTTCATGTCTGATGGGGCAGCATCACAATACAAAAATAAAAAGAACTTTGCTAGTCTATGTAGATTCCAGCCAGAGCATGCATTAAGAACAGAATGGCATTTTTTTGCAACGTCCCATGGAAAAGGTCACTGTGATGCTATTGGTTGTAATCTCAAGCGAATGGCAAAGAGAGCACTTGCTCGACATTATGGAAATACCATAACAACCCCACGAGAGTTATAAAGGTTGGACTCGGAAAAAATGCGACACTTTGTTTTGGGTGTAACTTTTTATCGCGTGAGTAAAAATTAATGAAATTTTGAGTAATACTAATTTAGAGTGTTATGTTTATGTGTGCAATCTGCGATCTGTCAAATTGTTTTCAAGATGCATTCGAAACAAGAAGAGCTACGCCAGCAAATATTGGGCGCGGTGATCGCTAATCCTGGTCAGCCACACAGATGGATCGGCAAAAGTCTTGGAATCCACCATTCCACCGTGTCCCGCATTGTGAAGATGTTCCAGGAGACAACGACCATCGAGCGGCGCACTGGAAGCGGGACGATCACTAAAGTCAGTCGTTGCGAATCAAAACAAACCCAAAAAAGGAAAGAGTTCCTATCCCATGTGCGCATCAATAAACAGAGTGCACACAATAGATCGCTAGAATAACTATACAAGTCACAGTGGTACATGAGCGTCTTTCCATGCGTCAATTTTTGCCTGTTGAAGTGGCGGACTTGTTCCGTTGCTACAACCTACCAAGTGGGATGTTAGGCAAAGATTGACGTCCATGGTTCGAGTACCATTGGATACATGCCCTTTCGCTCAATTTTCAAAAAAACATCTGTTTGATTTCCTACCTGCCGCACTCTGACGGAACTTTCAAAACTTTCTCTTCACATCTTTCATTCTAGCCAAAAAAACATTAATGTTCATCTTGGTGCCTCATGGTGATGAGCGAACATCTCCTTCTACATCATAAAGGGCGATACGGTCAAAATTTGGTCAATATCAACTTGACGTATTTCTTTCAATTTTGCATTTAAAAAACCTGAACACCCCTCATTTTGAAGGTGTGTGTGTGTAGAATGTTGCTCCTATTTTGATTTTGGAATTCACTCTTCAGTTGTCAAAATGCCGTCCAAGCAAGAAGAGCAGCGTATCAAAATTTTGCTCGCACATCGCGAAAATCCGAGCTACTCGCACGCAAAGTTGGCAAAATCGCTAAAAGTTGCCAAATCAACCGTTACAAATGTAATTAAAGTGTTTGGGGAACGTTTGTCGACAGCCAGGAAGTCTGGATCGGGGGGAAATCGAGAATCGGAAGCCGCTGAGACGACAAAGAGAGTTGCCGGTAGTTTCAAGCGAAACCCTAACCTATCTCTCCGAGATGCCGCAAATAAGCTGGGTGTATCGTCTACAACCGTGCATCGAGCCAAAAAACGAGCCGGACTATCGACTTACAAGAAGGTAGTGACTCCAGATCGCGATGATAAACAAAATACGACGGCCAAAGCGCGATCCCGGTGGCTGTACACGACGATGCTGACGAAGTTTGACTGCGTGGTACGCCGCCAACAACGTGCAGGTGGTTCCCAAGGACAAGAACCCTCCCAACACGCCAGAGCTCCGCCCAATTGAGAAATACTGGGCTATTGTCAAGCGGAACCTAAAGAAGACCAAAAAAACTACTAAGGACGAGCAGCAGTTCAAGGCAAACTGGCTTTCTGCGGCGAAGAAGGTGGACAAGGTGGCTGTACAAAATCTGATGGCAGGGGTCAAGCGTAAGGCCCGGCAATTTGGATTTGGAAAAGCGGAAGCCTAACTGAATATTTTTCCTGAATTTTATACTAATTGAACTTGAAAAAGAAATTTAATTTGATTTTTTAAATAAACGATTTCACCGATTTACACGCGTTTTCCCTTGACCAAATTTTGACCGTATCACCCTTTAATCGTTACTCCACGCACGGAGAATACATAACATAACAATTAATGCATGTAAAAATATCACCACATTAAATTTCTGTTACGTATCCACTGAACAGTGCCCAAAAATGTCAGAAGAACTCAAATAAATGTATAATAACGCCAAAACAATACCAGGCACTCAGGAATTCCACAGTATTTTACCTATTCCTGGTGACAACGTAGAGGCAAAAATGTATTCTAAATCAGGAGATGAACCAAAAATATTTACCATGATCTGTCAAAAAATATAGAAAAGATCATGTTTAAAAATAGCTCTAAGACAAATATTATAATATGTAGGGTAACGGGATGTAATGTTAGCCTAGCTCCTTGATTCAGCCTATGTACCAAATATGTAATTATTTCTTCGATAATCAACAAAATCATGTTGCTATCAGCATGACCGATTTATTTCAAAGCAATTGAGACATAATCAATCAATTTATAGTAGTTCACTTCCGCGTAGTTTTCGATTTCCTTGACTTTTTAGACACCATGAATTTACTGGCTAAGCTGAACAGATTTTCTACACGATCTTCGAATGATCTAAATTTGCTGAAATTGAACCTATAAACCGAATAATGCAGCCAAGATGTACAGAATATAGTCACATGTTATAAACTTACAGGTCACATTAGTAAAATAACGATGATTTAACAAGCAAACGGTGGGCCCAATGTTAGGGACATATTTTTTTCTATGTTCCCAAATATGGCCTGTCTTATGGAAAGCGTAGTAAAAATGTTGTTATTGGTAACATTTACAATACAAATGTCTGAGTTCCGGTTAAATATTGTTCATATGGCTCATCTTAACACAAATTAAAGGAACAAAATCTGTGTAGAGTGAATTATAATGTATTGATTGTCGAATGACCGCTAAATCATATGTAAAACTCACTTAAGTGTTTTTTAGCAGTTCAAGTTTGTTTGATTTGTGAAATTGTTTGTTGGGTAGAGCGAATACAGCTGGGAACGCCTTGAATCAGAAAATCAGGAAGAAACCCGTATGAAGATTGCATTTGATAGAAAATCAATCGAATGGGACGAACTTGCATCCATGATTAGACCCAATTTGGTACCCATAGACCAACATTACATCCATATCCCTCGAAAGTTTCTGACTTTATAAAACGAGTTGTGTAGCTTTTCGTGATACATACTACCAGATGGCTTATTAAACATATCTTAGGAAGTGTATAGCTAGTTAAATTTTGTTTCCAGCTCAAATACTTTATGAGTTGCAATGAAAACTGTAATCGATTGTTGCATATTAGGCTGAGTCAAGGGACACATACCCTATATATCAGAGATTATAAATAAATGAATTGTTCGATCTCAAACAGCACACGACGGCTTGCTGTTGTGTGAATAGTGTCAAACACGCGTCCCCCCGGGAGCGTGTATTGTTTCCCACCCATTTGGTAGCAGCTAGCAGGCAAACAGCCTGACGCTATTATTGTGGCTCGAGTGGGCAGCGTGGAGCAACACCGTCGGCGCGTAGCATCTATGTACTATTGTATGATGCGGTGCGCACGACACTAATTATCCGTACTTCGTGTCCCCTATAAAAGGGACACATCGATGTTTATAGTTTAGTGGTGTTCTAGTGGTGTTTTAGTAGCGTTTACCTACTGTCTAGTACCCACCGAGCTGGCACGCTGCCTCTCGGTGGTAATAAATTATCATCGTCAAAGTAGTCCGTTTGTTCTCGTTTGTCGTCTCCCAGAAAGTAAATTAAATCACAACGTAGGGCCTGGTCTCACCCTGGACGAAACATGAATATATAAAAGTGAAATTCAAAACATATTGCGATCAAACATTAAAACACTTAAAAACCCTGGGATGGTTATGACCTTCACTGGTTTAGTTTTTGATAACAAAATACACTAAAAAAATCAATGGGACATGAAAAAGTTTTTGCTCGAAACACTTTGTTTCCTTAGAAAAGAAACCATCTTGTGATGTTTGAACAGTTGGTAGGGAACATTATTACCTATCATGAGACAAAATTTCATCAAAATCAAAAAAGGTGTTTTTTTTTTAAATCGACTGAGATCGACCATTGAGATCGACTGGCCGTGCTACAACAAGCCATCACGTAGGCTATACTCTCGGAGCATCTTGCAGACATAGATAATCCTTGCACTGATGGTGAGTTCTTTTAACATAACATTACATTCCATTAATTGTTTTGTTACTTTTTAATACAAAGATTTCCAAAATGTTTCATCAATTCATCGAAACATTAACCAAGCACGCATAGGTATGCAAAGAGTAGCATGCGGCATTCGCGACATGCTCTAATAAACATTTATTAACATTACTAGATGTCTCGTTAGCAGAGAAAGTGAAAACAACAATAAAGAACTAGCAAGTCATCACAGGAAATTCGTGCGCGCAGCTCTACCACCTCTAAACAGCTCTAATCAGTAAAGCATAAATCATTAGCAAACAGCTTTTAAGTGGTTCAGTTCACAAAATTTGTTTACTTTGAAAAACGATTGCACAATGTTAGCTGACACGTCCTTTTTTATGGGGTGACCTTTCAAAGCAAATAACCAGTTTTCGCCGATAAGACAGCTGGCCAGTTCGCAACAGGCTAATATTTTCGGTGAGATTTGCAAATATACTGAACCATCTCACCATCTCATCGAATTTTCCTTGTTCTTATCTCGGGTGCTGAAACGCATTCCGCGTTTTGAATCAACTGAATAGAAAAAAGTCGCTGGGAGTCAAATCAGGTGAACTCGGTGGTTGCTGAATGGCATTCGCTTCGTTTTTAGCCTAATGTTTATGTATAACGATTGCATTCTGCGACGGTGCGTTATCAACAATCAATGTGCAACTTGCGATTTGAAATTGGATCACTGTTGTAGAACCCCTTGGTGTGAATTACACCTTGAAGTCAGCACCTTGTTGTACATATTTGCGCCTTTGTTTTGATTTGCTGTGTGATTTTGACAGAAGCTTTGAGAGTGTGTTCGTGTGAGTTCATTATTAGGGGCGCATCATTAAGCTTGGGACCGAGCTTGGAACCGATGTGCTAGTACTGACTGAGCCAAGAAAAAAATCGTTTTTGTATGGGACCTACTGGTCTTAGAGTTAGTCTATGGCATTATCGTGGTGCAAGATCCACGAGTTGTTTGCCCACAAATTCGGTCTATTTTAGTGAATTACTTCACGCAAATGCCTCATAACGCCCAAATAATACTCCTTGTTGACAGTCTGGCCTTGTGGAAGGATTTCACGATACACAACACCCTTGTAATCCCTGAAAACATTGAGTACCACGTTCTTTCTCCTCTGAAGACGTGGTTTTCTCGGTCGCGACTCATTTGGTGCACGCCGTTCACTTCGTTTGATGTCTGGATTGTGTGCCATACTCATAAACCCACGTCTCGTCTCCAGTAATGATCCGTTTGATGAATTTTGGGCCAGATTTGTCTATTGCGGTTTCAACCTACCCTTCGGTTCAGAAAGGAGTATGAGCGCGTTCTGTCGAGTTGGTCGCGGCTCATGTCATGTGTGAATAGGCTGTCACATAAACGTACAAAAATGCCTGAACCAAATGGACAGCTTGCAATGACCATTTCGATGGGGGACCATTGTCCTGTTATTCTCAAATGTAGCACGTAGTAAAATGTTTCTTGTCTTCTGAGTAAACGAGTGGAAACTCATCGGGAATGATTTGTAATATGCATCCGTCGAACCATTCTGAACGGCCGTTGTGAGAATATCACCATGAAAGTCTCACATGCGCATAGCATGTTACCAGTTACTAATGCTTCTCTCCTTTTTTCCGTCTGTCTTTCCCATTCCATGGCCGAAAGCGGTGTCTTACGCATTGTGAGTCTCGATATGCGCTACCAAAGTCAGCTCTTCAAAAGCAGGAACACCGAGACGATAATATGGATCCTACAAAGGAAGGATGAAGCAGCAAGTGAGGAACGAGGAACCCTAACCAATTTTACTTATAGCCAAACAAAGTTTCAAGGTAAGATGATTTCAATATCGAGGTAAGAAAATCATATTAATTTCTATGATTTTTTCCATATATTTATGTAACACCAAATGTTGGGATAAAGGGAGGGACCATCAGAGTACCCGATTGAGGCGATTTGGATAGGAATAGTAGGACTGTCAACTTTCTGTTGTTAACATATCGTGAATAAAGGGTGAGCTCTTCTCCCCAACTAATAAGACCTTTTAATTGGCGAGGGCTCGGTTTTGGTGTGATTTATGCAAACTTGTTTCTGGAAGGAGATTCTCTCTTGACCCCTGTAGCTTTGGGTTGCGCGTAATTGTATCTGCTTACGGACCCACAATACGTTTTTGGCCCTTCATACAGGAACATGATTAAACATTTACCACAGAACAACCTTGATCAAACCGTTAAATTAAAACAATCCAGTGCTATAGGCAGCTGCCTTGCTACATTAGATGGTAGTTCACATCATCATCATCATCATCATCAGATTTGTCTATTGCGGTTTCAACGTAATCTCTTTTTCAGAGCTTTCGACACTAGCTGTGCAGCGATACGTCTGAGGCACAAATCATTAACCAAAAAGTCTTGAACGGATCCAAAAGCAATTTTCAACTCCTCTGCCATTTCTTTAATGGTCAATTTGCGGTCTAAGGTCATCCATTCTTTGATTTTGTTGATGTTTTCGTCGGTTTTCGATATCGATGGCCTACAACATCTCTAATCGTCATTCACGACTCCATTTCTGAAACGTTCGTTTCACTGATGAACGATTCGTCAGAGTATCGTTGCCAAAACACTTTTCTAACATTTACAATGCCGTTGCACCATTGGAACTGCAAAATTTATTGCAAATTCAACTCCATTTTGAAAATTATACAAAATCAAGAACACACACAATCGCAGATGTACTCAATTCAGCGTAAACTTTACAAATGTCAAGTTATGATGCTAAAACAATCATAGAATGTCAGCGACACATGTGGCAACCTAAAAAAAACTCAAATCAGGCGACCAAGAGCTACACACACGGTGGGGACTCCGAGAACTTTTTGATCAAGGTGTTATTCCAAACCCTATTCTGAAACAATTTATATGAAGACCAAGATGTCTACAGACTCCCCATCCATTTTGTTCCGAATCTGATCCAACCCCTTGATCTAACCAATTTTACTTATTTTATTCAGTTCAAAACCACTCACTTAGGGCCTTTCGAGCTTTCAAATAATGTCCAATTTTGTTAAGTTGCGCACAGCACACGTAGCAGTCACGCAAAAACTGAAGAGATCTTTTTTTAAAGACATGTTGCTACACCGTTACTGAACAGAACTATTGTAAATGCGTAGATGGAGCTTTCCAAGCAACAAAAATCTGTCACAATTGGCTGTAGCAACTTGATTGTGAGTCAATTGAATGACATTGAAGGTTTAGTAACCGGTTTGCAACAAGTTATAACACAGAGGGTAATGCAACTTACCTTAAGAGACCCACAGGAGCTGTCTGCTCTGACGTCTCGAGAGTTACGATGGCCCTCGCCGTCGCTAACTGGATGCAGCGTCGTCGCCGAAGGGAGCTTTTTTTTTGGTCGGGGCACACTTTTCGGAATTTAATTTAGGCTTTCGCAGGCACTAGCGGGGCCGTTCTAGCGGCCGGTTCAAGACCGGTATCCACGACCACACGCTAGGAGTACGAAGGAGGCACAACTTCACTCCTTCGGCTACCACACGACCGTCGGACACGCGCGTACCACCAATCCCACGCGGTCGAGACCCACTATCGGAGGGAATTGGGGGCTGGTTCAATGGCAACTAACACTGGCACCGCGTGAGGGATTCGGGATGATAGTCTCTGAACACCGATTCCCGCACTTCAAACCCGGATTTTCCTTTAGGCCGGCTATTCGATAAGCCTCTTCCACGGGCCACACTTCTCTCGCGTAGGCAATCTATCAATTTTTTTTAACACTCGACTCGCGCGCGTCCGAACACTTTTATCTTTCACAGACTAAAGACCCCCACCATGGGGCAGGCGGCCTATTTATCCTCTCGCTCCTCTCAGCCGAGAGTATTTCCTCTTATCCACGGTGACTAACCCATGAGAATGGGTGGAAGAGGGTGCTTGAGAGCAATCGAGCAGTTTGGTAGCGGACGGCGCGTGAATGGGCGAATACTTATAGACAATATAATTTAATATCCTAACTCCTAATATGCAAACAAATACAATTTAATGGGACATGGTCTCATGTTACAAAGTGTGCTACAAGGTCTAGAAGTAGGTATACACTCCCCTTTCATTTTAATCCATTTTTGAGTACAATTGTATACTATCTCTTTTTCTCTAACGGCAATAATGATTTTCGTATGAGAAGAAGAGATAGCATACAATTGTACTCAACAATTGCGTAAAATGAAACGAGAGTGTATATCTTTAATGTACACGCTAAGAAAAAAGTACCCAGCGGAGCAGTTAAGTGTGAGAAGCCAACTATTCATAATAAGTTACTTACTTTTGGGTAAAATTTTACCCAAAACTAAGTTATTTGAACCCAACGGTAGGTAAACATGATTATACCCAAAGTTGGCTTCGCACACTTAACTGCTCCGCTGGGTACTTTTTTCTTAGCGTGTAAAAGTTCACTCATTCATTTTATTTATAGATCAGTACCAGGCGCTGGCCACCTGCTCACGGTCTTTGGGGAGGGGGGAAACATAATTAGATTGACAACCGTTGTTATTACAGACCGTGATCACCACTGTGTCCTCACAATTCAAGCCGAATATTGCATTAGGTCCTAAGTAATAATGTAAACAAAATCGAGTTGAGTATCGATTTGGAAAGAAAGCCATTACTTTTCTATGAATCATTTTGAAATGTTGCTCGTTCAGATGGATAATATTAACTACTAACTATTTCAAGCCACATTTGTGTCAAATCGAATAAATGTGATGAATTTTTTTTTTTTTCAGGTGTAATTGCAGCTCAATCGTGTAATCTTTATTTTGTTAATGGTTTTCAACGTAAAACGCCGATTATTAATAACAAAATGAAGCACTAGGTGTTTATGGTGATTCACGGAGTATAAATGATACATTTGTTTCTTAGGATTTATTGCGTTTGCATTTGTAGATTGGATCTGTTAGATTTATGTTTTGCCAAGTTAGAATTTACATTGTATATCCAAGTTAGAATGTAAAATAATGTTCGCAAAAGTTCTCAATTAGCTTTACTTGTGTACTATTGTCACCGACAAACCGATATGAATGACAATAGAAAATGTCTTACTATTTCTGTTCAAATCATATTAAAACCTATCTTCATGTTCGCTGAGAACATTTATTGAAGTCACGAATACGTTTGAGAACTTGATAAGAAGGTTCATGCCTGAGCAATTCTTTACTTGCTCTAGATATAATGATGCTATAGGTTTTGACAGATGGAATCGCTGCACATTTGAATCGGTTGTTATGGATTTTTTTAATCTATAGTGAAGATTGAGTTTCACGTCAGTTTGTCGGTGCTCTTGTACCCCCTAATTCTTGCACCTATTTGAAAACTTCAACATCTGGCTACATGTTTATTCATTGGGAAAGCTTACAAATCGGTTGAAATCTCAATCAATAAAGAGCCAATGCAATTTACTTTCTAATTCAAGCTTTTCTGCGTAGCAGCCGGCATAAAAATAACAACATCAGATGCGTTGGTCCGTTATTGCACGGTGTTGCACGGTGAGCTAGTTTCATAATTTTTAAAAAATTAACACATTTTTTTAAGTTCCTATTTACTGGGTGAATTACAAATTACCATTGCTATACACCCACTCCTAGGAGATCCTCAAAGATACTAAAGTAAGTAAATTAGGTATAAAGAGAATGATTTGCGTGATATGAAATTTTTGATGTTATATATGTTGGTCTAAAACTAGAATGAGGTAATTCAGTTTGTACACAAACTCTTTATAGTCTTGCAGTTTACGCTAAAGAACTAGTATTTCTCGTAACTAATGTACCGGTTACAATAATCCATTCAAATAAATATGTAATATGAGGTGTAAAAATAAAGCTAGAAGGGAACTAAAGTGAAAATTATTTCAAGCTGAACAATGCATTAGGTCCTAAGTAACATTGAGAGACTCTCTTCGTCGACTACGGCCAAGTAAAAAAAAAAAGTTTCAAGTATTTTCAACACACCCGGTAATATCAAGTGTAATTAAGGATCCAATACGTCAAAAACATCTGCTAATCATTTAATACCCTAGCAAAGGAAAATAACAAGCTGATATCATATAAGTAACAAGTTCTGTTATCCCAGTTATCGTTTTGATTTCCGCTGTTATCGCATAACAAATTTAGTTATCACCATTGGAAAATTTTGTTATCATATGTTATCATTTTGAACACACTATTATTTATGAACGTTATAAGTTTAATTGTAAGACTATAAATATTTCCAGTATATTTGTACAAGAAATTTTGCTTTTAAACAAAAATTTTTTTCAGTTATGAGCATGAGAATATGATTTCAAATTGATAACATAATTTAAAACTATATCAATAAATTAGCTTGCAATACAGGATTTGTTATCAAGTTGTTCGCAGTGATAACAACACAGAATAACCTTGTGAGAGAGATGCTTGTAGAAGGAAAATTGATAAAAACGGAGAATATTGGTGGTTTAGTGAGTGATGAATATCGATTGATGAAATTGCTGATATGTGTATTTTTGTGAAAATTGGTACTAAGGGACAATAAAGGAATACTTAAAAAGTGGTCCCAGTGATTTGAGCGAGGTTAAGTAAGTGGTTCGTGTTGGATTTTCGGTGGTTAGTGGCAAAGACGAAGGAGGTATTGATGCCTTATGAAAGAATACGGTGCGCCGACCAATTTTTTCACCAATCACCAATAAAAAAGAGGAATGATAGTGGAACCGTTTGAGAGAAAAGAATTGTATGCGGTTAAAACCGGAAAGAAAATGCTAGATTAGTATCGGGCGGTGAGTGTTGAGTGTTAGAAGGATTCCGATAGGAGTTTTATGTTGAAGAAGACGGAAAAGTTAAGATGATGAAAAAGAAAAGTCAACGGAGGGGAAGGGAAAAAAACGAAAACGATATAGAAATGAGCGAGAGTGCAAAACCGTGGGAATGTGTGAAATAATTATGATTCACGAGTAAGTGTAAGTCTGCAGAAGAAGGTGGAAACGTTCTTTCGCTCTCCGGAAAACTAACGTGTAAAATGGGATTCGAACGTGAAAAAAGTTAAAAAAAAAATACGAAAATTGGGGCAAAATCGTCGAAGAAAACGAAATTTTCTTAGTGGAGACATCAAATAGGAATTTGACTTGTGAAGGACGGATCATGTGTAGGGTTAATATTACATGATCATTATACATGATGTAACGGAGCATGGTATACAAGTATCTTAATTCCATTAAAGTTACTATTGGCGGTGATTGGAGGATTGTTACCATCACTTAAAGTTTCAATTTACGAGGATTTAATAATGCAACAAGAGGTAGGTTGGGTTTTTGGTAAGTGAACGGTTGGAAGTGCATTGACTTACTGTAGCTGCTTGTTACATAGTCAAGTAATTTAATTTTTAAAGTGGAAAAGTTCATATAAATTATTCAAGTTGAAATTTGTATACATAGCAATAGGGTCTTTCATGATGTCCTTCTATATGAGAAGAGTGAGACCTTATAAAAACCAGCACAGTATATGCAGTTAAGTACTTGGTCCATTCATATTGGATCAGTCTATAAAAGCAAATGAGTGCTATACGAACAACATGCAGTGGAAGATGCGTTGGAAAGTAGTATTTCTTGATTTTATGATGCAACATAGAGACTAATATGCTTTTATTGTAAGTTATTTGAATTGTAATTTTTTGGTGAGATTTTTCTTCATTTTATTGTCCACAACTCTTGTATAAGGACCAGTAGAAATTTGCAATATCCCAGTACATCTACTAGTGCAAATAAAAACAAAAATAAGTGTGTTGATTGAATCTAAAGTTCAGTATAGCCGTGTAATTTTCTTTTTGTCTTAATTTTTTATAAATAATTTATGTAAAAATTTCCACTGTTCCTTCAACAACTATATAACGGGGATTCCCTATGGGGGTAGTTTAGGGCAGTCGAAGGATGTGTTGACTGGACAAGGGTTCGTGGAGTCGCCAGTCCCTTATCAAATGTCCTCACTGAGATCATCTGACCCTGCTACAAGAAGCCATCACGTAGGCTATTCTCTCAGCACAACCTGCTGAGAATAGTCCTGCAGCCATAGGTAATCCTTGCACTGATGGTGGGTTCTTATTACACATCACAAGTTGTTCGCAGTGATAACAAAATAAGTTCTTATTATGATATGCAACGAGTACAACGAGTTTTTTTGTTATTCATCCTGTTATTTTAGCTGTTTATTCAGCCTAAATGATAACATATTCAGTGATCAAAAAATGATAACCAGGTATTAGAACTAGTTATCAACTTGGTATAATCCTTTGCTCGGGTAGACACACTGTTAACGAAATACAATGTCGTCGAAGAGAATCTGTCAATGTTACTTACGAGATAATGCATTGTTCAGCTTGATTTTATCAGTCCCTACCACAATCAAAAAAGTCCAATGTTCTTTCTATATTGGCAAAAGACCAACCTCACAGATCCGATCTGCAAATGTAAATGCAATAGGTCCTATTAAACAAATGTTTCAATTGCACAACTAGAATCATCGTTAACATCAAAACTAACATTTTCTTTATATCTTGACGACGTGTTATATTGAAAACCATGCAAAAATTCAAAAATTGCATGAATCAGTTGCAATTGCGATATAAAAAAAAAGACAAATTAAAATTTGCCATCCTATTTTTCACGATTTGATTTCAATTTTACATAGGACCTAATGCAATGTTAGGCGTGAATTGCCAAGAGAAGTGCAGGAAATTTTTAAATCATGTGGTAAGTGATGCAATTAATGACAGAAAGCGCAGTAGGGATATAAAGAGTCAAGTGTTAAATGACAAGGTAGAAGACAGGCCCGGGATTGAACTCCTGACCATCTGCTCAGTAAGCAGAACGGGTGGTTACCCAGCCACGTGCTGAAACTGAAAAGATTTCTCATACACATGTACTCATACTGTGTCACTGAATAAGGATCGGATACTTTTCACATATTACCGTCAGAGCGCAATTACTTGGTTACCAAATGGGAATGTAGAAAGAAAAAAAACTCGACCCACATAAGCGAGCGTCGTTCTAAATGGGGAACCGCGGGAATAAAATCCCCCTTTGTTTAGAAACCCTTTTTAACGATCGTCAACAAAGTATAACAAACCACATGGGTTGAATTGCTCCAGAGATCTTGCCGTGATACGACATCTAAGAGATCATAACGGCTTTTGTTCCAATAAATCCGTAGATAACGCAATCCATCACGTTCTAACGATCACTTTTCCTTCGATTGACAGTAGAAGGCATGACTCACAATTTCGGGTCAAAAAACCCTCGAAGGCTCGTTCTCTCAAAACAGTTCTGCTCTCACAATCAATCATAAAATTACTCAGCCTAATGCCTATCATCTGATCATCCACCGCAGCAAGGTTCAAACTGACCTTCGACTAACTTCAATTGCCTGCGCTATCGGAACCCAAGCCTGCCAGCTGTCTACGTGGAGTCCCATCATCATAATCAGCCCAGGACATCTCCGATTCCCCGTTCGTCTTCGGACTGACATAATCGTGCTCCGAAATAAACCTTCGTAGATTGATTAGCTTATCTCGGTTGTTCCCAAATCACACCCAGTATTGCCATTAGCTGTCATGTTTTGTCCATGTTGTTGAGCTAATCTGATTCGGTTTAGTGCCTGCTCGCACCGCGAACGCCAATAATCTATTACAATCAATCATAGCACGTTTCATTATTTTGTTTTCGCAAATAGCAAAGCCGTGCAAGGGTTTGACGTGTTTTACTGCCCTCTGATTCGGTGCGGATATTTGCAAAACGCTTGTTTACTGGCGTGTAGTATCAACATCGGGTTAGCGTTTAGTTGGGCCTTGGCGCTCATTTCCGTGCTATTCCACACTGACAGTGCTGATGTTGGGTATTGGTTCAATTGTATGATTTGTAGAGGATCATCACACAAACGTTGATTCCAAAATGGTGTCATTTTCACTATACATGGAGCCTGGCGTACTTCGTCGGTTTTGGGAAAGAGGCTCCGGATACCGAGTCGTATCTTCAAAACCGGTTGCCGGTTGGTTCGGCATCAAATCCGATTTGCAGCATTTGAAGGTATTCGGTTGCAGTGCCTACTTGTGGGTTCCGGCTCAAAAGAGGAAGAAGTTCGAATGGAAATCAACCAGAATCGCTTTAGCTTGATACGCGTCGGACAGCAAAGCATATCGTAGGCTGAATACTGGTCAAATAGTCATTAGTCGTGACGTTCAATTTTTGGAGCTCAACGAAGAGGATAAGAACGTGGGCTTCAAATGGTGAGTTGACAGCTTCAAAGGAGGGTGCGATCGATCTCTGGTCCTCACACGTTCCTGCCTCACGCCTCCACGAGTTATATGATTGCAATAGACTGCTAGCTGAAACATGGAGACGAAGGTTGGCGTAGCCTGCGCAATGTTGTCATTTTGACAATAGCGAAGTGAGGGGCTGTGACTGAAGATCGTGTACAGATAAATCAATGTGTATACCCATAACTGTTTATCATAAAATATCATATTATTTGACCATCAGATTATTTATATCAACATCACAAACAAGAATGGATCAATTTTTTTGACAGCAGCTCAGTATAACATAAACATTAAATTTGGGCTTCTGAACCTCAATTACTATAATCATAAAAAATTTGCATGCGCTTATAAGCAGTATAGCATTCAATTTAATTAATTTGTTTAAATATGATAATGATGGTATTATGATTACATGTAAGCCATTTATTTCAGAAATCATCATACTGGGCGCTTCGATCACTCCAATTGCTACTTTTGAAATGTAACTAAAACAGTATAGAGAAATTCCAAAAAAGGATCAACTTTCTTCGTTCAATTTGTGGCATATGGTGGGGTGCTCATCCAGGAGACCTCATAACTCTCATAAAATAACTTTCTCTCTAGAACAGTATGGCTCTTTTTGTTTTCTCTCGGCAAGAAAAAGTCACTTTATAACAATGGAACGAATTCAATATCGCTGGCCAGTGTTGGAAAAATCATTTTCAATAAACGTTCACTCTTTCCTCATTGCAATGATATATCGCCGAGGAACTTCGCACTCAAAGTTCGCGAACGTTTCTCCATCTCACAAAGTTTCACTCGTATTCGAGATCCGATCCAACCAAATATCCCCTCGGCTTTGGTTTTTTTCTCCAGCGAGTATGTGTATGCGATGTTCACGCGAGTTTCGATATTTGTTTTTATCCCACTCTTCGATATTTCTACCCAAACATGAGAAAAGTGCCGTAAAGAAAAAAACGTAAACATGAAATTCAAACGATTGCTCATGGATAAAAAATGATTCAGGCTTACCGACCCCAGCATCTGGAAGAGGAAATTTGTTCTATCAGATGGCGTAGTAACAATGCATGAATATGACGATTAAAGTCATTGTTTACGACTGGCTCGTTGGCCCTTTTGTCATGTTTGGGTAGATTTTTCGCTGTGTTTGGAAGTTTGGTTGGCTGCTATTTACACATTCTTATTCGACATCGACGGGAAAAGTTTGTTTGCGATAGTAGTGATGTTTTAAAGTGTTTAAATCATGGATAAACGTGAGAGCCAAAGGTCCAAAATTGAAAAAGCTGTGGAAAGAAAAGGTAAGCTTTTCCATTGCATCGCTGTGCGCAATTGTGATTACGCACAAAGCAATATTTTGAACCACGGAAACTTTCTGCGCCACATCCGGGGTAAACATCCAGAAAAACTCACGGTACTGGATCTACCTCTCACTCCCACTAAACGAGAACATACGGACGAAGCCGCGGAGCCTTCGCAGCTGGAAATAAGGAAAAAGGATGAAGTCGTCGTAAAAACTAACCGGACGCAGATAATGCTTGGGAAACTGCAGGTAGCTACAGCACATTCATTGCCCCTATGTTTTGGAGAATAGGAAGGCATCAAAATGTTGGTGAAGCCTCTCTGGGATGCATTTGGTATGACGATAAACAGGCGAACGCTAGCGGATCTTGTTGCCAACGCAGCCGGTCTTATAAGGGAATGGGGAGGAAGTAAAGGGTCGGATCATTCACTTCACAATGGACTGTGCTTCCAGAAGAAATCACCATTCATTTGCCGTGGGTGCACAGTATTACATGCACGGAAAGATTGTTTCTCGACATTTGGTTAAGTCAGCGAATGAAACTAAGATGCACGATTATGTTATTAATTAAGGTTTAAATCTATTTTCACAGTTATGAAAGAGATGATAGTCAGACAAACAGCGGAAAATCTGCAGGAAACGATCCACACTGAAGCGATGGAAAAATATGGTATCAGCACGAATCAGATGCTGACTATTGCACACGACAACGGGCAAAACATGATTGCTTCAATCCGATACTTAAAAACTATGCTGGTATTGGCCCAAGAAAACAGTGAGGAAAATAGTACTGAACACAACATTCTCCACAATAAACAGAGAGCTGTCGATACCGTCATCAATGACCTTGGATGTAATCGTCTCCATAATCTCGAAGCCTTAGACGAAGCACACGATAAAGATGATGCGTCGGAGGACGAATGTGAAGATGACTCAGAAGTAGCAGATAATGAAGATGAACTGAGAGACGAAGAGGATGACATGGTACAAACACGACGTTGGCTGTGTATTGCACTTGGCTGTATGCACTCAACGCATAAAATGATGTCTTGATGTTATGGCAGGAGTAAAATCCCTCCAGAATCGATTCTGGTTTCGCTCAGAATATTAATCAAATGTGGACTGAAAAACGCATTTGAAATAGACCATTTTTAAGAAATCTTATGGCTAAACACACAATCTCGATTTATGAAAATTTACCAACAATACATATCTTCGAATATGTGTCTTCCGTGCTATACTCCAAACCGTGCTCACTTCACCTATAGCAGTTCCTCAATTCATTATGATCTTTCCATGAAACAAGCATCTCATGGAATTCCGAAACAACTTCATTCTATCATAATTTCACGTATTTTTAATGAAAAGTACCAACACGTTAATTCCGAAAAAAGGTTTTTCGGTTACGGGTCTCGCATCAATGGATCCACTGGCTTCGGTGTCTTCAATGAAATCTCTAGCGCTTTCCACAAACTTCAGGAACCTTGTTCTGTTTATGTTGCTGAGCTGGTAGCAATCCACTTTGCAGTGAGGATGATTTCCAACATGCCCGCAGACCATTACGTCATCTTCTCGGATAGCCTCAGTCCGATTGAGGCTTTTCGGTCGATGAAACCTAGATGATATTTTACTCAGAAAATAAGAACAATATGGCATCAGGCATCACTCTTTAAATCATTATCCGTTGCTATTTGAGCGACAGAAATCAATTTGTCTCATACAACGGAGAAACAAGCTCGGGAAGACAAATTAATGCTGGAGTTCGACAGGGAAGTAACATTGGCGCTTTACTTTTTCTTATCTATATCAATGATATAAGTAATATAAGGCTTGCTGGAACACCAAGGTTATTTGCTGATGATACGGCTTTATTTTACCCGCATGTTAACTTACATGTAATTACCTCAGATATGAAATGAGATTTACGACTGCACAAAAATATTTCTCAGTTAATCTCCTTTCCTTAAATTAGCAAAAGACAAAGTATATGATCTTTCGCTCACCAAGGAAAGATCTTCCACAAGTTCCCATTCAAGCTATGAACGCTGATATAATTAACAACTTTCTCACCTCACTTTGAATATCTTGGCATATATCTGGATTCTGCCTTGGCGTGAGACTATCACATAAGGCTTGTTCGCGATAAGACTGGGCAGACTACCACTCGACCACAGCTTCATATTGCCTACCACACCAAATATTTTTTTGGAAACATAGTAGTAAGTATAGTAACAATTTGGGGTTTATCAAGGTTCTGTAGATCACAATTTAAACTTGTAGAATGCTATGAAACTACGATAAAACCATCAATGTTACTTGGGTTATTACGCAGGAAAACTTCGTCAAATATTCGCGATAAAACTTATGAGCCCGGATTTTAGCCGTCACATTCTGTTTATCACTGCGGTTCTGTACAGTTTTCACCTTGAACGACTTCACACCTTGTCGGTGCGTGGAAGTATGAACGAAAGCTGGGGTAATTTTTATTTTTCTAGCCACAGTAGGGGGACAGGTGGTAAAATGAAGAGGGATGGTAATATGTTAACAGGTGTTTTAGTTGCAGCATATATATATATCTAAACTAAAAGAATTATCACTCCACCCTATCTTTCTGCTTCTACGAGTTCAAGTTAAATTAGGCCCAGGTAAATTAAGGTTTTTTGCTGTTTAAAAGTAATGCTATAATTGTATCGCTGTGAAAACCAGTAATTCATCTCGTGTCTCAGCAACTTCTAGCAAAGGTGAGTACTTGTACACTGTTTTTCATGTTAAAATTGTGGTTTTTAGTGAAAAGTGCACAATTTCATTTTGCGTTTCTAGATGCCTCGGATTTACGAAAGGAAAACGCAACGGCAAACCTGGACAGACAAGCAGATGGCTGCGGCAAAGCGTGCCGCTGAAGGCGGAATGTCCGTACGGCTTGCATCCTTTAAGTACGACATCCCAAGGATAGCTCTTGCCAGGTGGATTGCATCTCCTGGGAAAAAAGAGGACTCGGCTCGAAGAAAACGGTTTTCACGCCACAACAAGAACAGGAGATGGCTAACCATATTCTCGATCTTGAGGCAAGATTATGAGTTGGCAGAGCTGAACGGCCTGCCGCACAACTTTAACCGAAAGACACAAATGGCTGGCACTTTCTGGTTGCTGGGATATCTCAGCCGGAATCCTATCGTTTCATTCCGGAAACCAGAAGCAACATCTGCCACAAGAGCTAGAGGCTCCAACAAACCGTCAGTGAATACTTCTTATGACATTCTTCGCCACCATCTCGCAAATTCAATGCCGATGCAACGGAAGTTAGCACGGCAAATATTATAATTACAATTTTCACGTACATTTACTAAAAAAAATGTGGACTAAATTTCAGGTCCCCCTCAAGAAACTGAAAATCACTGAATCCTAGAGGGTTTGAGCTGTTTTGTGGAATACTTGTAACTATAAATTAGAAGTAAAATTAGTCCATTTAATTCCAACTACCTTTGCTTATCTTCGACAGATACGCGTATTTCGTCTACAATGTGCAGACTTCTTCAGTGTCTCGTACTAATAACTCGACTGAAAGAAAACCTTCGCCACCTGCCGTATATATACTATTTTCTAAATACAAAACGTTTACCTATCATTATGTTGTCTATACCTATCTTATTATTAGTTTGTTTATACCTATCCTGAGTCAAAAACAAGTGTACTTAATATCTACCTCGCTTCTTTCTCATCTATACCTAACATACTTATTGTGTAGCAGCGGGTGCTCCGCTTCGTCGGGTTTGATGTCGTTTGGGTAGTAAGTTGAAGAGCCATGTGTAACCGTTGCCTTGGTCTTTGTTTAGTAGATTTGTGTTCTGTTGTTTATTTATTTCTAAGCTTTCTGCGACGTCTTATTTCCAGGGTGTAGATGTAGTCCGTAATATTGTGATGTCATTCGTCGTTATGTCGTGATTTTCCGTGAAGATGTGTTCTGCGACTGTTGATTTGAAGTTATGTGAAATTCCTTTCTCGTTCTGTCGACTCTCGACAGCCTTAGTCACCTCCGCTAGATGCTCCTTGAACCTTGTTGCCAAGGTTCTCTTTGTTTGACCTACATATATTTTGCTGCAGTGTTTACACTTGATTCTGTATACCTCTGCTCTGCCTAATGTGTCTACTGAATCTTTGGTGGAGCCTAACATCGATGCTAATTGGTTGTGCCTACTGTAAAAAACTAAGTCTAAGCCAAATTCCCTAAGTGGTGGTTTAAGCTTTTGTGTAATGTCTTTATCGAAGGGGACGGATACACGTTTTAGGGGTTCAGGTGAGTCTGAGAGGGTTGTTAGTGATTTCCTATGAAGATGTTTTTCCTTTTTGTTGATGATCGCTTGAATTGTCCTCTTTTCGTACCAATTGAGTCTGGCAGTTTCGAAGATATATGTTAATTCTTTGGCTTTTCCAGTTTTATTGAGAGGAAGAGTCAACATCCGGTGGATCATGTGGTGGAAAGTGGCCATTTTGTGCTGAAAAGAGTGGTTTGAAGTGTATGGGATGACTCTTTGGGTGTTTGTGGGTTTTCTGAAGATTTCAAACTCTAAAGGAGATGGTGACAATAATTCTCTCTTTACTAGAAGGTCGAGGAATGCAAGTTTTCCATCCTTTTCTATTTCATGGGTGAACTTAATGTCTTTGTGGAGATTGTTGATTTCTTGAAGAATTAGGGAGAGATCGTCTTTTTTCACTACGGCGAAGATGTCGTCGACGTATCTCCACCAACGAGTTGGGAGTAATCCTTTCGCTTTTAGGATTGTCTCCAAATTCGCCATAAAGAGTTCACAGAGGAATGGAGATAGAGGATTTCCCATAGGGAACTGCCAGGAAAGGGAAAAGGCAGGTTGGATCCATAACCTCTGGAGAGCGAGGAGTACTAACGACAGTTGTGATGTGTGTGTGTGTCCGCGACCGGGCAACATTTGCCACCTTACGTCACTTTCCCCCGGGTGCGCATGCACGAGGCATTGGAGAAAGGCGCGCCCAACGGGACCAAATTCAACTGCAACCCTTCCGGCTACATGACTTGCGAGACTCTCCTGGATTGTTTCGACCATTTTATTGACCAGATCAACCCTTCGGAAAAGAATCCTGCTTTGCTGATTGTTGATGGCCACAGCTCACACACAAAAAACTTCGGTTTTACTCGGAAGGCTCGGGCAAATTTTGTTACGGTGATTGCGGTACCACCACACTGCAGCAACAAGTTGCAGCCGCTGGATGTGGCCTTTATGGCACCCTTCAAAACCTACTACGCCAATGCTTGTGAAGATTTTATGAGCAGAAATCCTGGAAGAATTATCGGGCTGTACGACGTCTCGGAGTTGCTGGGCGTTTCATTTCCGCAAGCCGCTTCGGTTGCTGTTACTGTAAATGGTTACCGTAAGACTGGCATTTGGCCATTTAATAGAAATGTGTTCAGCGATCAAGACTTTGCTCCTTCCGAAGTGACTGACCAGCCACTAAGTACTACCCTAACGTTGATCACTATTACTGATCCGATGGTGGTCGATGGATCAACAGTACAGCAATCGTCCATCCTGAATCTGATGAGCTTCCTGAAGATGCACTTGTGCCTGACGTGAACCAGATCTATCAGATTGAGCCACCTACAGAAGCTGCTTCAAACACCTCGCTCAATATTTCGTTGGTGGAGACACCTTTTGAAGCCTCTCCCAACTCGTCGTTCAATATATCCCCGATGGAAATTCTCCCATTTCCTAAGATGGCAGCTCCAAGAGCCTCAAAGCGGAAGCGTTAATCCGAACAAGCAGTTGAGATTACTGGGGACAGCTATTTTCATGGTATAACAGCGTCGGAAGTTTCAAAAACTATCAAAGCAATAAAATAAGGCCGAAAACCAGCGAAAAAACGAGGCAAGATGCAAAAACAGGATGATAGTTATGAAGATTTAATTGCTTTTTATATTTATAAGAATAAGAAAATAAAATGTGATAATTTGTTGCCAAAATCGTTTCTAGTTATCAATGCATAACATGAAAGTTGCCGATTGAACCAACATGAAAGCTGCCGATGACCCTTATGTTAATTTACTCTCACGGGTTGTTCATATTACCACCTGTATGTGTACATATTACCACACCCCCATGTTCATTTTACCCGCATAGCTTTTGAGGGTCTATAATTTCACTAATTTTCTTAAAATGCAAAAGAATACACATCAAATCACGATTTTGACTATTTATTGTCTATGTTCATAAAGGATACACTCAGGAAATTATCCGTACGATTTTCATACGATCGGGACTATGCACCACAAAGCAAGCTTGGAACCTTGCGCAATCGTATGAAATGATTATTGTTTCATTGGTTGAGAAAAACATGCCTCTTATTCACTTTCAATTGACATCGCTTATCAAGCGTGTTTAGTCTCGTGGGAATGTGGCTCGTCTCTGGATCCCGAGGCTCATGGTTCGAATCTTGATTGTAACTTATTTTTCTTTGAGGAAAATTTTAATACGATCGTCTTATGAACCTCTTGCCATTAGAGAATCGTATGAAATTTGCAATAATATCTTCTGGCAAATTTCCATACGATATTCCTATGAATTTCTCTCGATTTGTTCGCTCAGTGTATGTATTCAAAAATGATGTGATGTACTTTGTTTCATGTTTTATTGCGTCGTTGAAGAATAATACGATAAAAATGCTTAGCGTGTTCATTTTACCACCTCTTCCCCTACGTACCGAAAGATCTGATCTATTCGGCAATATTTGTACCTTCACCTCCCTCTGGTGACTCCTGAGATCCGCTTTTGCTCCGCTCCCAGCCTTCTTGGCTGTTGTACCGACAAATTTAAGAACGTTATGGACAGCGCTTGCAGGCAAACCAAGCTTTGCAAGTTCACTTACTGACAGATCCAGATTTTCATTGCGACCGCGCACAATTGCTATTCGCTCTTGCTCTTCTTTCGACGCCATCTTCGATCTAAAAGCTTGTAGTATCACCAAAAATTGATTTTTCACAATGAACAGATATAGGGAAGCGGAACCTATCTTGAGCTCAATAAGCTCAATAACACCGAGTACACAAGTTATTCACAATTTATTCGTTCACTTACCGTTAATCGTTTAGCAACACACATAACATTTGATTCTGATAATGTTCTTCCAATTTAATACGGAAAAGTTGCCACTGCTATGTATAAATTTTAATAATATCACGAAAAACATTAATCCCATCTCTGTACATATGTTAATCGTACTGATTTCAATCAAGAAAAATATAAACAAGTTAACGCTCTTCACTAGCACACCCAAAAATGAAGTAGATCATTTGACAGCACTTCACGTGTGTTGGGTAGCATGCATATAACCAAGACAAAATGAAAGGGTTTGTTTGTTATTCTTCCATGAGAATATGGACAACAAGACTCACCATAACGTTGGGCATAGAATGCTCTATGAATGATTGAACACGCACACTAGCGTTGATGTGTATGCTATACAGTACAGTGCAACATCAAGCAATTTCGTCGATTGTTAACACGGTTCAGAATAGGTGCAAGCGTATTTAAATTCTTGTGAACATTAATCCCATAGTTTTCTAGTATTTTATCACGTATTCGTAGATTCTCGTGTGGCTAGTGTAATAAGTGAAGTGTGATTTTTATGGTTTATGCAATTACGCAACGAAAATGTGTGAGAATATAGTGCAATTAAAGAGAAAACTTGGAGTCTGGCTCGATTATATTCCCTAGTACGGTTAGATCAATACGACGAATTTTTAGGGTAAAGGTAAGAAATTGTGTTGAAATTCTGACTGCTCATTATTTTTACGAAATTTAAGTCTCCGAAACGTTTTGTAACTTTTAATTATATTCAAGAAGTAATTTTATTTGACAGGATTATATATTCTTGGTTACTGCGTCCATTTATTGGAGAAATTAGACACCTTTTTACGTTTGAAGTTGTATGACTACAGAATGTGATGAATATATGTACTATGGTGAGCATAGGTTCCGCTTCTGTACGTATTTAAGGGTGTCCAGATTTTATCGCGAACAAGCCTTATACGTAAATGATATGGATACATTTAGATATGACGCTACACAGGCGTGTCTACAAATCAACACCATGCAGGAGGTGGATTGGTTCTATTCCCGGTCTTGTCTGGTAGACTCCCTGGGCATAGGATATGATTGTACTTGCCCCACAATCATACAAATGCAAAAATGGTACCTGGCATTAAAAGCTCTTAATTATCGTTGAGAACAGGCAAGTAGCTAATTTCGAAAGCAATCTGCTTGAAATTCTAAGAAAGAAGAATATGCAACGTTGAGTTTTATAAATCCGCAATCACTATGTCTTTACTGGTAGAACGGTATTTTTCGTGGTAGAACTATCTGTGTTTAGCACCATGGTCCCTAAGTTTCGACAATATGTCAATAACTAACTAATGTTGTATTTCACACAAATAGTTCTTCTCCACGCTAATTCGTTAATCCTGGCTGATCTTGAATTTTGCGCGGTTTCTATTCAATAAATACCAATTTCATAAAATCAGGTTTCGGTATTGAACATCGCTAAGGGTCGTTTAAAGTTTGCTTACTTTTTGCAATCGCAGCCTGATGCACACCCCAACAAACATCAGTGTCGAATAATCACTTGTTCAATCAGCTTTTTCTTCTAGAAAGGTGAATAACTTCTCCAAATTTGTTTGAACAAGCAGTTATTCGACACAGATGTTTGTTGGGAGTGATTCCATTTCATACAATAAGCGAAAAAGAAGTCTAGAAATTAATTTTACAAAGACAAGTTATTTGTTTCCAAGTAACTTTAGGCCGGTGATTTCAAATATACTATCTCAATTGTTGTATTAGGCCAAACTACCGAGATATGGACACTTTATGGTCCCTGTAATATCCGGAACATCCAATTAAATGGTAGATTCAGTCTTTTTTAAAGAACAACGATTTTTGTCCAAATCATTTGTACATAAAATTTAAGGTGTGGAGAACAATTTATGGCTGAGTGGACATTGCATGGTCTATTGGAAGTTCCGGAACATTCGTAGACTTTGATAGTTCAGCAACTCCATACGAAAAAGATGAAGCGGGAATTTCGCAATATTTGGTAGGTTTGTTCCTTTCCGGAAAACGTGTGACTCGAATTTTTCATTTTGTCATTAGGGTGACCCATTCTTAAATAGGGTTTTCCAAAAAACTAACTTTCAGAAAATATATATTCTTCGAAGAATTATAGCTTCCGAAGCACTCGACAAATTTTCAATTTAATTGGCTGCTTCAACCTCTTCATCAACTCTAATGCTATTAATCGCTCACTTCTGTCACTTCTGTGCTCGTCAAAACTCGTTTGGGGTCTTCCGACGTTCGTATTTCTAGAGACATTTTTGGCTGGTCAAATATCAAGTACACTTCCAACCAGTTGAACTTCTCAACTTTCCGTTGAGCTCTTTTGCATCGACGATAATAATCAAACATTTTATAATCATCCTGAATTTTATCAAAAATAATGTTTCCTAGTTTTCCTCGTTTCCTTCAAAGGCTTTACGATTTGTTGCTTCAAGCAGATTTTTATTTTGGAAGCGATTTTAATTTCAAAGAAACTAAAATAGAATTCAATTGAAAACAAGGGTTATGAGGATTGAAGTTTTATTAAATGGAAAGTACAGGAAAAACGAGATGAAAATGTTACGTGACATAGTTAATAAATATTGCAGTGTTGCGCGTTGTGTAGAGGCTTTTGTTATTTTGCTTTCTTCTGTAACTTTAATTTTATCACTCTATTTGCTAATGTTCTACTGTGAAGCACTTTTTGATAGAAATAACATTTTTAAATAAAGTTTCAATAGAATCCTTAGATGAATGGATGATCTATACCAATAGTTGTTAAATTTCCTCTTCGCTCCATGATGACATTTCTGAAACTTTTCACATCTTCCTATCAATATCAAACTGGAGTAACTGAAGTAATTGGAGCATAACAAAACGTTCTCACATTACATGCAAATTTAACTCAAAATAAAAACCCAACCACTTAACATGAGAACTGACCAATTTTATAGGCCCTGGGAGTACTACGAATACAAACGCGGATGTGATCATTTTGGTCCTGGAAACTGATATTATTACCATTGCACTTAATTTTGCGTTCTCATGTTATTTGAGGTGCTTTTGATGGGTTTTGATCTAAGTCATAAATTGGCCACTTCCCCGAGGGTATCCCCGTAACCAGAGAACCAATAAAAAAAATCAACGTATGGGACCAAAATATCTTACATTTGGCGGTTGTTTTATTCGAATCGGTTCGAATCGAGATTCTTCAGAATAATGATTTCTATGGGAGTAAAAACTCATGACCATATAGGCCCATACTTTGAAAAATTGCACCATTTTCTTCCAATCAGCACAAAATTTTGGAAAAAGGTATTTCAAATAGTGTACAAAATTGCAAAAATATATTTACTGTAAATAGAGGAAGTTGGTTTTTTTGACTTTATTCCGTCTTGGAATCACTTTCCCTATTACAGACATAATCCTTCTATAACAAGTTGTTCAATGTTGGGAATATTCTCTACAAATTTCAATCAGTGTTTAAACGAGTTTCTGTTCGTTTCAGGGCTTCGGATAGAGGTCTACCTTTTAATAGGACTCAGATTATGTTAAGAACGTGTTTGCAAGTGAATGTGATATGTCGCAACATATGGATGCAAAGTTTCAGAGCAGCTATCAGAGCGAAAAAATCAGTAAGCTATTTCAGATAAAAACATGAGTTTAAAGTCGACTTTTGTGCATTTGGAGACATTTTTAAGAGTTTATTGAACTCCTGCACGATTATTAACATTTTAATTGATGACCAATTAACATAAAGATTTTTATATAGCTACATATTCTTAAAAGAACCCTTGTAAGTACTTATAAATATAATTCATTTCTCTTACAGGTCCTCAACTGTCTTTTATGCCATAGAGATAATAGATCTCTCTACCATCGAAGCGAAGACAACCGTGCCTGTATCATCTTTCAAACCAAACGGCCCCTTTCAAGGCCACCAAATGCGTGCTAAAGAGTGTACAATAGAATTTCTCACATACTTATATTATTATGCGAGTCTATTTTGACCTAGACTACTCCTATCGATTGGGGTAGGGTTCAAATGAAAATTAAAAAAATGGCGACCGTCACGATTAGTTGAACGCTAATCAATTTATCATTTCTCGACAAATTTCCGAGATTGTAGCTTCAATCGCTTGGAGATTTTCACAACTGTCAAGTCAATGCTCGAAAATATCATTAATAATTCAATTTGAATTCCTCTAATCAGACTTTCAACAATCTATAACGTGATACGGATTATGGTCTCCAGCTAAGGAATGTATCGAAAATAAGCTATCCACAAACTTTCTTTCAAATTATGTTGAAAACCGATATTTTATTCTTACAAAAAATTGATCCTTTATTGTACGAGGTTAAACTTGAACATAATGAAGACCGGATGAAATTTAAGTTATTCCTTCACGAATTTTCGAACTTTGGATCGAATGCTCTTCAGCAAGTTCCGGACAAGTGTTGCATCAAATTTTTTGGACGCTTGAGCCCAAATTTTTTTGAACCTTGAACTGCCTTACCAGTCTTCTTGAAGACCCTCTTTACGATTGCCCAGTAACGTTCGATGGGTCGAAGCTGAGGGCAATTTGGTGGATTGATATTTTTCTCAACGAAATCTATACCCTTTTCCGCAAGCCAATTGAAAGTGGTTTAGGCATAGTGAGCCGATGCTAAATCCGGCCAAAACAGTGGAGGTGTACTATGCTTCTTATATAAAGGCAACAATCTCTTCTAGAGACACTCAGATCGATAGATTTCCGCATTTATAGTTCCGGTAGTGTAAAAAAATGGTTGACTTCAAACCACAGGAACATATTTCTTGCCATACCAGTACCTTTCGACCGAATTTCTCCACTTGAATCGACCTGTCCGCATCGCTCACATCCTCCCCAACGACGGCAGTAAAGTATTGTGGACCTGGAAGGGTTTTTGAGTCCTCCTTTACATAGGTCTCATCGTCCATCAAAACGCATGCATCCGGACGCTGCAAAAGACGCGAATACAATTCCCGGGCCCTTGTTGCTCGCTTCTTCTGTTCTGCACTTTGTTTCGAGATTTTCTGCTTCTTGTAGGTCTTCAGGTGGTTTCGCCTCTTGATACGCTGGATCATTCCGACACTCGTTCCTGCTTTTTTGGCCAAATCACGTATTGACATTGATTTGTTCTTCATGATTAGAGATACCACTTTCTGCTCCAGTTTCGGGATGGAAGAACCGGGTTTTCTGCCTCTTTCTGGTAGCTCATCCAAAGAATAGTGTTCCCCAAACTTATTAATGATGGTTTTAACACTCGCATGATGAATTCCAAACCGCTTCGCCAATTTTCGCATAGTAATACCCTTCTCACTTAGCCATGTGTCCAGAACCTTAATTTTCACTTCCTTTTCAATACGCGACATTTTGAAAACGCAGAATTTGAACCGCACAAACAAGTAAACAAAAGAAAGCTGACAGTCAAACGCACAGCATGCCGTGTTCAGAGCATAAAAAACCATCACAAATACATGCGTACAACGCAAATGTATGTGGATAGCTTATATTCGATACACTCCATAGCCGATCATATCAACACACTCACCACTGCCCTTTTATCATACCAACATCAAATCCCTTTCTACTAGAAAGTTTCTAGGGCCGTCAAATGATTTCAAAAGAGCAAATCGTAGAGTATTCTAACATACTTACTTACCCATACTTATCCAACGTCGCATTTGTTATAATTACGTGCAATGTGTAATAAAACATTGCTACATAGCCCTACGTCAACTTTGCGTACAACCTCATTGGGCTGCCCCCTTCTAGTTTTTAAATTCTTCCGAATAATTCAAGTGCCAAATTAACACGTCCAAGTACGGCCAAGTTCGGCTTAGTTGATTAGAAATATGATCCGAAACCCTATCCCTACACAATCATCCGAAAATATTTTACCACCGGCACGAACATTCCCATGGAATTTTTCTACCTCTTTTTTTTTTATTCAGGGATCATATGAGTGCGAGGTGGAGCGACAACTAGGCTGTGCCGAGTGGTTGTTTGGGGAAATGCAAGCATGTTTATGGTCGCACTTTATCTCGAAGCTCATCCAGACGGGTGTCGTAATGCTTAATCATTCGTGCGTTGTCGGTTGATCAGTATAAAATGTGTGCTCTAATATGACAACCGTTTCAGTACATTGATTGAGCTAATCGTGAATGGAACGGGCAATTGCGTTTTAATCGTTCTTGGAAGCATAGAAAAGTGGGAATCTGGAATCCGTTTTGTAATCTTTGGGTTGTTGAAAGAGGAAAGAAGATGCCAGTTACTTATCAAGCCGGATTAGTTATGTGTTTCTGCGGTGAACGGTGATATTGGCTGAAAGTTTGACTCATTTTGAAAGAGAAGAAAATGCAGCATAATCTAAGCAATCTGTGAAATCAACCGAAGTGAAAAGCGTGATTTTTGTTGTTGATCGAAGTGAAAACTAGTGGTTTCAGAGCGGTGTGAGTTTGGAAACGCAGAAAACCTTAGCTGATCTTGTCGTTGAAAAAGTGTGATCGAAATAGGTGAAAATGGATCAATCAGACAAGGAGTTGGAAACGGAAGTTCACTGCCCGCAGATACCGAGCGATGAGGAGATCATGGAGAATATGCTGCGGGTCCGATATGAGCATGCTAAATCGCTGGAAAAGGATTATTCTCACATTTTCAGGTGATTGCTTCATTCACATATAAGGATGATGAAAGGTGCAAACACTCATGAACATCATCAGAATACATTTGTTGAAGATGTTCATAAAGTATCCCTGTCCTTTGTTTGGCTCGATACTGAGTTGAACACATTCTGCTGCTTGTAAGTCTCCTGAGAGATTATGATCTGAAGGGCATGACGAGAAATGGCGAATAATAAGCGTTGACAGTAATTTGGAGTGATTTGGACACCTGAGGATGAATGGACCAGTGAACTATATCGGAAAGTAACAATTTTTCAGCATTCTTGAGTCCCTCGCCTGTTTTCAATGTTAAATCATAACGTAATGGAATTGTCGTAACCTTGGGAGAGAAGATTGCAAGGGCAAACAAAAGAACAGCTTTGGTTGATTTAAGGTATTGTTTTCGTTTCAATTCAAATTTAACGTTGCTTAGAAATACAATTGGAATTAAGAGATTTTCAAAAACAATCTTTTATGGACATATCGTTGTTCGGAGTAACATAAAGAAATGATATGCGTTTCCTGTTTGCTTTGTAAGTGTAAAATAAAGACTTTTTTCAATGTTAAATGGACCAGAAAGTTAAATGGAGAAATGCAGATTTTAAACTATTATCTTGTTTGTATTAACTTAAGATGCTTTCTAGTACAATTTTGCAATTGCATCGATCGAAGTAGGCCTTGGAAATTAATAAGTTTAAAAATTTGCGAAGAAAACAAATGTTTGGCTTTTGTTTTCAAAAGAGCCTCATACATCTGAAACGAGAAAAGATAGATGGAACCAATGTTCCACAAAATTTACAAGTTTTATTAGTTCTGCGATTTTATGGAACGTTTTATTTTCCTATCGCTCGGAATATTTTTTTTTCGATTTTGAACTTTGTCATTTTTATCATTTGGCGCTTTGGATGCATTTGCCAATACAAGAGTCTTAGCTCATTAGACAATTTCGGGAAGTCATTGGGGTCCATTATAGACGTCGAGTCAAGTACAATTGCACATTACAGAAACCGACTTTGCCGGCGGCGGTGCTGTAGTGGTAAGCGTGACTGCTGCTTAGCATTTCAGTGGGTCTGGGTTCAATCCCAGCCAACGTCGGTGGTTTTTCTGAGGCGAAAAAATCTGATCACATCTTCCTTCGGATGGGAAGTAAAGCCGTTGGTCCCGGCACATATTCATGAGTCGATAGGTAGGGTCCAGGTGGTGGAGTCGTCTTCCTGGCTTCGGTGATAGTTACCATGTGAGGAAATATGCCGACGGAAAAAAAGCCGATTGAATCTGATCGAGTCGGCAACCAACCTCGACTGTCAACTGTAATGTTAAAATATTTCAAAATTTAATTGAAATATTACACCATGCAACAATTCAGGACTTCTATCAACTCAGTTTTCATTTTGGATATATGAAGGATCACTATTTTCAATTTTCCGCTTGTTTTGTCAATAACATTAATGCTTTCGTTTTTCTGAAAAGTTCATTGGAAATCTGTTTCGAAGTAGCAAGTTGAAAACTTATCTGGAAAAGTAATTTAAAAAATGTGGACAATAATGTATCTCTTTTCATTGATTTTATTTCTGAAGTTTTCTGACCTTCTGGTAAAATTGTCTATCTTTTTTCTGAGCTTCTGGTACCCATAGTGGGATTTTTTGCTTAACTGAGGATTATTGTTTTGAATTTTGGGAGGGATTTCTGATCTTTGGAAGAATTCTCGAAAACATTTTTGATATTTATCGGAACTTCTAGAATCTTCTTTCCTAAATTTCTCTGAACATCTGAGTTTCTTTTTCAACTACAATGCTAAACTTATGGAATTTTGTCATACCGTCAAACCATAAAAAAAAGTATTTTTTTTAGCGAATTTGTACACTTTCTTCCTCCTTATGTCTTCCGGAACATTAAATCGTGATTTAGCAACGTAGAACTCCAGCCCCGGTATCTGTTTTGCGTCTGCCTTGATGTAGGTTTCGTCATCCATAGCCACACACATCGGTTTCGTTAACCACTCTCGGTACAGCTTCCTTGTGCAGGATTAGGCCGCCGTGTTTTGTTGACACGCCGGTTTGGTGCCTTGCGGCCCTTGAATACACGAAGCCCAGTTCGTTTCATGGTTTGCTGAACGAACCAGGCGGAGCACTTTGCCTTCAGAGCCGCGTCGCGAATCGAATGGTTCGGATTACACTTGAAATATTCCAACACCTTCCGGGCCTTGACAAGGTCAGCTTTATTCGATTTTCTTCCACTTCCAGCCCGCCGCTCGGTCGTCTGGGACTCGTTAAACGATTTTACCACCCGAGACACAGTTGTATGGATGATTCCCAGTTGTCTTCAGATCCATCTCATGGTCACAGTCGGATTTACCATGACGGCGCGCAAAATTCTCCGGTGGTTCTCCGGTTTTCTTCTTTTTTCGATGACATCTCAATAACCACTGAACCGATTGTTATGATTTTTCACATGTAAACAATTCACTCCAAACTAGTTATACCCAGATTTTCATCAATTTTTACCCACGGACAAAAAAGTTACATATGGATAAAAATTGTGCATTTTTTATGAGTACAGGCCTTATAAGTTCTAGTATGAACATCGAGAAAAATCTTTTCAAAACTTCGGAGGGTTCTCTTCTGAACTAAGTTAATAAGGTAAGTTTCATCCTTAACTTCGAGGAATCTTATTCCTGAACTTCTGGGAAGTATGACCTTGAACTTTTCGGATGTTTGTTCTTGAATTTTTGAGACATTCTTTCTAGAAACATTAAGAAGTTCTATACTTAAGAGAAGTCCCTTCCTGATATTCGGAGAAATTTTTTTCTAGAATTATTTTTCAGATCTTCTAAAAAGTCTCCTTCAGTACTTTGAAGAAACCCCCTTAAATGTTCCTTTCTGAATATCTAGGGAATTCTCTTAAATTTCATGGAACTTCCCGTAATTTTTAACAAGCTTACAGAAGTTCTGGGTAGCTTTATCAACATCCTAAAATATTATAGAAAATTTGACATGCTAACAAAATTTATGAAAAGTTTTCTCGGATCCTTCTCATAAGTGCATACCATTATTTGTATGTATACTAGGTTGCCTGAAAAGTCCCTTTAATATCAAACACGAAAACACTCTTTTTTGCCAAATTTGGTTTTATTTCTCAACATAAAGGGCGATACGGTCAAAATTTGGTCAATATAAACTTGACGTATTTCTTTCAATTTTGCATTTAAAAAACCTGAACACCCCTCATTTTGAAGGCGTGTGTGTGCAGAATGTTGCTCCTATTTTGATTTTGGAATTCACTCTTCAGTTGTCAAAATGCCGTCCAAGCAAGAAGAGCAGCGTATCAAAATTTTGCTCGCGCATCGCGAAAATCCGAGCTACTCGCACGCAAAGTTGGCAAAATCGCTAAAAGTTGCCAAATCAACCGTTACAAATGTAATTAAAGTGTTTGGGGAACGTTTGTCAACAGCCAGGAAGTCTGGATCGGGAGGAAATCGAAAACCGGAAGCCGCTGAGACGACAAAGAGAGTTGCCGGTAGTTTCAAGCGAAACCCTAACCTATCTCTCCGAGATGCCGCAAATAAGCTGGGTGTATCGTCTACAACCGTGCATCGAGACAAAAAACGAGCCGGACTATCGACTTACAAGAAGGTAGTGACTCCAAATCGCGATGATAAACAAAACACGACGGCCAAAGCGCGATCCCGGAGGCTACACGACGATGCTGACGAAGTTTGACTGCGTGGTAATGGACGACGAAACCTACGTCAAAGCCGACTACAAGCAGCTTCCGGGACAGGAGTTTTATACGGCAAAAGGAAGGGAAAAGGTAGCAGATATTTTCAAGCACACGAAACTGTCAAAGTTCGCAAAGAAATATCTGGTTTGGCAAGCCATCTGTACCTGTGGCTTGAAAAGCAGCATTTTCATAGCTTCCGGGACTGTCAACCAAGAAATTTACGTGAAAGAGTGTTTGAATAAACGTCTGCTGCCTTTCCTGAAGAAACACGGTTGTTCCGTACTGTTTTGGCCGGATTTGGCATCTTGCCATTACGGTAAAAAGGCCATGGAGTGGTACGCCGCCAACAACGTGCAGGTGGTTCCCAAGGACAAGAACCCTCCCAACACGCGAGAGCTCCGCCCAATTGAGAAATACTGGGCTATTGTCAAGCGGAACCTAAAGAAGACCAAAAAAACTGCTAAGGACGAGCAGCAGTTCAAGGCAAACTGGCTTTCTGCGGCGAAGAAGGTGGACAAGGTGGCTGTACAAAATCTGATGGCAGGGGTCAAGCGTAAGGCCCGGCAATTTGGATTTGGAAAAGCGGAAGCCTAACTGAATATTTTTCCTGAATTTTATACTAATTGAACTTGAAAAAGAAATTTAATTTGATTTTTTAAATAAACAATTTCACCGATTTACACGCGTTTTCCCTTGACCAAATTTTGACCGTATCACCCTTTACTCTCCTTTTAGGTCGATACAGCGAGTCCAGCGATTTTCTAATTTTTTTTATCCCATCTGAACAGTACTCCCTCGGAAGTCCTTCAAAATAGTCATCGGTTTCAGCTATGAGCTCATCATTTGAGTAATATCGCTTACCGGTTCATGTTCTTCTGGTTTAGGAACAAATAGAAGTCACTGGGGGCCAAGTCTGGCAAATACGGTGAACCAATTAATACCGAATTTCATTCAATTTTGCTCGAGCAATTGTGGTTGAATGAGCCGGCGCATTGTCGTGATGATAGAGCACGCTTTTTCTCTGCAAATGCGGCCATTTTTTCTGGACTTCATCCTTCAAACGATCCAATAACCTTGCATAGTATGCGCCGGTTACGGTTTTACCTTTTTCAAGATAGTCGATGAATATTACACCTTGCGCATCCCATAACACGGAGGCCATAGCTTTTCCCGCCGATTGTTGCGTTTTCGGGCGCTTCGGGGCACTTTCGCCCTGTGAAACCCACTGTTTTGCCTTCCACGATGACTCCGGTGTGTATTTATGGATCTAAGTTTCATCCATGGTTATGAATCGGCACACAAACTCCTTCGGATTGCGTGTAAACATGCTCAAATTCTCCGGAGAGGTTGTAACACGAATGCGTTTTTGGTCCATTGTAAGCGCGCAGGGGTTCTTCATACCCAAAACGGAATACATGATGTTGCAAACTCGTTCCATTGAAATGCCTAAAGTCTTAGCCTCTCTCAATTTTTCAATTTTGGATCCTCCAATACTATATCATGGATTTTATCGACGTTCTCTGTTGTAGTAACCACATTTGGGCGCCCAGAACGCGGTGCATCAACGGTGCTCGTACGGCCACAACGAAAATCAGCAAACCACTTATGGAAAATAAAGCTTGGCTTTGGTTTCAGCAGCCGTTTTCCTTCGTAGAAAATAGTATTTTATCAAAACTCGAAACTCGGATTATTCAATTTTTAAAGAAAACTTACTGATCGGTATCTTCTCACTGTTGTCACTAATGAATGCGTAGACGGAATGGCTGAATTTTCGACAGCCGTCATTTAAGGATTGAAGCTCATAGAAAATGGTTCACATTGGCGATTACCAACGCTATCTGTAGGAAATTTCAAGCCTTTTCGGGCAGCCTAGAACTGGATACTAACTTCCATAAAATCCTATGTGCATCAGCCTAACAGTAATAATTTGAGTCTTGGTCAGCTATAAGATTCTCCTTTCGGTGACAAAGTAAAGTTGCATCATGTCTATTCCCTATCTGTTATTGAAAAGTAGAGAATGAAGCTGTTATAAGATTGTATGTATACTATTGTTATAATATGCGGTATTCTTATTATGGCTCTTTGAAATGAGAAAAGACAAAATAAGAATGGCACCACGTTCCTATTTTTTATAAAACTTCTACTCAGTGAATCCAACAGTCGATTCCTTACGAATGTCACATTGTTTCTTTCGGTCGATTCTAATCGATTCTCGGCCGTGACCGAGATGATTAAAGTGATACCCAATAAACTTCGGGTCGTTGTGCCCAACCTTAAGCAGGATAATGAGAGCCTGGCGTAGAGGTTTCTACTTTTTCAGAGTCCCGCTAGTAAACCTTCATAATAATAAAAAAATAAATATATTACCAGTACCTTAAATACAGAAACATAACACTTGATCTTCAGATTTCATTGGTTTTCAGAAAGATTTGCTGAATGTTTGCTACGTTCAAAAATAATCATGAATTTTCGAAGATATGATTTTCTCTGTTTGCTGTTGTTTGTTTGGTTGTTTAAATTTAAAAATTGTTTTGAATATTCTGAGAAGTTCAATTGTTGTGGTTTGTTTTTTCTTTGTTATTATTTTTTTTTCTTTGAAGAAGTTAGCTGAGCAGTTGTTAACAGTTCCAACTGTATTGCCATTTTCCTGGAACTAATCGTATCAAATACATCAATTATCTACATGACTTCAGAATGTTAAACAGTTCGAGAGGTTTCTTGAAATTTAACTAAGGCTCCATAACAAAATAGTAATCTCAGTGAAAGTTGTATCTAGTGATAGGTGGTCGATTGGCCCAGAAGTCAACTTCAGCCAACACCGGAAAGTAGTCCGAACTGAGCTTCTGGTAGATGACCGACAGGTCGATGTTGTTGAGCATGATGGTGATAAAGATGTCTATGGTTAACCTCTCCTCCTGAAATAGTTCAATGGAGTCTAACATGCTGAATGTTAGAAATATAAACGTGAATATATTTCACGTTAGAGGTGCGTTTGTGGTTATTTATTGAGTTGAATGTTTTTGTTCCCAACAGAACAAGAAGAATTCCCTCCAATCTTGATGGCAGCATCCCGGTACAGATTTGTTGACAATGTTCATCAGCACCATGCTGGCGACATGGATTTATTTCTCTTTTGTAGGGCAACTCTGGATAAACTCCATCACAAGTTTCTGGGTATCAATGGACATCAACGACCGCATCCTCAGAACCGTTTAAGCTCAGCAATGGCAAATCTCATAAAATAGCAGAAAATTCCTCATCAATAACTTTAATCATATTGTTGTTTACAGTTAGTCAACAGCGGATGAACCTTGATAATGAAAATATGTGCATACGTTTTGTTTCTCACTCAGCTACAGACATTCATTTTAGAACAAAAAGTCACTTGCAATTGTCACTGAATTGTTACTTGTTATCACTACCTCTAACAACACAGAGCTTACTGCGACATGGTGTACCAACCAGGACCATTTTAAGCGACACCCGGAAGATACGATGGTGCCCAGTAAAAAATGTTAGTCCAACATTAGTCGAACGTAAGTCGAACACGTTACACGCCTGTTAAACACATCTGACACATGATGTTAAACGTTACTGAGCGAAAGTTGCTAACCAGTTAGGCGTAATGTAGTGCGGGTGGCTAGACCCCGTAACACTAGGTTTTTATGTTTTAGTTAAAATCGCAATCAAAGTTTTATGGTCGTTTGTTGACACCCTGCTACTAAAACAAAAACTAGGCACTTTTGAGTGAAAACAAACGACCATAAACTTTGATTACTCACCTATTTTTAAGCAGCGTTTATCATTTTATCAACTGACAACATCAACATCAACATTTTATCGACTGAGGCAAATGGCAGGAAGAAAAAAAACGAAATCTGCGACGTTATTCCCTGGAGCTGCCAGCGTTGCCATAATTATTTTCAATTATCTTAAATTTTATTAAAAGAAATCTGAATACATATGTATTTAAATTTTTGTATTCCTCATTTCGTTCGTCTTTGGACTGGGCATGTTGATTTAAAAACGGACTATACGACATTTACCAAGTCATACAATATAATGCGTTGCGCGATAAATAATCGCGAAAGCTGTGTGAAATCTTTGATCTCTTCTTTGATGTTGGTAACTTCTTAAATAAGGGTGCAAATGACCCAAGTTATAACGACGCCGAAAACTCCAAAACGATTTAACGTAAACGCGCAGCTCTATGAGAAGTTTCGCACAACTTTCACGATAATTTATCGCGCAACGCAAAAATCACTCACTTATAATTCTTGTTGAGATGTCAGATCAAAATTTTACCTTCTTCATTTTTTAATATGGCATATCGGTCATACAACTCGTGTGACAAATTTTCGAACAATACACTTTACGTATTCCAACATTTGAAACTTACGTACAGATAACTGCAGAGCAGCCTATGTTAAAAAAATATTTTGAAAAGTATACGGATTTATGGACAAAGTGTTCGTGTTTTGATGCAACCGGCCTAAGGTAATTCCACCAAGTTGAAAGACTGAGTTTTTTTATAAGTTTGCATGAAATCATAAGCATGAACGATTATTTGCATGTCCATAGATATTTCACATGAACATTTTCTAACAAGATAACATTAATGTTACAACCATGGCCCCCAAGTTGTGCTGTAAATAGTCATTCGATTCATTTGGATAAATTTACTGCTTACTTGTTTCAGAAGCTAAATTTGTAAACATGAAGTACGATAAAATCGTAGCTCTTGACAAATTCTACAAAATTATGTTTTATTCCATCCAGACAAGAAGTTACACTTAGTGATATTAAGTCACTTGAACTATTATTTCCAGTTAAAAACTAGATGTATTAATGTTGATATAAAGAAGGGCTGTATCAAGTAATGTAAGTTGTATTGTGAACGGATTAAAGCAGTTCTTCTTCTATTAGCATTTCAAGCTTATTGCTTTCACAATTCGCTTATTGCTTGCTCTCAACTTAGTGTTTTCTAAATGCACTTCCACAGTTATTAATTGAGAGCTTCCGATGCCAGGTACCATTTTTGCATTAGTATGATTGTGTGGCAAGTACAATCACACTCTATGCCCAGGGAGTCGAGAAATTTGCCTTAACCAAAAATTCCTAGACCAGACCGGGAATCGAACCCAGTCACCTCCAGCATGGTGTTGCTTTGTTGCTGCGCCTTCACCGACTGAGTTAAGGGAGGACGGATTATAGCAGTGCATTGCCCTAATTGGTAGAGAGAAAGAATCATATTCAGTGTCAAATTCAAATAATACTCAATAATGAATATTATTTTAAAATTCCGATATTTCACTCTTACACCTTCGATTTTTAAGTTAGAGCAAAACATCACAGTGGGAAAAAAGGGACCCAAATTCCCACAGATGAGACGCCGCTGGATTAGCTGCTTGAAATATATCATTTCTAATGTGAAATTTTCCAAAAAATTGAATGGTGCCATTTTCAGCCTGCGCCGAGCCCGGGAAATGGTCCATTTTACCCCATTTACCCCTAAAAATGTGTCTTTTTGAGTTGGCATCAATTTTACTACAATCGCCGCTGAATAGTTTGCCCGCATAAAATCCTATTTCATATTAAAAACTCTGGACAATCGAATGGTGCAAGATTTATTCAGTTCCGAGCTCGGAAAGTGGCTTATTTTGCCCAATTTCCCCATTAATTTGAGATTTTCTTGTTCGTACCCTTTCAGCTACAATCGCTGCCAAAGTTTTTGGCTGAAAACATCCTATCTTATGTGAACAAGTCTAAGGAATCGAATGGTGTTATTTTCGTTTAGTTACAGAATCGGGAAACTGTCCATTTTGCCCCATTTAACCCTATCTTTGTGTGTTTTTAAGCTTTTATTCATATATCTACAATCGCCGCTGAATTTTCTACATGAAAAAGACCATGTCGTACGTGAAAAACACTGAGAAATCGAATGGTCCATTTTACCCCATTTACCCCTAAAAATGTGTCCATCCCACCAGGTTGTCAACTCACCATTTGAAACTCATTTAAGTTTACAGTCATACGTATACGTTGACGTACTCAACTAGACAGTGTTCAATTTCTGGTCTAGAAATGTTCGAAATTCGAGCTTTTGGAAGCGATAAGTATGAATAATAAACCAAATTTATCTAAAAATGAATTTACTTGAGTAGCAGACATATCATCGAATAATGTCCACAAATATTTTATCAGAGATGCTGTATATTAGGCAAAGAAATTTGTGGATCAGTTAGGTTTGGTGCATAAATGTACAGATAAATTGTAATTGCTCAGAAATCTTGTCAAAGTGATTTCCTAAACATTTCCAAAGAATTTGCGTCTGAAGCTATAAAGTAGCTTTGTTGAAATTCTGTTTTTTTTTGTAGAAATATAAAATGATTCATAGAATGATAATTTTCGCTGGAAATATTGGCCTGGGTCTGAGTCGATTTATTCTGAATCTGATCCGATGCAGATTTTCAATAAAACGTAAAGTACAAATTAGTGATAATGATGATGTTTTTCAAGACAACGCAACTTTTGCGGATGTCGTCAAAAGACGTAGGGAAAGTGTCAATAAAAAAATACACAAAATTGCTTGATTCACCAGTTTAGCCATGTGTGAGGAATTCAACCTGTGCCTGTTATCTATAATTCTCCTGTCCAAAAAAAAATCTCTCCTGCGGTACACTGGCCACCATTCTCGATAAGAAGCGATAGGGTAAATGTGGAGATATTTGCTGCGAATGCATTCCCACGTTTGAAGAGGATCCACAGAACGCAGTACGACTGGTTGATGAAAAAAAAAAGAAAAAAAAAGTTCACCCGAAATGTCCGGATTTTCAGAGTCGAAAATTGCAGAAGATTCGTGAACCTTGAAAAAATCGTCATGTCTTAATTGTTAAAAATTTTGATACTTCCTTGTATCCAGATTAAGAACGAACTTTGTATGACATACTATTTGATCGTGTCCCAAAGGCTTCCAGTTGGAAATATTTTTTCAAGGTATCAGATGAAAAAATCAAAAGAAATGTATCGATGCAGTAATTTTTTCATGCTTCTAGTATCGATTCAAAAAATTTAAAAATTCGATCTTTCGATTTTCGATGCGATATCGCCCATTATTAATTTCGATGTGAATTGCAAAAATGGAGAATTTGGACACAAAACATTGCAAAAACTGTAATACGTGCTCCAGGTGCAGCCTAAAACACAAGACATCAAAATGCACGTCAACTGTATTGAAATGTGACAATAATTGTCAACAATTATTGTTTGAAAATGAATATAGAACTTTAAGTGAACTGGGACGTCAACCATGCCGCATTTAGCTCTCAATGTTTGGTATATCAGAGAATTTTTGATCAAACGAAGAGCAGCTTACGTTCTAATGAATAGCAACCGTGTTCCAGAAAGAATGCTAATAAATTCGATTTTTTGTATTGCAATATTGCAGGGTTGTCAACAAACTACGCAGCATGACATCCCTAAGGATTGTGCATAAAGCGGTTCATGATTCCATTGACCTGATAAATCGGACCAAGACCGTTGGCAGAAAACCATCCCCATCAATATCTGTATTCAGTTGTCTCATCATACCAAATGCCCTCAATTAAAAATTGTATTTTAGAGTAGTTCAGAACTTAACAAGCTTGCAATGCATTATTGCCAAGCAAGTTATCGAATACAATAGGATAAGCATACAGCATAACTGATTTTAGATCTTCGTTTAGTTGTTAGTTTTGCTGCTTTTATTGTCAAACATAAAAACCCATTCTCACACATTCTATTTTTTTTTCCATTTCAGGGTCAAATCCCGCCTGGAGCTGATCCGGCTGTCCGTCTACCAGGTCGGCGTTGAGTTTTGCTACGCAGCCGAAACGGCCTTCGTCAGCCCGATCCTGCTGGGCAATGGCTTACAGCACACCTTCATGACAATGGTATGGGCCTTCGCCCCGACGCTGGGCTTCTTCTTCGCACCAATGATAGCCTCGTTCAGCGATCAGCTTCGAAGCGTCTGGGGCCGGCGGAGACCGGTTCTGTTGGCGCTGGGCACTGCGGTGATTGTGGGTCTGCTTATTCTCCCGTATGGTAAGCAGATTGGAATCTGGTTCGGGGACGAAGATGTACCGGTGGAGCAGATGTCCGGATTTCGCTGGGGAGTGGTCATTACGGTGATTGGATTGGTTCTGACAGATTTCGACATCGAAACGAGCAGTGGCGTTGGACGGACATACTTTATAGACGTTTGCGTGGCGAGTAAGTGGTTTTGGGAGGGTCTTTGGATATAATAGGATTGATGTAATAGAAATTTGTTTGCAGGCGATCATGCCAGAGTTCTCACCACGGCCATGATCATCGGTGGTATCGGTGGTGGTGCGGGATATGTGCTAGGTGCCATAGATTGGCAGCAGACTGACGTTGGATCATTGTTGGGTAGTAACGAAGCTACGGTCTTTGCTGGTGTGGTGATTGTGCTACTGATTACTTTGGTTATAACTCTCACCAGTTTTCGGGAGATATCGTTACCTCTTTTGGAAAAGGATCCGCTATTGCAACCGGTTACGGAGAAAAAGTTCGAAGCTGAAAAAAATCGACAGCTCACGGTGTATAGCATTTCGGGTCCGATTGTGGAGCCTAACAAGCCAGCGGACCTTCCGGCTGCGCTACAGGATGCAGATGACGAGAAGCCGCTGACATTTATGGACTTTTTCAAAAACTTGCGCTACATGCCACGATCGTTGATTATTCTGTATTCGACGCAATTCCTGGCGCAAGCAGGCTATATGAGCTATTGCTTGTATTTTACGGACTTTGTTGGCAGTACAGTGTTCGGCGGAGACGTTGCGGTGAGTAAATGTCATGCCAATTTTTTTATAAAGGGTGTGTCGCAAATGTTGCGACACTTTGGATTGTTCGGTAAATCAACTATAGTTTCCAGAATGAAGCCAAATTGTTACAGTAGTTACATAAGCTTTTATATATTCGGGTGTGATTGTACTTGCCAAAAATGGTACCTGGCATCGAAAAGCTCCAAATTAAGAACTGTGGATGGTAGTGCATTTAGAATACTAAATTAAGAACAACCAGTAAGCTAATTGCGAAAGAAATAAGCTTGAAACGCTAAAAAAGCAGGAGTTACATAAGCTTACATACGTCGGATAAAATTTAGGATGAGCGTGGGTTCCAATACTCGATATTTGTTCTTGAGGTCCTTCATCAGAACCTGTACAACTATTTGCGTTACTTTATCTTCCTCTCCTTTGGTCTTCCGAACTGCGCACTTCATCATGTCCCGATTGGCTTCGATCAGACGAAGTTCAAGAAAGTTGGGTGGGTTCATGTCTTTCGGTACAAAATTCACAGAATTAGCCTCCACGGTTTAGGAGCTGTGGCATGAACCCAAATCGGCAAAAATCATGTCCTTGGGTACAAAAGTGACTCCGTTGGCTTCGTACCACCCCAGGACAACATTTGAATAGTGGCACGAAGCTAGTTCCGTCCAGAAGATCGTAGGGCCCCCGTGTTGTTTCAACAGAGGAAACAGACGCTTCTGTAGACACTTCTTGAGGTAGATCTTCCCATTTATAGTCCCGGTAGTCACGAACAGCCCGTTTGCCACATGAGCAAATTACTTGCCAAATTTTGTATTTCTTGGCAAACTTTAAAAGTTCCTGCTTCCTTGCTTCCTCCGGAACATCAAACTTGTGTTGGGCGGTGAAAAACAGTAGCCCGGAAGCTCCCCCGGAAGCTACGAGGTAAGTCTCATCCTCCATGGTGAGACAATGAGGCTTCGTCGGCATCTGGGTGTACAGTTTCCGGGCCCGTGACTTTCTCGACGTATTTTGCCAATCGTTACGATTTGGAGCTTTCTACACTATGTACGTATGCAGTCTCTCCTGGTCCTTGGCTCTCTGAACGGAAGACTTTGACAGATTTAGTTTTTTGGCCATATTCCTGAGCATTGGAATTTTGCATAAACGCTTTCACTACATGCTTGTGATCCTGAACACTATTAGAACATTCATTCTGACCGCATTTCACCTTCGGTTCGATACTCATGAGTGGCCCATAATTGATACGCGAGTTGCCCATACCCACCCCCCCCCCCCCTATTGATTATATTTATTTTTTAATGTATGTGTAATTTTATTTTATTACTTAGTTTTTATTTTTGGCAGATTGCCCCTTTGCCTCATTGACATAGTGACAAATTGTAGGAAAAAGGCCTGTTTTCCCCGCTAGCTGAAAGTTGAAAAAGCTATACTCAATTAAATTTTATGTACAAACCTATGGGTCCTAAATGTTACCCCGTTTTTCGGTACAGTAGTTTCCTTTTATTAAGAATATATGTTACAGTTTGATTTTGAAATATTGTTTCCTTACCCTGTAGATTTTAATGGAGAACATGCCATGATACTATCCGGCGAGACGAAACGATTTTCAGAGCAGTCATATGATTAGCGTGTGAGAAAGCAAGACGGCATGCTAATCACAGCGAGAAGTTGCAGATGATACAATTAAAAGAATTTATCCGTTTCTATGAGCATGAGCAAGATAAAGAGCACGATTGACCACCTGAGGTTGTTACTCGGTTACTGTCAGATCAGCCAGAAAAAAGAATCAACAGATGATGCTTGGGACTAGCATACATCCTCAATGTGTAAAAACTGGTGATCTCAAACTAAGTCAATACCGGCGCTGGCTCCACCCAAATGCAGGTCAAATAAGGAAAGGGTAGGAATATGTTGACGTGATACTCGTATTACTGGAAGCCGAGACCACCTCTGCACTTCCACGATAAATCACTGAGATGTTGAATAACAAGATTGAGTGGCAGTAGGGTTCGTTTTGGTAAACGATAAGCTGTATTCACGGTTTGTTTAGTAAAATATATAAATGGTAGAACCGATTTCTGATTTGAATCGATTTATACCAACAGTAAGGATGCTATTGGGGCCACTCATAAAGTGTGATGGTGGTATTTTATTATAAAAACAAAGAGATTTTTTATAATACTGGATATCCGATTTGAACCAAGTTCAATCAATAAGTCACAAAAACAAGGTTAGTTTTATTAACGCTTGAGAGACGAATTGCTGTTTTTTGTCTGCTTTTTGCTCACTCGATCACTCTTATCGCCAAATTATAGATAACCGGAACAATAGAGCATCGACATAGCTTTCCACAACTGATGCTCGAACCAAACTCTTTTTATGTAAATTTTCAACTATCACTGCTGTATCCTACAATATATTTACTTCTGTAACTAATATCTGTATCAATCAAGTTGAAGCTTCTCAAGAACTGTCTTTGCTAATCCAAATTGCGATTGAGGGATTTGGTAAAAATAAGAGTCCGTTATAGATGCATGTTATGCCTTCTGGAAACTTTATGCTACTATTCCCACACTACGGTTGTAGTAACTTGATTATAACTTAGCAAGTCATTATTATGTTATCTCAACCAAATGGCAACAAGTTTGCTACTAGGGATTGATGCCCATGCTCATTGGTATAATACCAACGGGGGGAAACTTGGTCCTATACCCTATGATTTCATTATCTCCCATCCGCTCTACCAATCGCAATGATTTTAGATATAGTGGACGGATTTTTAATATTTCAGATAACTAAATGCAGACGTCTTCTAGGTTTGGTCGAGACCCACCTGGCACCAAAGCAAGATGCTTAAAGGCAGACCGGAAGATTCGATGAGTTATCTCTTCCTCAAAGCTCTTAGCCGTTTCTGTGGGAGAATACCGTGCCGAAAATGTCCTTAATTATTTGCTAATCACTCGAGTAAATATTGAGAATGCAAGTAGCAACAGTTTAGCACAAAAACCACAGCTTGCCTACAATTGTGACTTACATCGTTTTAAAAGGTTATTGTTGATTTTCCTGTCAGATGAAATTATTATACACAGAGAAGAATTGTATAGTCCATTTCATCATTTCTGGGAGTTCAAATCGACTATTAGAAAAAATTGATACAACATTTACTATAATGTCGGAATTGTCCTTGCTACCTTGACCATAGTCAATAATGCTATGAACGTGGTGAGCTCGACTATTTTCATGGTTATTGCAACCATTATATAGTCATCTTGATCATCATGTAATTGTCGGTACAACGATAGAATTTTTCTCAAACTATTAACGGTAAGTTAAGGGGACACAAACCGTAAGCCTCCACCAAAACGCAGTTTTTTTGTGTTTTTGTAAGCTAATAACTGATTGTTTGAACAACCATTAAAAAAATATATTCTAGTGAAACGGTGTGAGCAAGGTGAGTAAAAACGGTGTTTCTGTGGTTTGCCCTAAGGCTTTGTGCACAAATTACGTAACGCAAAAAACCGGGATTTTTGACCCCCTCCCCCCCTATGTAACAATAAGTAACGCGTGACCAGACTCCCCCCTTTAATTACGTAACGTTCACGGACCCCCCCCCCCCCCTATTTCTCAATTGTGATAAAATCATCACAAAAACTGTTATTGTTGTTGTTTTTATGTTTAATTCTGATCTAATTGAAATAAGTAGAGATTGCTAACATCATTCAATTAATTTCATTTAAGTATCTTTAAGCTAATATAAAGATTACGAAAAACATTGCACTCATTGTACTGCATTTATTCAGAGTAATGGATGTTCTTAAGACTGTTACAAATATAAGTTCAACAAGTTTATTAAAATGTCTTTAAATTATTTAAAGCATCACAGAAAAAGTGTTATGCATACCACTTAAATCAACAGAATTTTATTCAATGCCTATTGACCAATTGCAATTATTAAAATATAATTATTATTAATTATATTTTTTATATAGGTACCATTCAGAGTTTTCTTTTTGATAAAGGCATGAATCCTTTTGATAAAGTGCATGAATAATGGCGCGCTATGTACGACTAATTCATGACGGCAGAAACATAGAACAACAAACACAAAAGTTCATTTGATGTAGGCTACACGGTTCTAATATAACAATATACATATAATTTTTCAATTCATTCGGTTTAGTCGAATCATTGCAATGGTGCATTTTTTTCAAATAGCTTATTTTTTATTCAACAATAAATGCTTTTTGCTTTCAATAGAAACCTCCTTTGCAGAGCTTTTAGAAACAAAACAAAATTGTTGTTGGTTCAAAAATTAAATCAATGCTGTTTGAATAAATAAATAAATATTATGGGTGAGCCGTCAACAATAAAATTTGTTGAATCTATACTGAACAATATATTTCTCAGCGTGTAGATGCACAATTTATTGAACATTGCGCCAATCGGCGATGCAAATCATCATAAGACACCTTATGTTTAGTAGATCACATTTTAATAGTACAATGAAAATTAATTTTCGTTTATATTACGATCGAAGGTACAATCTATTCGTTGTTTTCTGCAACGAAACTAGTTTCTACTTTCTACGAAGCTTCCTTCGTATCAAAAGCCAAACGCGCTACTGCCAAAAGCACAAAGCATTTGTTGACACAAAAAGAACATTCGTTCATTCTACGAAAACAATACAAATAGCTACGAGTAATTTGTCACCAATAAAAAAGAAGCGGTTCTTAGGTGGTTTCATAAACGACTGACAGTTCTACTTTATAGGCTTAAAATATATTTGAAAAAATAAGGCAACCACGAAGAGTTATTCTGTTCTTCACGGAATTAATTTTGTGCATTGTACAAAAAAGGTATAATGTACCGATTTGTTAGAAGACAAGAAATATGAATGTTTCATTTAATTTATGCGACATTTGTTCTATGTGCATAATCCATGTTTACGAAACGAGTGAAAGCTAATATACGAAAATTAATTTTCAGTGTACGTCTCCATTTATCGAAGCTTTAGAATTTGGTCGGAAATCAAAAGATAGACTTAATCTATTTTTCTTAAAATTTCAGATGCACCATAAATGTGTTTCTATTATTGCCACTCCCATAAGAAAGTCATGCGATTGGCCATAAAAGGAACCAACTTTTAAAACTATGGCGATAATTGGTGCAGTGTACCAGTTATGACAAAAGTTTTGGCTCTGTTTCTAATTTTTTTCTTCAAAATATAGATTGAAACCTTTCATATGACTTATTGAAAGTGGTGTTTTTCAGAATTTTTAGTTATCAACTAGTATAAATTAACCCTTTTCTACTTGATGTAGAAGGACATGTTCGCTCATCACCATGAGTCTCCAAAAATGAACAGTAATGTTTGCTAGAATGAAAGATATGAAGAGAAAGTGTTGAAAGTCCCGTCAGTGTACAGTAGGTTGGAAATAGAATAGAAGTATTGAAAATTGAGCGAAAGGGCATGGGTAAAGTAGTACTCGAACCAAGGACGTTACTATTGCCTTATATCCCACTGTGGGGTAGGTCAAGGCTCGGATGAATCCGCCACCTCAACAGGCTTTTCTACTTACTACCTGCTACTTTGCTGGCACACAGAAAATTTAATTTATGCAAATTGGTTATCTACTTTTAATTTTTTTTTTCAATTTGGTTATTTTGTTACGTAACGATTTCAAAAACCCCCCTCCCCCATATGTCACAATAAGTAACGGTTGCTCAACCTCCCTCCCCCCCCCCCCCTTCATGCGTTACGTAATTTGTGCACAAAGCCTAATATGGGTGATATTTGCACATTTCGACAAAAAGTTTTCATAAGGGCCAATGTCGCAAACGTAAACAATGACCAATGACGCAAATTTCTCGAGAATGCTTACTTAATCATGGTGAATTATGACGATGATTGTACAGAACAGAGGTTCCCCTTTATAATAGAAGTGGTAGTTTTACTTGAGCGAGTTAGCATTTTCAAGAAATTCGCAAAAAGAAGCCATTGTTTACGTTTGCGACGATATTTTATGAAAACTCCATGTCGATTTGTACATTCGCAGTACATACTGTTAACAAACTTGGTGATTATCTTATGCAAAAAATCTAAAAATACTCCATCATTTTTGACACATTGCAGTACCCGTTAAATTTTGGCATGGTTCCTATTTAATGTGGTTCGATTTTAAAACATGGGAAAATCGAAGGCTTTGAAAATAGTTTTTTTTGTCATTCCAGAACAAGTCTAGAACTGTTCAATCTAGACGGTGTAATTCTCTCTTTCTCTCTTTCTCTCTCTCTCTCTCTAAAAATGGCTTGCTTGCAAAACACTTGCAAAAAATGGGTCGTTACTTGTATGAAACATTCAAATTGCTTTTTATCTAATGAAATGGCATAATTTCACCTTTTTCTAAAATGCACAAAATGAATTTCGTGAAGACCATCCAATCGCTGCTTCTCTATTATCGTACCCATAACGTTAGTGTTGCTCCTGGAATGGCCGGGAATTATTCATTAACCCCAAATTAATCAAGTATATTCTCACGAGTCTCGATAACGTAGTAAGATCAACCAGGGATTCAATATCAGCTCTTTCCAAAAATGCAGGTTCGATGTCAGTAACATTAAAAAAAAAACGCTGGGCAACTCGACCTTGGCGCACTTTTTTAGTCAACTACTTTTCGAGTTGATAAAGTAGATCTGTCAATCATTCATGCAACTACCAGAGAGATGAATCCTAGAGGGTTTGAGCTGTTTAGTGCAATACCTGTAACTAGAAATTAGAAGAAAGATTAGTATTTTCCATTTAATTCCAACTACCTTTGCTTATCTTGACAGATACGCATATTTCGTCAACAATGTGCAGACTTCTTCAGTGTCTCGTGCTTATAATTCGGTGACTCGACGAAATACGCTTATCTGTCAAGATAAGCAAAGGTAGTTGGTATTAAATGGAAAATACTTATTTTTCTTCTAATTTCTAGTTATCAGAGAGATGTTTCTTTTAAATTGTGATGTGATAGAGAGCCCCCACCAACATGAAACTCATTAATGTGTTTTTGAATATCATTAACCTTAGATTGTAGTTAGTTTAACCTGTATGTTTACTTTAAGTTTTTTTTTTGTCTGTGTATGTGTATGATTTTTATTTCTTTTTCAAAAAATGTTCAAGTAAAAAAAAACCATAAATTGTATAGTTATAAGTGTTTCAATAATTTAGAATTTAAATTTAATGTGTTATGGCTTATACTTTAAATTCCCACCCCCTTTTCTCATCCATGTTGTAATTTCCATTAACCTCAGAGACGGCCGCGAGTAATCCGGTTCCTATCTCCCTAACTTTAGTTTTAAGATAAATGATGTATAAAAATATGTAAATTTGGCTCTGTTAAGTTGATTTGATTAAGCCTGTGCAAATAAATGATTAATCATAAAAAAAATCCACCACCAGTGCAGGACTTGCCATGGCGTACTGTTCCTCCTAATGGCAAGATCAAACTGTACATTCCTGTAATCTTCACTATTCCGTTGTATGAAGGACCAAAAACGGGGTTAGGACCCGTGGCAGGAAGCAGTTACACGAAACCACGGAAAGGATGAAAATCTCCCTTCCAACAGAACCTTACAGCCAGAAATGAACATTAAGCAATATACATTAAATTTCCATCTGTTGTTTTGTTAAAAATAGGGTTAACAAACTCACTGTAGAAGATAATTAAACCTTCGCTGATCTCGATCTGATGATTTCCATCAAAGAAGGCCTAATTGTCATCCATGACTTGAGCCAGATAACCACAAATCCCTCATCCAGCTTACAGTGCGTCTGGCACACTATATTCCCCCCTTACTCTTTGGAATATAGGGTAACGGGATGTAATGTTAGCCTAGCTCCTTGATTCGGCCTATCTACCAAATATGTCATCATTTCGGCAATAATCATCAAAATCATGTTGCTATCAACATGACCGATTTATTTCAAAGCAATTGAGACATTATTAATCAATTTATAGTTGTTCACTTCACGCGTAATTTCGATTTTCCTTAACCCTTTAGACACCATATTTTACTGGTTATGCTGAACAAAAAAGATTATCTATACGATTTTCGAATGATCTATATTTGCCGATTTTGAACCTATAAACCAAATAATGCAGCCAAGATGAACAGAGTATAGTCACATGCTATAAACTAACAGGTCACATTGGTAAAATAACAATGATTTAACATGAAAACGGTGGACCCAATGTTAGGGACATATTTTTTTCGATGTTCCTAACTTTGGCCTGTTGTATGAAAAGCGTAGTAAAAATGTTGTTATTGGTAACATATACAATAGAAATGTCTGAGTTTCGGTTGAATGTTTTTCTTATGGCTTATTTTAACACAAACTAAATGTTCAAGATCTGTGTAGAGTGAATTATAATGTTTTGATTCCCGAATGGCCGCTAAATCATATGTAAAATTACTTAAGTGTGTTTTAGCAGTTTAAGTATAGTTTGATTTATGAAATTATTTTTGGGTAAAGCGAATACAGCTGGTAACACCTTGAATAAAAAAATCAGCAAAAAAATCGTACCTAGACAACACTTAATAACAAATCCATCGAATGGGACGAACTTACATCCATGATAAGACCCAATTTGGTACCCATAGACCGACTTTACATCCATATCCCTCGAAAACTTCTGACTTTATTAAACGAGTTGTATAACTTTTCGTGATACATACTACCAAATGGCTTATTGAACATATGTTAGCAAGTGTATAGCTAGTTAAATTTTGTTACCAGCTCAAATACTTTATGAGTTATAATAAAAAATGTAATCGATTGTTTCATATTAGGCTTAGTTAAGGGACACATACCCTATGTATATAATGTACGTAATAAAATATAATATATGTATTTACAAAATGAAAGCAAATGGATTGCTACTGCAAAATAAAATCTGTATATGTATTAACATCTGAATAGCCCTGGAAAAGCTGAAAACCAGAGTAGATCAGTCCTTTCAACAAATATAATATTTCAATGAAAAGATATTTGATTTGTTTCATTACTTTTAGAATCAACAAACTAGTTTATATGTCGAAGAAAGCAGTTTTAGTGATCGAAGAGCCCGGTTCGATGATTTCTGAAATAAATGTAATAGGTATCTTTTTGTAATATCACTATACACAAATATTCAAAAACAATCATATACTTCTACTATCACATGCCAGTCTTTTATGGAATAGTAGATGTAGTTCAAAATAAGAACTTTAATGAAAATTTTATGCTGAAATGCTGAAAAACAAATTGAGTATAACAAGCATTAAATTGTCATGCTGCTCTGTGCCCTGCAATGCAAAAGTAATTTGAAATGCAAAGTTGTCACAAAGCGTGCTGAAATTTTGAATTAATGAGAATGTACATTGGTCCGAAAGGGCGATTTTCAGGAATAAAATAAAAAGTGCACTTAGATGACGTGTAATCAAATTGGTGTCTTCAAAGAAGTTTTTGGTAAGATTAAGGCGCATCTGAAAAAGGGGTCGTCCATAAATTGCGTTCATCGGGGCACGATTAATTTTTTTCAACTTTTTTGTGTGACGTTCTAGGCTTTCAAAACATTCTACAAAATTGTAGAACTCACAATTTCCATCAACTTTGCAGAAAACACCAACTTGCTATTTTGTATTTTTTATTGAGATATGAAGCATTTTAAATGGGAACCTCTTTCAAATCGGTTTTTTAGCTCTAACTTTTTTCTTTTATTTTTCCTTGGTCTACTATGTTCTTGAAAGTTTTCCCTTTTACTTGAAAACACAACTTTTTAGAAGACAGCAATACGCCATCTTTAAGAACTGAAATGATACAAGCGTTTTGTTGTTCAAAATATACCATTTTCCAAGGGTTATATTTTAAAATGGCGCAAACATTTTGGAAATAAAATTCCGTGACATGATGGTAAATATTTTACTTAACATTTTAATGTTTTAATATATGGGAGGTAATTGATAATTACTAGGTGGGCATGACTCAAAGAAGTGTAGTTTTCGGTAAAAATACAGTCTTCAATGAGCTTTTCAATTAGAATTTCTTACTTTGAGTTTTCCGCGGCATTCTATGGTGAAGAAAGTTTTTCCTTTCACTGAAACACACAAACTTTTGGATGAGGGCTGTACTCTAGCCTATAAATATGAAAAGATACAGGCATTTTTAAATCATCTTGGAACTGCCAGCAATAAATTTCAAAGAAGTCCCGGCGTGTTTTTATGTGGGTATGCTTTCGAATTATGGGAAGGACTTGAAAAGAAAACAGAATGAATGGATCTGATCATTTATTGAATGTTACGGAATATTAAATGGTGAACAAAATGATATCATTTAGGATCGTAACAGTTTTCGTTATCTATTTAAGCAGTTTTTGAACGCTTTCTGGATATTGGATATTGTGATGGACATTTGATGATGATGATGATGATGATGATGATGATGATGAACTACCATCTAGTGTAGCAAAGCAACTGCCTATAGCACTGGACAGTTTTATTTAAACGATTTGATCAAGGTTATACTGTGGTACATGTTTCAACATGTTCCTGTATGAAGGGTCAAAAACGTATTGTGGGCCCGTAAGCAGATACACTTACGCGCAACCCAAAGCTACAGGGGTCTAAAGAGAATCTCCTTCCAGAAACAAGTTCGCAGAAACGACACCAAAACCGAGCCCTCGCCAAGTAAAATGTCCTACTAGATGGGGAGAAGAGCCCGCCCTCTTTTCACGAAATGTTAACAACAGGAAGTTGGCAGTCCCACTCTTCCTATCCAATTCGCTTCAATCGGGTGCTCTGATGGTCCCTCCCTTTATCCCAACATATAGTGTTGTATATCAAATAGCAAAGAAATAAATATGATTTGCTTACCTTGATTTAAAAATCATCTTACCCTGACGCTAAAGATTATGGTACTACTCACATTTGTTATAAAGCAAATGGAATATCCTTAATAATTCCACACTACCACGCTCGCCCGTGACATAAAAGGAACATACAATTTCAGTGCTGTCAATCTATTTCTATAAACATGCTTCAATAAACGATTGTAATGTTCATGCTTCATTAATTCATTCTTATATTATTTTTATTTTTTTTTTAAATAAAATTTAAGTGGTCTTTGTCGAATTGCGTTTTCTTTTTAGCAAGTCCTCCGTGGTTTCTTTTTAATCCTTACTTGACAGCTTTTTAGTGTTTCTATTTCCCAAATTTGATTTTTTTCGTAGCTTTACTGTTATCTTCAGAAGACTCCCCATCAGAAATTTCACTCCATTCTTCTCTATATAATTCTTCGGCTTTTAGTTTAAGTTTAATTTTATCTCTAGCTAACTGCTTCCAATTTTCCTCATTCATTTCATTATATCTATTGAGATCCTGACGCAATGAGTCCTTCCATGTCATACTAGGTCTACCCTCCTTCTTTTTCTTAAAATTAAGTTTGTATGCCAACTTTATAGGATGCCTATTTTCTCTATTGGATATTGTGATGGACATTTCTATAAAAAAAAAAACAATTCGCAATCATAGTGTTCAGTTTCAGCTAGGCTTTGGCCCGAAAGGGAACTCACCTCGACAGAGGACCAATTGTTCAGATGGTTTGCTTGCAAATTGATTTCGCCCTTTTCTAGCTGCTTATTTCTTCGGCTTGAAGTTTTCTTTAAACACATTTCCGATTGATAATTATTGTTTTTTATTACCGTACTCAGCAACGGTTGTTAGGACAGAGAATTATTTTCTCTTCATGCAATTCCATGACTTACTTGATTTCCTCAACACTTGGTTTGTCGCCTGCCTTCATTGTTATTGTTGAAAACAGTATGTTTTGATAAAAACAAATGCCTGTATCTTTTCATATTTATAGGCTAGAGTACAGCCATCATCCAAAAGTTTGTGTGTTTCAGTGAAAGGAAAAACTTTCTTCACCATAGAATGCCGCGGAAAACTCAAAGTAAGAAATTCTAATTGAAAAGCTCATTGAAGACTGTATTTTTACCAAAAACCACACTTCTTTGATTCATGCCCACCTAGTAATTATCAATTACCCCCCATATATTAAAACATTAAAATGTTAAGTAAAATATTTACCATCATGTCACGGAATTTTATTTCCAAAATGTTTGCGCCATTTTGAAATATAACTCTTGGAAAATGGTATATTTTGAACAACAAAACGCTTGTATCATTACAATTCTTAAAGATAGCGTATTGCTGTCTTCTAAAAAGTTGTGTTTTCAAGTAAAAGGGAAAACTTTCAAGAACATAGTAGACCAAGGAAAAATCAAAGAAAAAAGTTAGAGCTAAAAAACCGATTTGAAAGAGGTTCCCATTTAAAATGCTTCATATCTCAATAAAAAATACAAAATAGCAAGTTGGTGTTTTCTGCAAAGTTGATGGAAATTGTGAGTTCTACAATTTTGTAGAATGTTTTGAAAGCCTAGAACGTCACACAAAAAAGTTGAAAAAAATTAATCGTGCCCCGATGAACGCAATTTATGGACGACCCCTTTTTCAGATGCGCCTTAATCTTACCAAAAACTTCTTTGAAGACACCAATTTGATTACACGTCATCTAAGTGCACTTTTTATTTTATTCCTGAAAATCGCCCTTTCGGATCAATGTGGAATGGAACACGATCTTCAGTCGCAGACACTCACTTTCCTATTGTCAAGTTGACAACGTTGCCAATGCTACGATAACCAGATTGCCAGATGCTGAAATACTGAAAAAAATGTGTAGACAACTACAGTAGAAAACCTAATTAGTGTGATATAACCCACAATTGAACTGACTCGTAGCTTCGGGTCTTGATAGACAATCCCTACTGATCCCTTGCGGCACGTCAAACCGGCCAGTTCTGCGCAAGGGAGAGAGATGTTTCTTTTTAATTCGTAACAAAATATTCGTACCTCTTTGTATTTTTTTACGTACATAGCTTGAATGTTCTTTCTGTGTTAACAAATGCTTTGTGCATTTGACAGTTGCACGTGTGCCATAAATTATGAAGGTATCTTCATAAAAAGTACAAATCAGTTTCGTTGCAGAAAACAACGAACAGATTCGTTAGTTCTACCTTCGATTTCGTAATATAAACTAAAATAATTTTCAGTGTAGATGTTCACAAGATGAAAGACCAGGGGCTCTGCGGCACTGTCATCCAGGTATAGGTGCACCTTAGTGCACATGATTTTGACAATTTCGGACATCTGACAATTGAATTCGACAAAGTTTCTCATTAGAACTTAACTGACAAACGTAGAAAACTGCTAATTTCTTGAATTTGTCGATCTTGGCAACTTGCCTCATTAATCTACCAGAGCCATTTAGAAGAACAAGAGTCCTATTTGATAGAGTACGAAGCTAACATAGGTAGATTTTGCGCTACGAGAAGTTTACGGAAGAAGTCATTGTTTACATTTGTCAATTAGGCTCTCAAGAAAAATCTTTCTTGAAATATTTCCCATCAAAAAAATCGATAAATGCCAAAGCACAACAGGCATGACAGAATAAATCTACTATCTCCTTCACACTCACTTCTTGTCCTATATTGACGTGACGATGCGTACATTTGAAAGTGTTGAATGTTAAAAAGAACAGATTTATTCATCCTAACCATATGTTAATCACATTGATTCTGAAACTCAAGCACAGTGGTCCAGTAAGCTACTTTAGGCGGACATGCAGTTTTCAATGTAAATTTGTGGTATTAGAGCTTTGGTTACTTCTGAGAACTTGTTGCAAACTTATTGTACTACAATTTGTATGAAATTATTTTTTTCTTGCATTAAACGCAAGAGTGGCGTATACTCTAATTTTTTATGAGCCAATATCGTGAGATGATATGTTGAGCTAAGTTGTCGAAATTCTTATTATAAAAAACTTTGTAGAACACATTTTATTTTGTCTAGCTTCAAAGCCTACTGCGATAATTTCGAATTTTAGCAAATAAGGGAACGTCCTTTAATTACGTCACGCAAAAATTGACTCCCCCCCCCCTTTTCACGTGTTTTGTATGGACCTTCAATTTTTTTTGTATGGATCGTCACGTTTTCTCAGACCCCCCCTTCCCCCTACTACATGACATAATTAATGGACCTTCCCTAATCGTTTTTCGACTATAAGTCATTCATTTTTAATTTTTACCAGTCTGCTATGTTGTACAAAGTTGATTGTTTAGACATTTGCTACAATTTTGCTTAATAAACCATAATTGTATTTCTTCTTGTTTTCATTTTATTGTAAATTTTCAGTTGAATTTACGCCATAGTATAGGCCTTACAACATGAAATGGAGCACCAAAAAAAAATGGCATACCAGATTTCAACGAAGCTTGTTTTGCCAATGGTTGATACGAAGGTGCTGAATGACGTGACAGGAACTTATTCAAAACAATGTTACATCTGTTTGCGGTCGTAAAAGCGATTGCATGACTCTTTTGAAGATCAAACATGTAGGTCTTCTTCTCACTTCCGATCCTGTAATCGTACAACTCGTGGTGAGACACAGTTTGATAATATGGCATACCATGACTTGATTCAACACACCTTAGAGTACGTTTAAGGAGAATTTGGGAGAGATGATTTTTTTTTTTATCTCTTTTAAAGCGACTTTCTGTAACATACAGTTTTCAATAAAAACATACATCAGAAGCTCAAATAGAATCAAACCACACAGAGTTCATGGCTATCTCTGTTCAGGATATGACAATTACTACATGTTTTCATAGAAAAACGCTTAATAGGATATTAGTTAATTTTTATAATGTTTCAAGCTTCTTCAGGTAAATCAAACTTTTTTGAAGACCTACATGTTTGATCTTCAAAAGAGTCATGCAATCGCTTTTACGACCGCAAACAGATGTAACATTGTTTTGAATAAGTTCCTGTCACGTCATTCAGCACCTTCGTATTAACCATTGGCAAACAAGCTTCGTTGAAATCTGGTATGCCATTTTTTTTTTGGTGCTCCATTTCATGTTGTAAGGCCTATACTATGGCGTAAATTCAACTGAAAATTTACAATAAAATGAAAACAAGAAGAAATACAATTACGGTGTATTCAGCAAAATTGTAGCAAATGTCTAAACAATCAACTTTGTACAACATAGCAAGCTGTTAAATATTAAAAATGAATGACTTATAGTCGAAAAACGATTAGGGAAGGTCCATTAATTATGTCATATAGTAGGGGAGGAGAGGGTCTGAGAAAACGTGACGATCCATACAAAAAAAATTGAAGGTCCATACAAAACACGTGAAAGGGGGGGAGAACGTCAATTTTTGCGTGACGTAATTAATGGACGTTCCCTTATTTGCTAAAATTCGAAATTATCGCAGTAGGCTTTGAAGCTAGACAAAAGAAAATGTGTTCTACAAAGTTTTTTATAATAAGAATTTCCACAACTTAGCTGAACATATTGGCTCTAAAAAAGTTAGAGTATACGCCACTCATGCGTTTAATGCAAGAAAAAAATAATTTCATACAAATTTTTGTAGTACAATAAGTTTGCAACAAGTTCTCAGAAGTAACCAAAGCTGTAATACCACAAATTTCCATTGAAAACTGCATGTCCGCCTAAAGTAGCTTACTGGACCACTGTGCCATGTGAGCTACAACGAAATCCTTAATGATTGCCCTATGTGAAAGACAGGTTAATCCAATTTATAAAGAAAATACACGGTAAAATCAGTTTACACAAATATGGGTGGAGAATACCTATAATCGCGTGAAGTGCACATACCCATTTATGGGTACGTTAGTACTCACTCATATTTGAGTAGTTTTTTCCATACAAATTAACTCAAATGTGGATAAAGTCAACTTTTCCCATAAATGAGTATGTGCACTTTCTTAGCGATTATGGGTAAACTGAGCTTAGCGTGTAGGCTTAATGAACCTTTCGTAAACAAATGCAAATGTTATTGTTAAAACCAATGAAGACGTAAATGACCTGCAAAGTTTAAACGTCTATGAATTTAAAAACAAATAGTAATATGTACGATGCGTCAACTCAGGATTTTGCATATGAGTGAACAAAATCCTTTCATGCACAGTTCTTCGGTTTGTTTACAGCAACACTCGCAATGACTACTATGCAACTAAAGGGATGTAAGCAATAAACATCAAAGGTAAACTGTGCACGATGTGTGTGTGCTTTTTTTAAAGTATTGCAATAACTAACGACTTGCTCTGTTCTTCTGGTACTACGAGCTTCATCCATCACGGCTGCCTGACCAAAAATTAAGACAGCCTTGATAGCCTGACTGAATTAGTACTACTACTAGTCCAAACAACTTCCTGAAACGGTGCAATGTAGACATCCGCTGATTTTGGCGGTGAGGGAGAGGGACTTTTTACTTTTAAGCTTCTACACATTATGCTTGGTAGTACTTCTAGCGTCGCTGAGCGTCCACTTTCTATTCCTGACATCTCTCTGAATTCCAAAAACTCCGGCGAAGTCAGGCCATTGACAAGCCTATATCAATAGCAGTGATTGACAGTAGACAGGATGTCCTGAGCCCAATTTGATTTGGGCCCGCTGTCAGCTGTCAAATAGAAGTCTAATCGTTTGTTTTGGTTGTTTGTTTTGATGTAAAACACTACAGAAAGCGACCTTTCTGCTTTGTATGACGTGCACAACGAAAACGAGCAAGAACAGACAAAACGTGAAAGAGCTACAACAAACACAACTTACAATGTTGATATTATTTTGATAGCTGAGCTTGCTGAGAGGTTGCCTACGTGAAAAAGTGGTCCTTGTCATAGGCCTGGGCGAAGTAGATAACAGCCTTATTAGGTAGACTGGTAAATGCGATTACATTTTGAGTTAAAAACTTCAACACACAACAGGAGCGATAAAGTCACAGAACCATAGCAGATACTAACATAAGTTGCTGCAAATCAATAAGCTTTCCGAAAAAAATAGGGTTGTTTAGTCAATAAGTCACTAAGAAACCATAAAAATCACAAAAAAACGAATTATATGACTTTCAATAAACATTATGCCGTAGATTTTCTAAAATTCCTGGAAGATCTAGACAAGGGATAATCAGTGTTCAGCATAACAAAAGCAAAGTTCCGATTGTTGAGGAAAACAATGGCCAAATTACGACCGTACATCATGATTGAAAATAAAGGTACAATTTTCGCTTCCTTGCAGGCCCCCGATGGCTCCCCGGAATTGGCACTGTACGAGGAAGGAGTCCGTTTCGGTTGCTGGGGAATGGCTCTGTTTGCCATTTGTGCCGCTCTCTACTCGTTGGTCATCGAACGCATCATCGATTATTTTAGGTTTGTTTTTTTTTGTTTTTTTTCTCTCACACAGAACTCGACATCTCATGCGTTTTTTGTTTGTTTGTTAATCTCACAGTGCTCGAATGGTTTTAATGGGAGGCCTGTTGGTGTTTAGCGTCGGAATGCTGCTGATGGGAATCATCAGTACGAAATGGATGGTTCTTGTTTGCAGTCCAACCGTGGGCATCATGTACGCTTCAATCTACTGTGTCCCGTTCCTATTGATCTCTCGATACCATGCGAAGAATTCGGTATGTGCTCCTAGAACGTTATCAACATGGCAAAATTGATTAATTTTGTGTTTCGATGCAATCTGCTCCACAGTTTGCCATGAAGGATGGAAAGTACGTGGAGAGCGAACGTCGACGAGGCTTTGGCGCTGACGTTTCCACGCTTAGCAGCATGCTTTTCCTAGCGCAGGTAAACTGTCAATTTAAAGCTTTTCCTCAGAATTTCCCTTTCATGTTTGACTTTTCATTTTCAGCTACTGATAGCACTCGCTATTGGCAGTGTGATTGACGCGCTCGACACCACCGCAGTCACCGTTTATTCGGCGAGTTTGTTCTCGTTTCTCGCCTCGATTGCTGCAAGCCAAATGCTCTACATGGAAGCTTAACTATAGGCTGAACCAAACCGCATGGTGGCAGGTGTCAAAGGAGCTGAACCGTTCCAATCGAGCAATGAGTTATAACTGCGGGCACGTGTTCGAACAACGGTGTTAATGTGAAATGTGATATTTTTTTTGTCCTAATCTACGTCTAAAAAGTGTGTTTGTGTGTGCGTGATTGTTTGAGTAAGCTATTTAAAGTGTGCGGTGGTATTTTATGGAGAGATGCGGTTAAGATAAACTCGAAGAAGATGAAAAACGCTTATGTTTAGCAACCTCTTTCAACCCTAAAAACTTTGAGATGATTCGATCTGAATCTTGCGTTGTAGAGCAAAACGACTTATGTTTTCAAACCAGAAACATTTTCAAGCATGTCAACTTTATCCATTCATTGAGAGCTGTGATAGAGTGTGCCAAATAAAACTATGTTAAATGCAAAATGTCAATTTGTTTTTATTTTTGACTGTGGGTCTCCGTATGACCCATTAAGAGCTTAAGGATACATCAAATATTTACAATATAAGTTGAAACATGTGACTAGTAGATCAAATGATTTTTATTTCCTTTGACTTAAAAAAACAGTACGTGGCAAATGAAAAAGGTTGCGATGAGATGATGGGTATATCTAAGCAAAACAAAAAGGATCTTGTGAAAGTGTTTCGTTGGACCACCCTATTTATAAATGGAACACCCTTATAACAAAATGAAAATTTTGAGTCATATATTTTTCTAAAAGGAACAAACCTACCTAGTATTGCAAAATACCAAGATCCACTTCCTCGTTTTGATTTCGATTTGCTTAGTTATCATATTTTACGAATGTTCCGGAACTTCCGAAAGACCAAGGCACGGCCACTTAGAGCCGTACATTGTTCTCCATATCGCATTGTTCCCTCAATTTTATGTACACATGATTTTGCTTTAGGATGAGGCTAACGAATTTATCGAATTAGCGTATTTTCCGGATACTCCAGGAGACCATAAAGTGACCATATCTCGAAAGTGTGGCCTAATACGACAATTTAGATAACAGATTTGAAATCAGTGGCACAAAATTACTTGTAACTCATAACGTAGCTATGGAAATTCCATTTTTAGACTTTTTCCGCCTCTTCTATGAAATGGAATCACTGTGCGTTCGTACGCTGCACCTTTCTTTCAAAAACTAAGAAGTTGCAGAAGGAGATGTTCGCTCATCACCATGAGGCACCAAGAGTGAACAACAATGTTTTTGGCTAGAATGAAAGATGTGAAGAGAAAGTGTTGAAAGGTCCGTCAGAGTGCGGCAGGTAGGAAAATTAACAGATGTTTTTGAAAATTGAGGGCATGTATCCAATGGTACTCGAACCATGGACGTCAATCTTTGCCTAACATCCCACTGCGGGGTAAGTTGTAGCGACGGAACAAGTCCGCCACTTCAACAGGCAAAAATTGACGCATGGAAAGACGCTCATGTGCCACTGTGGCTTGTATAGTTTATTCTTAGCGATCTATTGTGTGCACTCTGTTTACTGATGCGCACATGGGAGAGGAACTCTCTCCTCTCTGGCCAGCACCACTCCAAAACATTGATTTTCTTTTCCTCAAACCATTGGGATACCAGCTTCGATGTGTGCTTTGGATCCCCATCTTGCTGGAACGTGTATCTCCGGCTCAGCTTCAGTTTTTGTGCACTTGCTGAAAGTTTTCGTTTCAGTATGTCCAGATAAACCTCCTTTGTCATTATTCCGTCAATGAATTCGAGTTCTCCAACGCCAGACGAAGCCACCGAGCCCCAAACCATGACTCTACCTGCACAAAAAAAATATAAAAGCTAGTTAAGTTAGTTGAAAATTAATGATGTTGCAATAACTCACCTCCACCATGTTTGACTGTAGGCTTTAAACACTTGGTTTTCAGACTTTCACCGGTTCTGCGCCATTTTCGTGTGATACCATCAGACCCAAATAGCATTATTTTAGTCTCGTCTGACCAAATGACCTTTCTCCAATCATCGATTGTCCACGTAATATGATCTCGAGCACACTTCAATCGTTTTTTAATGTTTTTCGCTGACAACCATGGTTTCTTAATTGCCACTCTACCCTTCAGACCTTGTAGATGCAATCGATTTCGGATTGTTTGAGGTGTCACATGGATAGAAAATTCACTCTCAACTTGCTTTGCAATTTTTGGAGCTGACAAACTTCGATCTTGTTCCGCCTTTCTGACGATAGCCCTGTCAATCCGGGAACTTGTCTTCGCCGGTCGCCCTGATCTCTTTTCTGGTGTGAAAGAACCACTCTTTTTGTACTTCTGATCAATTTTGGCAACCGTATCTTTACGTATCTGAACGATATTAGCAATTTGGCGGTAGCTTTTACCGCACTTGTGATGCTCTATGATAAGTTTTCAGATATTCAGCGAAATTTGTGCGTTTTTAGGCATTTCGAAACACGAGAACTCAAATTTGAATCACGAAAGCTTCTACACTACGAAAGGATAACTGTATGCAATGTTTACATTCGAAAAAGTGACAGGAACCGCTCAATACACGGCAAAATGGTACTAAGCATGTTTGGGTGGATAAACTTTTTTTGCATGTTTTACTTCCCTTTTCTGTTGATCTTGGCAGAGAGCAAGATTAATTCAACTATATTTAATGGTATAATGATAGGTACTATATAATTGACCAAACGCATAACAACACTCATTTTATCAACTAATATTTGAACCAATAACAGGAAAATTGTAAATTTGAAGCAGGGGTGAATATACTTATTTTACATACTGTATGTTGCGCTAGCGCATCTACGTTTGGTGCGCTCAAGAGGGAACGTTATTTAAAGTGGTTGCACTATAACTGTTTCTTGTTGCTAATACCGTGATAAACTCTTCGGCGTTGTTGCTCGTGACGTTGGGAAAAGTAATGAAAAAATTATAATGATGGCCAAACGATAGAAGTTTGCAGACTACTAGATTAGCTTGTATATATTTCTAGGGGTCTGATGATGTGTGTCAGTAAACTACCCGACAAAACAGTGACAATACCTATAAATATGCAGGAATGTTAAGTATATAGATGAATTATCAAAAGATAACTTTCATTGTGATTGGTTTGAAATGTGACTGCCATAAAATTCTCATACAGCAAAGAGTGGCAAAATACATCTAAGTGCGTCTTCTTGGTCTATGCATTCAACAGCTAAAAAGGAAAATATCCCCCAATTTTCACAAACTTTGGTTTAAAATGAAGACATAATTTGATATATGATACGCCTGTGAACAATGATGGCAGTTCCATCATCGGCTCAAAGCAGGAATTCCTTACGCCACACAAAATTATTTTAATCTCTTTAACCTTGTTACAAGTTTTGCAAAAAGTTTCAGTTAAGAAACACTAACAAGCTGTGAAGAATGATAAGGCTCGTCTCTATTACATTTGAACGATCGATAACGTTTATTTAAATTGTACAACTGCTATAAATTAATTTTTGAACTATATATTTTGGATGGTTGATGATTAATGCACATTTCCTGTTACATAGCCAGATTTCAATATTTAATTGCATTCAATAAAACAAGAGGCGAGGCTTAAGGTTCCAACACAATTGCAGCTTATTGATTAATAGAAAAAAGTGTTTGAGCAAGTGAACACGAAATTATCGCAACACAGTAAATTTGTTACAACATCTCAAGTATTTATCGGATGAAAACCAAATTTGCAGGGCAGTTTAACACATGCATTAAGATCAATTGTATGTAGTAGGCAAAGTATTCACTGTAAAAAATTCATTGAAAATTATAAAAAAACAAGGTAAAAATAAAATTATTATCCCAAAATGTCATTTTTTATTGTATGTTGTTGCGGGCTCATCATTTTGAAATCATTATTCATTGTTTCAAAAATTCAATGATTTTTTTTATGACAATAAATGAGATTTCTTCATGTCATTACAATAAATTGAAACAATTAATCATATTTTTTTTAACGCATTGCTTCTCTTACTGTTATGGCACCTGCGTTCCGAAAGCAAACTTTTCCTTTTGCTTCTCCTTTGAAACTTCTTGCATCTGTTTATTTAGGTTTTTAGCCTTGATTTTCACTTTTGAGTGTCTAAAATCCTTGGAACATCCATCCCTCAGTGTTCAATGTTTTTGATATATTCCACACTCTTTTTATCTTTTTCCATCATCCTCTTTGTTTTCTTTTGTGTATCACTTTTTCTCTTGTCTTGAAACCTTTTATTTCGTCTTCCATTTATATTAAATATATTTAGACCCTTTGCTCACTTTTGCAACGTATTATGTCTGATAATAGGGTAAGGGGATATAATGTATGCCTATGCGATAATGAACAAAATTATGTTGCTGATCTCGATTTGACCAAAAAGTTTCGCGCAGCTCACAGTACCGCGCAAAGGATTCGTCTCCAGGAAGACTTCAAGTCATACCGTGCTTGTAGACAACCAAATAGGGATCAAAAGCAGAACAATGTGGCCAGAATCCGTGCCAGAAAACTGTATGATCAGATGTTGACAACATTCAATGGCTGTCCCCTCATGGATGATGAAACCTATGTAAAGGCCGATTTCAAACTGCTACTGGGACAAACATTTTACTTGGCTATGGCTCGGGGAGATGTGCCTGGCAATTTCAAGTTTGTGTATGCTGAGAAATTTGCACGTAAATACATAATTTGTCAAGGCATCTGTAGCTGCACTAAGATGATCAAGATTTTCATCACTGATACGACATTTAATTCAGAGCTGTACAAAACGGAATGTCTCCAAAAGCGAATATTGCCATTCATCAGATCCCACAATGAACCTGTCATGGTTTGGCCAGGTCGTGCAAGCTGTCATTACGGTAAAACAGTACTCCAGTGGTTTGAAAAGAACGGGATTCAGTTTATACCGAAAAAACTCATCCCACCAAACTGTCTCCAGCTCAGACCGATACAAAGATTTTGGGCAATTATGAAGAGGAAGCTGAAGGTGAATAGCAGTGTCATCAAAAGCACCAATGAATTGAGAACCAAGTGGAATGAGATTGCCAAAACGATGGATGAGAATAATGTGCGCCGGTTGATGAAACGTATTCCGGAAAAAAGTCCGCCAATATATTCGTCATCGAGATGATTATTTCGTTTTTTATATTTTCCCTCTAAAATTTTCATAAGTCCGAACATTTTAGTTAAAACAAAATACTAAGTCAAAATTTCATTATGATTGGATTACTCGTCATGGAGATATAATCAAAACAATACCTGAGAGCACATAATTGCTAGATGAAAATATAACCGTTGCTGTTCTAAACCGGAAATTAAAAATGCACCATACAGCGGATTAGAAGCCACACTATGGGACTCTATAGAATTAGAGCAGGATCCATTGGCGTAAGTGGTAAGTATCCGGGCTAGAACTGCAACAAGTATATTCAAAAATTATATAAAGCCTCCATTTACTAAGGCATGTACTCGAAAAAAATCACAATTTTTATCCGTGTGTAACTTTTTTGTCCGTGGGTAAAAATAGATCAGAATCTGGGTTCAACTAGTTTGGAGTAAATTGTTTACATGTGCAAAATTTCAAAACACTTGGTTCACTAGTTATTGAGATGTCATCGAAACAAGAAGAAAATCGCCGGAGAATTTTCGCGCCGTCATGGAAAATCCGACTGCGACCATGGGATGGATCGGAAGACTACTAAGAATCACCCATACAACTGTGTCTCGGGAGGTAAAATTGTTTAAGGAGTCCCAGACAACCGAGTGGCGGGCTGGAAGTGGAAGAAAACCGAAGACAGCTGACTCTGTGAAGGCCCGGAAGGTGTTGGATTATTTCAAGCGTAATCCGAACCTTTCCATTCGCGACGTGGCTCTGAAGGCAAAGTGTTCCGCCTGGTTCGTTCAGCAAACCATGAAACGAACTGGGCTTCGTGTATTCAAGGTCCGCAAGGCACCGAACCGGCGTGATCAACAAAACACGGCGACCAAATCCCGCTGTATCGAGAGTGGTTAACGCAACCGATGTGTGTGGTTATGGATGACGAAACCTACATCAAGACTGCCGCAAAGCAGATACCGAGGCTGGAGTTGTACGTTGTCAAATCACGGTTTGATGTTCCGGAAGACATAAGGAAGAAGAAAGTGAACAAATTCACCAAAAAATACTTGCTCTGCAGGCCATACGCCAATGCGGTAAACTGAGTAAACCGTACATCACAAGGTACCATCAACAGCGAAAATTACCGCACCGAGTGCCTCCAGAAGCATCTGTTGCTCTTCCTGCGGTCTAACGGAGACGAGACATTATTTTGGCCGGACCTGGCCATCATGCCATTACGCGCGATCGACGTTGGATTGGTACAGAGACAATAACGTTGTTTTTGTACCAAAAACCGCCAACCCCCTAAATTCACCAGAGATTCGTCCGGTGGAAAGATTATGGGCCATAATGAAGGCCAAAGTTCGAAAATCGTCTAAGGTGTTTAAGAACGAGCTGGAGTTGAAGAAAGAATGGATGAAAGTGGCCAAAAAGGTCGGCTCCACCATTGCACCAAATTTAATAAGGGGTCTTAAGGAAAAGGTGCGGGCTTTCAGCGATGGAAAGAAAATCGAATAAAGTAGTTATGCGTCCTCCCTTAGCTCAGTTAGTAAAGGCGCAACTACAAAGCATCACCATGCTGGAGGTGGCTAGGTTCGATTCCCGGTCTGGTCTAGCAATTTTTGGTTAAGGAAAATTTCTCGACTCCCTGGGCATAGCGTATGATTGTACTTGCCCACACAATCATACTGATGCAAAAATGGTACCTGGCATCGAAAGCTCTCAATTAATAACTGTGGAAGTGCATCTAGAACACTAAGTTGAGAGCATGCAATAAGCTAATTGTGAAAGCAATAAGCTTGAAATGCTAAAGAAGAAGAAGAAGAAGTTATGCCGAAACATAATCCATATGTATTAGTTCATTCCCTGAAAGTTTCAAGAAAATTCGACTTAAAATAATGTTTTGGCAAACACTTCTGTCTGCTGCATTTTTTTCGAGTACAGGAACATGTACTTATCAAGCATCGTGAATCCATATCGATAATCAAAACTGACGGTTAGGACGTTAGACTAACTCGGGTTTTGTACTTTTTAATTGCGAGGTGATTATGTATAGTACAGCATTTCTTCTTAAACACAACGATAAAAGCCGACTTGATTCCCCTGGTGAGTATTGCTTGGAGGAGTCAGCGTAATTTAATCCAGAATCTAATTCACATAGAGGAATAGAAACCTCTCTCCACCCGGAGAGCACAGAGATCGCGTCTAGAATATATGAAAAGCTCATCGAAAGCTTGGTCGCTTTCCTGGCTGGTGGCAAGCAAAGTTGAATCTTTGTCGCAGTTCAAGCTTAAACAAGTACCCCTTCACAGTGGGATAGAAAAATTAATTCGTTCCACCACCCAGCACTAGCACTGCTATGGATTGTCATGGTTAGAAGAGGTAGATTGTCAGTTATTTAGTCTCATTGTTAAGCTTGACCCGGTAAGACGCGACGCTCATCAAGTTTGATCAAGTTTTGATCAATTGTTGTTTGTGGCGTTTCATGTTGTAACAGCTACGAATTTGATTGGCGGTGGGTCGGGTTGCCTTGCAGTGTTTTTAAGAAATAGTGATTGAGTGACCTTGCTGGAAATGTATTGTGGATGGTGCACGAAACTTTCCTACAATGATTTTTCAGTGCTGCAGATATTAAATTGAAGGTCGTGGAACGTGATTGTTTTGGGTGGTCGATGAAGTGATGAAGACAGTGCATAGTGATGAGCAGCTTGGCACATGTTGGCATCTAGTTCAACAGTGGTTTCCGGTTGATAGGTTACAGAGAAGAAGAAAAACATGATAGGTCATATTGAAACCGGTTTTGCGGGTTCATTGTTGATGTTTTACAAGTTGATCTTGACCGATACGCGTTGGATGGATTGTTGAAAGTAACCGTCATGTTGGAATTTTATGCGCAATTGATTGTTTATTTTTCTTTTTTATTGGCTTTTGAAATATACTTCATAGCAACAAAAATCTTGAATCTAAAGGTTTGGCATAAAATTCAAATTGAATATTCGCGGGTTCTCCTTCAAATCGTGCCATTCAAGCTTATTATAAATTACAATTTACTTATTGCTCATTCAGTCAAAGTATGACGTTTACCACGGGGTAAGGGGTGGAGGGAGAACAGGAATCCCAATCGGTAAGAACACGGTTTTCGATTCCCGGTCCGGTAGAGGGAATCTTTTGGGTTGGATATTTTCTCGATATCCCTGGCATGGAGTATCATGGGGCCAGCAACACAGTATAAAAAATCATGCATTAGTGTTTTCAAATTAAGCTCTGAATTTATAATTGTAGAAGTACTCGAAAAATATTAATGATGACAGCAGGCTAAAGCTCGTTGAAAAATGCAGCAAAGCCTGTTAAACAAAAATGACTCGTGTTCAGATAACTCATTTCACAAATAATATTTTTAATAGGGTGTATGATAAATTTGTAGTACTTGTTTATTTCTTTATTACTTTAAACTAGTTTATTTATTTAGGAGGATCAATTGCTTTAGCTTTTAAAATCCGATCATTCATTTGTTTTTTTATAGTAAAATGAGTAAATACTAGGATTAGCACGATTTGGGGCGTTTACTTGCGGTTTACCTGTGGTGAAAATAGGTGAAATTTTAGCAAAGGATTGGACATAAGAATTGCAGAGTTCTGTAGTTTCCTTAAATAATTGTCGCCAGCACTACAACTTTGTGCAATCTGGTCAGAGCTCCCTCTTTGTGTTCGGCCAGTTGTGGTGATCATTGGGCGACGATGAGACTCTTCAAGATTTCGACACAAAACAAACACAAACTATTAAATAAAGGAACAAAAACAAGCAGATTAAATTTTTATGCAAGTCATTTGGAGAAACACATATATTGAATGTATATAACTGTCCACGAGTTTCGGTAGAGATGTGAATCAAACTGGTAGTGGTTGGACATAAGTCTACTCATCACGCGTATGAAATCACGGCTTACGTGCAGGTCATTAAACCACGCCCTCTATTGAAAAACAATTGGAAACAATTGGAATGTTGAAATTTAACAGCCGTCCTAGATTTCCAGCGTCCCAATCGGTTTGCCAACTTCAAAGGATACTTTGACGGAATTGGAAAAAATCGTCATGTGAAAATTGTCTTTCACTCAAATAGCCTTCCTCACCTCGCAATTGAAAAGAACAAGAAAACCACAGCGTTTTTCAATCATATTATAAGTTATGCTGCGTCATAGCAAGCTTTTCAAAATATTCCAAGAAGCCAGTCCACCTTTGCGAGTGGGTCCGATTTTGGTCCTGGGATTGAGCAATGTGAACGGACCCTTAAAAGCGTCTTTTTTTAGACGGGATGTGTGCAGATATTGTCTAAAGCAGCCGTGGCCTGACAGAATCTGTGTTAAGTGTAAGTTCACTTCACCGTGTCTCCACCGACCTTTGGTGAAGTTGTTCGATTCACGCTGCCACTTAACCATAGATGCAGCTCTAGTGGTCTTTCGAATACCTCATGTGCCACGTTGTGCGAAGCTCTCTACATCCTCTTTAAAGGAAAAGTTGTCGTCATTATTAACACCCAAGTACCCCAGGAACCTCTTCGATGTTATTGTGTAATTGCCTGTTGTAATCATTGCTTGATGCTTCGATGTGCGGTTGTTAACATCCATGATTTCAGTCTTGTGATGGGCAAGCTCCAGTTTCCTAGAGCTCATCCATCTCTCTATAACGCCAATGGAATGTGAGGAAGTTAGCTCTATCTTATCGATGGATTCACCACATTTGGGAACTTGAGTCGTAATACCTTATCGTACATCATATTCCATAGCACCGGGCTCAGGATCGAACCTTTCAGACGCCTGAGGTGATTTGGACACACCTCTGACCCACCTCTGTGTCGAATAACAGTACCCGAATCTGGAAATGACTTCCAAGAGTCTTGTACAGGTACCCAGGAACCTAGAGGCATTCGAGTGAGTTGACAATAGCCACCCAACTGTTGCTATTGAATTGAATGGTGCTCTCGAGCACCTTATCCGTTGTTTCCGACAGACATATAGGTCTATATGCCTATGGATCACCTGGTAGCTTCTCTGGCAATATTAGGGTCTGAATTGTCCAGGCGTCAGGGAACCCTCCAAATACCATTACATTACCATCCTGAATAGTTCGAGAACCAGTAAGATGGCCAGGTTTGGAAAACCATCCGGTCCTGGCGTTTTGTTCTCCTAAAGCGGCTTTTCTATCGCAATGAGTTCGTCGTTCGTCACTTTCACTTCGTCTCCAACCCCCGTTGTACCGTTATCAATGCCCACGTAGTTACGGAAGTTAGGCAGCGGGAAGGGGAGGAGGAGGGGGCAGGGACTCAGGTCGTGGCTCGGAAAGAGTCCCCCAACGATCACTTGCAGCAGCTCTGATGATTGCTCGGCAGGAGCCGCTGTTCCTCTGGTTTTTACCCGATAGGAGTCACCCCACGGGTTCCTATTAACCTTCTGGCACAGGCTTGCTTGCTGGACTTGATCTCCCTCTTAAGAGCGGTCTTGATAGTGACTAGCGTCCTTCTAGTCTTGCGCCGTCTTGTGTGGAGGCATATCCACCAATACACCAGCAACCTACCATTCCTAGAGTTGACCTTCTTAGGCAAGGTCACGTCGCACGCTCGTTTAAGTGCCTTAACGAGTCGTTCACTGCAAGGTTCGTAGGTTAAGTGTAAGATTTGTTCCCTGTCAAGCGCCTCTTTAAAAGTCTCTACATCAAAGTAAGACGTCCTACATATGTGGAGGAATGGAGTGGATGATTCTTCTTCCACATGCTGTCTTGTATTGTGGACGATACAATAACGAACCGTCACCATCAACCCTGCAATTATAATAGCAGTTTAGGAGTGCTGAAATATGTCAATTATCGATTCCGCACCATTTTTTTTTTGTAGGTACTCTTGGTACCTACGTTAGCTAGGTCCACATTGAAACTAGCCAAGGCCTTCAGAAGAATCTGGTGTTGGTAAGGCCTCTTGAACCGGATATATGCCTGTCGTCCATAATGCCGCCATATTGGACCTATCCGCAAACCAATTGCCATTGCCGAATGGGATGCAGTAGAAGTCAGATTTTATGGCGATATGCGATATCCCGTGCCTTGTGGCTTGTGCTGCCACATCTTCTGCAAATATAACTCCGCCTGCGCGTTTTCAGTCCCAGAACATGTGCATCTGAAAAAAGCTTTCGTCATCTGGAGCAGGCTGAGCGGGCATATAGACCATCCCACCTTCACTTTTAGATCCGTGTCCATAACGGCTGCTGCCATGCTTATTGTAGTCACCTGGATCCCAAGTGAACCTTTCCGCAGTCGCATAACTGCAGCGGCGACCTCGACCTAACACTGTTTCTTCAGCGCGGTGGACATCTCGCCCTCCTCGGTGATCTCATCCAGGTCCTACACTAGATCGTCACGTGTGAGACGAGGGCAAGTATCTCCACATTCTCTCCGAAGACCTATTTTGCTAGGTCTCTAATTACTGAGCCCTTCGGCGCTGTGGTATTTTTGAACTCCAAGATCATTTCACCTAAATGGAGTCCCAGCGCATCGCTTTCAAGATCTCGGAGTACTCCGATGCCTCGGTCTTAACAATGAGGGCCTCACCGCGGTTTCGATTAGGGCCACTTATGGCTTGTTCTCCCTCCGTTTTTCGAATGGCTCCAATGACTCTCCCTTCCACACATTGGATCGTCGCTCGTTCATCATTCGGCACACGCATTTGCGTTAGTGCTTGTTGTTGGGACCTTACCGCTCGGATCCCCTTTGGCGCTTGAGACAACTCTCGAGATGCCGTGGCACTTCCGCTAGTGTTAGACATGCCGCTGGACCCCACTTTCTTGCATAGTGGAGACCTCGCTAGACCGCCTATAGCGAATGGATTCGCTTCCTTCTGTTTTTTTTCCCTTGGAATTACCCTCCATGCTGTTGAACTTTCCAACATATTAACATACCCAAAAGTTTTTTTTTTGCACGGGGGATACGTTCCACTTTTACTATGGAATCTTGTAGAAAAAGACTAAATAGAGTTGATAAGTTCACATGCATAATCATTTTAAATTGCTTCGAGTTTGTTTGCATGTGTTACTTTTCCATGCAATGGTAAAAATGCAGCTTTCAAAATTTTGAGTATTTACACCAAAAATAGTGATTTTTTTGAAAAACTGCCATATGATTACTTTTTGCCCAGAACGTAAAATGTGATTCGAACTAGGCCAATAAGTTGTTCCGCTCTGGAGTTATAGCCGAAAACAAACCGTGTAAAAAAACCTTAGTGTACACAGCGAAAGAACGCTTCATTAAAATTATCCAAGCAAACATATAATCAGTTAAATATAGTTTGCAGCTCAATTATTTAATGGGTTACAATATTAAATGTAATCGACCGTAGCACATTAGGCTGCACTCTTCGAATTATCAACCTCTCGGATTCGATCTTAGTTTGGGTCAAATTAAAAACTTAAATAGTTAGCTGAGCATCTCTACATGAACAAACTGATAAAACGGTTAAATTCAAAACAAACAGAAATGGGATTTGCCGAGATTTTGGTTGAATTGTGTGTAAATATTCCAAATTTTGAATTAGATTTTCATCGAAATTTTAACTTTTTGCAACCGTGCAGTCGTAAATCACTCTATCCGGATCAAAATGTTGATTCCGGATGTGATTGTTTAATTGCCGCTGCAGCTTTTACACATAGCCCCCAACTACTTCTCTACTGAAGAAACATATTTTGCCTGACTTTTCAAGCTAAAATTAAGCAGATAAGTAAATTAATTTGAACTTGCTTAAAATATCATGCAGTTTTACATCCTCCTGCCACATTTTCTCGAGAAAATGCTCCATTTTGACCATTTATTCAATGTTTTTTCACCGTTCCACAAACAACATATGACTTACTCCACTTGTGAATAAAAATAATATGGCGCATGGCGGTTGACAGATAAAAAGTCGAGCCTTGGCTTACAACACTGCTACACCGATGTTTCGGCATGATAGACAGCTGAGATCGGTTAAAGTATGGTTAACGTTTATGCTCGGCTCCTAGTGTTGCCGAGACTTGTGATCTTCCCTTTTTTTTTTTGCCGATTTGTCAGTTATATATGAAAATTCTGAATTAATTCAGCTAATTGTTGAATTGAGCCAGTGAGTAATTTTTAAGTGCGTCAGTCATGGAACACAAACCGTTTGAATTAAAAATATGGACTTTTTTTGGATGGTGATAAAAAAAGCTAAGACAGATAATTGCTTTCGATAAAGGAAGGAAGGTGATTATTGAGCATCTCCAGACAGATTTTGCCTTGACAGTTTCCGGTTGAAATTTTGTCCATATGTATATTTTAACCCAAACATTTTTCATTAAAAAAATCCTAAGATTCCCTACATTGATTTTCTATAGAGGCTTCTGTAAATTATAAATTTTATTTTTTTGAAAAACATAACATGTAAACGATTTTTCTAATCAAAATGTTGTGTGATAAAAAGCTTGAGGTCATTAAGTGTTCTTCATGAAAAAGATTCACTGAAACTAAAAAAATGGAAATTGATGCTTAAAAAGCATACAACATTGATGTTCTCAAAGGACCCTCCCTTAGAATTTTCACAATTTTTATTTTTAAAAAGACTTGAAGCTATATCCTTAAATCTGGTGAAGAGTCGGTCGCTTCTTTAATTTTTTAAATTTTTGTATTTCTATAGATTTTTTGAATTTTGTGACATTGCGTATTTTCGTAATACTAAATCAAAAATATACTCGATAGAGATACTGCGAATTTTATAAAAAGGAATTTTTGTTGCAATATTTTCAGCTATTTTCAAATGTTAGTCGCGATGTCCAAAAAAAATGTACTTAACGTGATAGATTATTGGATAAGAAACAAATCTTTTTTAGACAAATCTCCACGAGCTTTTAAGGATCTTAATTTGGCTAAATTCAAGCGATTAACCGAGTAATTCAGCCTAGGTGTACAGATAATTGCCATTCGTTATAAACTTATTGTTTAAATAGTTAAAATAACAATGATTTTGCGTAAAAACCGTGGACCCAATGATAGGGACATATTTTTTTCTATGTTCTATGGTCTGTTGTAGAACTAACGTATTGAAAATGTAATGGAAGTATTTGAGTTTGCGATTGTTTATTTTTGAAATGGCTCATCCGAACACAAACCAAATGAAAAAAAAATCTGGTTAGGGAAAATTGTAATGTTTTCATTATCGAATGGACGAATGAAAATCATATATGAAAATCTCTTAAGTGCTTTAAAGCAGTTTTATTTTAGTTTGTTTTGTAAAATTTTGTGTGGTGTAGAGCAAAAAAGACTGGCAAACCCTTAAATCAGAATATCAGATAGAAGAAACCTAATGAAGATTGCATTGAATGATAAATCTATCGAATGGAACAAAGTTGCCCAATAAGGTGCTTATATATGGATATTACATCCATATCCATCGAAAGTTCCTGACGTTATAGAATGAGTTTTGTAACTTTTTGTAAAACATACTATCAAATGTCTTATTAAACTTATCTAAGCAAGTGTATAGCAATTTAAATATCGTTTACAGCTCAAATAATGTGTGTGTTAAAATGAAAAAAAAAATGTTTTTTAATAATCTATTATGAAAAATACATTTAGTTGTAGACAATTAAAAAAAGCCAAAAAATTGCAAAAACATCAATTTCGGTAATTAAAATTCACAATAAGTTGAGAACGGCTAAGCTTACGGAAAAAATTCCGCCCGCTTTTAAATTGAAAATAATGCTTAAAATCTAGTTCTAGTATATTTAAAAACAAATTATCAGTTTAAACATTTTCAAAAATATATAACAATTTAAAAACAAAAACTAGAAGAGTAAAAGAAGTGACTGTATTAAACTTTTCACCAGCTTCAAGGACATAACTTCAGCTTTTCACAAAATAAAAATTAATATGATTGAAAGGGAAATCCTTTGAGAAAATTAACGTTTTATGTTCTTTAATGATGAATTTACATTTTTTTTAGTTTCAGTGTTTTTTTTTATCTTAAAGAACACTTCATTACCTATGACCTATAAATACGCCTTTACAGAAAATTAGTCCAAGATAGTTTGAATTTTTTTTATGGAAACGTATTTTTTGTGTAGAAACTAACATATGGACAAAATTTCATTCAGATCGGAGAGAGTAGGTTCCAACCGGTTTGCTATTCTGGCTGGAAATGCTCCATTTAAGCTTACTTACAAAAAAAAATCGACGCCCTTGCGAACGGCCTTCCGGCAGTTTACTTCGCCATGCCTGACGAAAAAATGCGTGTAGGCATGTTTTTGAGTACCTTCTTCGTTTTATCTATCAATTACTCCTCAGTTTTCGCAACAAAATTGTTGAAGTAGATCTTACGCTTCAGGTTGGCCCAGAAATTCTCGATCGGACGCAGCTGGGGGACGTTGGGTATCACATCGATATTCAGCCGCTCCATCTCATCTAACGATCACTTCGCCCTTATGGTATTTCTTGATGACCAGTCCGGAGCGGGTTTGACACCCCCTGATTGTCAGCCACTAGCACCTTCTTGGGGAGCTTGGTGTGTGAAATGTACGTCATCTCGGAGCTCACTTCCTTCGTGGGGGAAGTAGAATACGAAGTGCCCTGCCAGTCATTGCCATCCAGGATGAGATAGGTCTCGTCGTCCATCACCATCGCCACGTCACGATTTGCCGGGAAAATTGAGCTAACCTTCTGATTCAGCCGCTGCCGCTGCGTCATTGCCTGCAGCTCTAAAACCAGTGGACGCGACTTCCGCTTCTTGATATGTATGTTCATGATTGCCAGGTACTTTTTCACTGTTTGGTCGGTTGAACCGACCTCCCGGCCAAGCGCACGCAGCGATGTAGCCACTTTTCCCTCGGTCTTCCTCTTCAGCACCCTTTGGAGCTTCTTGTCGCTCAAGGTCGTCGGCCGTCCGGAACCGGGCATTCATTCGATGCTCTGATTGTTGCCTAATATTTCAAAGATGTCGTAGATGCTAGAACGGGCGTTTCCGGCGTCCACAAAGTGCCGAACGATGTCCGTTTTCAACGCGGCGGGGTGCCGTTATTTGAACGCGCACACTTCTGAACGGAGTTGCTTCACTGTTTTTGTTGCTGATACGTGCGCAAAATTTCTTTGCGCCACTGCTGTTCTTCCAACTCTATCTTCGCAACTTACATATTGTAAACAAATACACATTGAACGTAGTCCACCCAAAATTTCAATAGCAAATACCCAACGGGTAAAAAGTTACAGCCATTTAAAAGTGGTGCAATTTTATTCCATACAACCTTTAGATATCAGATTAGAGCAATGCTCTGTAAGACGAAGTTGTGGGATTAATCCAGATTTTTCAAAATATAACTGAAATTGTCGAGTAGCATCTTTTTTCTGATTCAGCAAATGCAAAATCTGAACCAACTCATGAAATGCGTTTCAACATTCACGACGATGATTTCAACAAAAGGACTCAATATCTCAGACTGACAGAAAGTGTGCTCTCGTATCCAATAGAAGCATTTTTTTTGTTTGCGTACAGATATTTATAGAAAGTCCTTGTTGTTGCCACCGCAAATTAATATTTCGAAGAAGTAACTCGATCCGGAGCACTTTCATTGTTGTCGCGAGCTGGCAAATTTTGCTGAATTTCCCCCGTCAGTACATTGGCAATAACGAAGAACGAACGAGCGGACAGAAGATACACAATCCTCCGAGAACTGCTTAGGCTGCTTCGGGTTCTGCACTGTAATTTTAAACATCGCCATCCAATGCGAAGCTGCCGAAAGGAAGCGTATCAAATTTTGCTCGGGAAAGGTTGACCTTGATCGACGATCATTAAAATTATATTGACACTTTTGTGTTCGTATTTCATTTTAAGCGAAATCCTTATTATTTCTCCAGAGATAACTAATGAGGTCATTTGTTTGATACAATTCACGTAAGCGTGGCGAAAGTTTAGCCGCACTTTGGTTGCGAATTCACGTGGTCTTATCGTTACTGTCGGTTGTGATTATGGCTTAATTGCTAGCGGTATCGTATGGCAGACGCAAGAGCAAACAGCGCTGTTTCCGGACCACTTATTTGTATGTACTGTCAATATTGGAAGGAGACACTGCAGACTAATACCGGGGGTGATGCTAGAATCCATCCAAGCTGTCACTTCTTATCATTTCGTTTTAGGTAATCCAAATTTTTAACTGGTTCCAACTGGAGTCCAAATTGCATCTTCAATCTCGTTCGATAAACGATAATCATTTCCAACCACAGTGAAGTTTGTGTGTAATTGGACACCACTTGAGTCACTTAGAATGGAAACAACGAAACAACCTGTCAGTCGTTTACTGTCCGTCAAGGTAGAAGCATATGACCGCCTTGGAGGCAATGTTTTTTTTTTGTAAGGATTCCTGAAAATCCTGCACCATTGCACAGCACTATGGTACGAATTGACAAATTTCGCGACAAAAATCGATAACTCGAAAACCATTAACTTTAGGTAGATGATGTGCTCGAGAGATTTAATTAAAAAAATAAGATCTATCTTCTTGTTTTGGTGGTGGCTAGGGTGGTCCTTTGATGTTCATAATAAAATTTTCAACTCCTTATTCTTATGATTTGGAGGATTTTTTGCTTCTACAGAATTATTCAATGAAACTTTTCTGAATAAATTAGCATATTAACATATGTAAATGAACACATAGCTGAATGTGAATATATCAAGATAAATATATAATGTAAATAAATATATGTAAGAAAACAAATGTGAATTTGTCAACATAGACAAACAGACATAACACTTGCAGTTTCTTTCATCGATTACGCATTAAACGGTGAATTCAAATGTTTCTTAGTTCTTACGTTTAACGTTAACACACTTAAGGGGACAAAAGGGGACAAACTATTTTACATAGATCTTGTGGATATAAGTTTATACTTTCAATTCACGTACTCTGTGTTTACAAATATTTGCAAACAAAGGAATAAGACATCTTGAAAAAACGTATTTGTTTTACACTTCAACTGCTTTAACTTTTTCAATACAATTACTAGCAACTATCTTATATCTTTAAAATGTGCGTCATTTTATACCCCAAAAGTCATCTCTGCAAAGTTTTCAAATTCTAATTGGAATAAAAAAGTTACAGCAAAAAAAAAATTTTTTTAAGTCCAACCCTAAGGAAAGTTAGAAAAACTGTTATAAAACGATACGTAGATGAGATAGAAGTAAAATTTATTCAGCAAAGTTTCATTGAATTTAAATATCTATAATTCTGTAGAAGCAAAAAATCCTCCAAATCATAAGAATAAGGAGTTGAAAATTTAATTATGAACATCAAAAGACCACCCTAGTCACCACCCAAGCCAGAAGATAGATCTTATTTTTTAAATTAAATCTCCCGAAGACATCATCTGTCTAAAATTAATGGTTTCCGAGTTATCGATTTTTGTCACGAAATTTGTCCATTCGTACCATATTGCACAGTGGGGAAAAAATCTATAATAATTTATATCTCAGCTCGGACTGGAACGATTTCCGTAAATGTTACCTTAACTTTAAGTAAGTTTAAGTTTCCAAGAATTCCAATGGACGTGGTCTCATTGGCCGCACGGAGCTGCTTGGGGAGCAAATGAGCTCATTTTATCCTGGTTCCCCTCATATTTCCTTGTTGTTCAAAAGTTGCTTTGCTCGGTGTGGCTCAAGATCCACAAAATGATGCTAGTCCTATGTTAAATTTCTAGGAGAACCGATTGAAGTAGGTTTCGTTCACCGCACGGCTCTGTGGATAAAGATATGGCTGATTTTACCCTGATTTCCCCAATATGTTCATGTTTTTCACATTTTCTTTGCTCGGTCGATTGAAATAGGTTTCATTCACCACACGGCTCTGTAAACATAGATATGGCTGATTTTACCCTGATTCCCCTAACATTTTTGTTATTATTCAGAAATTTTTTGTTCGGTGTTTTCCTAAAGCAACAAAATAAGGTTAGTCCCATGCAAATTTCCTGGAGACTTGACTGGTGTTAGATTCACCACTCTGTGAATGAAGATATGACAAAATTTATCCTGATTCCCCTAACACATATATTTTTTGTAATTCAGACATTTCTTTAGTCGGTGTAACTCAAAATTACCAAAGGAAGGCTAGCCCAAGCAAAGGATTATACCAAGTTGATAACAAGTTCTATTACCAGGTTATCATTTTTTAATCACTGAATATGTTATGATTCAGGTTGAATAAACAGCCAAAATAACAGAATGAATAACAAAAAAATACTCGTTTAATATCATAATAATAACTTATTTTGTTATCACTGCGAACAACTTGATAACAAATCCTGTTTTGTAAGCCAAATTATAGAAATAGTATCAAAGTATGTTATCAATTTGAAATCGAATTCTCGTGCTAATAACAGAAAAAAATATTTTGATTAAAAGCTAATTTTTTTGTTGAAATATGCTGAAAATATTTATAGTTTTACAATTCAAGTTATGACGTTCATAAAAAACTAATAACTAAAACTAATAACTAAATTTGTTATGCGATAACAGCGGAAATCAAAACGATAACTGGGATAAAAGAACTTGTAACTTATATGATATTAGCTTGTTATTTTCCTTTGCTAGGGAGTCCTATGTAAAATTTCCTGGAGTCCTGGAAAATTGATTAGAGTTGATTTCGTTCATTAATAGCAAGTCTAAATATTTATTCGAATAGATGAAAAAGTCACAATATATGCAACATAATCTAATAAGAAGCTTAGTTGCTTTTTTTGAAAAATTGTTGAGTGCCCTCTTGGACCCCCTTATAATTTGTACATCATTTTTAAGAGTATCAGTTGTTGAATAAATTAAACTTAAGTTTAGCTGCTAATACCTGCTAACCTGTAATCTACGGATCCTCGAAGATAGCTCAAAAATTCATTAAAACCAACTTAAATCCTTTAAATGAAGAGATAATGATAAGTTATCTTCTACAAAAAGTGTGTTTATAAGGTACCTTAAACTTTGTAGAACATTTAAAATATGGGAAAATTCAAATAAAAAAGTTTTGGTAAAAAAACGAGTTTTAAGGGGGTATTACATTTTTCATTCTTTTTTCACCACACAACTTCATCCAGTTAACAGATAGAAACTTTTTATTTTCTACAAAGTTCCATGAAATGACCTAATCTACAATGCTTTAATACATGTTTATCGGTTTGAACCAGAATTTTTTTTTAAACTTTATTATGGTGACTTTTAGCCTCCTGGGCTAGTTCGTCACCGCTTGAACCAGAAATAAAAAAGTGACTTTTTTTATCTAGGTGTATACACCCCTTAAATGAAATTTTTTAACACAAAAATAGAGCACTCAAAAAATGTAAAAACATTGTAGAAGACAAATACCCTTGTCTCACTTTTTTTTTATTTCGTCCCACTGTGTGACGGCACGAATGAATGCAATGAACTTCTTTGCATTCATCCTGATTCTCCCCGTCTCTTTACTCACATTTTGACAGTTACCGGTAGTACCTTTCCTTGTTATCGCTTTGACTCTTACCGCAAAAAGTAAGATTAGTTTTCCTTGCAGTTGGCAATGGATGAATGCACCGAATGAACTGAACGAAACTTTTGAAGTTTAAGAGGTATCGTGTCGTCATATGAAAACACGTTGGAAGAATTAACTTACTTAATGACTTATTCTTTCCTTGTCCGCTTTTCTTCTTATTCAGGTTTACTTACTCTCATCAGTTTGTAATATTTTCATAATAAAAGAAAACTATAAGTAAAACTGAGTGAGCAGAAAACCAGAGTAAGAAAATATGAGGAAAATAAAACTTATTTCAATCGATTTCCCAGAAATTTTTACAAAGAACTAGCATTAGTCTGTTGATCTTGAGTCACAACGAGTAAAGAAAATTGTGAAAAATATGACAATATTAAGGGAATCAGGGTAAAATCAGCCATATCTTCATTCACAAAGCCGTGTGGTTAATGAAACCAACTCCAATCGATTTTTCAGGCAATTTTACATAAGACTAGCTCTACTTTGTTGTTCTTGAGTCACACTCTAAATAACCCAACAATATTAGGGGAATCGGGGTTATATCGACCATATCTTCGTTCACAGAGCTGAGCGGTGAACGAAATTAATTTCAATCGATTCCTCAGCAAATTTTACAAAGAACTAGCCTTAATTTGTTGATCTTGAGTAACTCCGACCGAAGAAAGTTATGATTAACACAAAATTATCAGAGGAATCAGGGTAAAATCAGCCATATCTACCTTCACAGGGCCGTCCGATAACAGAAACCAATTTCAATCGATTTCCCAGAAAATTCTTCAATGAAATAGCATTATTATATTGATCTTGAGTCACACCGATCAAAGAAAATGTTAAAAAATGAAAATATTAGTGGGAATCAGGGTAAAATCAGCCATATCTTCATTCACAAAGCCGTGTGGTGAACAAAACCTACTTCAATCGATTCTCCTAGAATTTTTTATATAAGACTAGCTGAGCCCGGTGCGAGCTTTGCAACGCATGCGACTAAATGAACGAAAAATTAATAGAACTGGCGCGTTTATGGTTTTTGTTCTGAATGAATCTGGTTAAAATATTTTTGTTTGCTTGTGTGTGTGTTATTTATTAAAAAAAAAAGTTTGTGTTAATAATTAATTTCTGCGTAGAAGCATTTCAAAGAAAAACGAAGCAGAATCCTGTCAGGTTGTACGAAATTTTCTCTTGCTTAACCTAAGATTAACTTCTTGTGCATAATGTAGCACTGAGAGTAACTCAACCAGTTCTTGACTAAAAAGGGGTTCAAACTTCTATCAGAATATGCTTCTTACCCGAAAAATACATGTTTTGTGTTTTAGTTCCATGGATAATTCTCATGTTTGGTTCAAATGTCTGTTTCATTGGTTTGAGAGCCCTCCTTCCCCCTCTCCAGCTGGAAGGCGTCTCGAACCACCTAAGAAAAGACGGAGAAGGAGCTTCGAACCGTCGTAAGAACCTTTTCCGGCCTCGACAACCCCTTCATATAAGTTTTCATAACAGTAGGTATGATTCTCATGTTTGGTTGACATTTGTGTCTAATTTTTATGAGATCCCACCCCTTCCAGAGAGGGGATTAGTCTCAAACATCCATAGAAACATTTCTTGGTTCCGAAAACCCCCACATCCCAAATTTGGTTCCATTTGCATGATTAGTTCTCGAGTTATGCAGAAATTTGTGTTTCATTGGTGTGGGTCCACCCCTTCCAGATGTGGAAGGGGTCTCGAACCATCATAAGAACCTTTCCCGACTCCAAAAATCCCTGCATAAAAAAAGTCATACCTGTTGGGATAATTCTCATGTTTGGCTGAAATCCGTGTTTCATTTGTATGAGAGCCTTTTCCTCTTCCAAAGAGAAGGGGGGTCTCAAACCACCGTTGAAACATTTCTCGCCTTCAAAAACCTCCACATGCCATATATGGTTCCATTTGTTTGATTACTTCTTGAGTTATGCAGAAAATAGTTTTTCGTTTGCATGGGAACATCCGTTTCTAAAGGCGGGAGGGGTGTCGAACTATCATAAGATCCTTTCCCGGAACCAAAATACATACAAGTTTGCAAAGCGGTAGGGATAGTTCCCATGTTTCGTTTAAATTTGTGTTTCGTTTGTATGGGAGCCCCCCTTTCCAGAGTGAGAAGAGGTCTCAAATTACCATAAATACATTTTTTGCCCTCAAAAACGTGCCCATATCAAAGTTGGTTGCATTTTTATGGGGGCCCCCCTTTCTAGAGGCGGGAGGGGTCTTGAACTATCATAAGATGCTGTCCTGGAACTAAATACTCTTACATACAAATTAGCATAGCAGTAGGGATAATTCTCATGTTTGGCTTAAATTCGTGTTTCATGTTTATGGGGGCTCCTTTTTCCAGAAGGAGGAGGGGCTTTATACTAATTTTGGTTCCATTTGCTTGATTAGTTCTCGAGTTATGCAGGAATTTGTTTTTCGTTTGCATGGGAACCCCCCTTTCTAGAGGCGGGAGGGTCTAGAACTATCATAAGATTCTTTTCCGGACCCAAAAAGCACTGAATACAAATTTGCAAAGCAGTAGGCATAGTTCTCATGTTTGGTTGAAATTTGTGTTTCATTTGTATGAGAGCCCTCATTTTAAAAGGGAAGAGGGGCTTTGAACCACCATAAAAACATTTCATGCCTTTAAAAACTCGTCCATTCCAAATTTGGTTCATTTTGCTTTATTAGTTCTCGAGTTATGCAGAAATGTGTGTTCCATTTGTTTGAGAGACCCCCCCCCCCCTCCCTCCTCATATGGAGGAAGAGTCTCAAATCACCATAGAAACATTTTCCTCCTTCAAAAACTTCCACATGCCAAATATGGTTCAATTTCCCTTATTAGTTCTGGAGTTATGCAAGGATTTGCGTTTTATTTGAATGGGATCCACCCCTTTTAGAAAAAGGAGGGGTCTCAAATCAACATAGAACCATTTTTTGTCTTCAAAACCCACCACATATTAAATTTGGTTCCATTTGCTTGATTAGTTCTCGAGTCATGCAGAATATTGTATTTCATTTGTATCGGAGCCCCCCCCCCCTTTAGGATGGGGAGGGGTCTCAAACCAACATGAAGACATTTTTTGTCTTCAAAAACCAGCACCAGCAAAATGACGCAGCCAAAACATGTTGAAATATTTCTTTATATTCAAAGTGACCGTTAATATAAGGTGTGCTTATACTCTCTGGAACAGTCGTTAATTCTTCTCAGTTAGTAATATTTTCATAACTTAAGAGAAATATGTGTAAAAATGAGTGAGCAGAAAACCAGAGTGAGAAAATATGAGGTAAATAAAACCGATTTCAATCGATTGCCCAGAGAATTTTACAAAGCATTAAGCTTGTAGTACACTGTTTGTCCAATAGCCAAATATTTGGCATAGGCAGCTAGACAGCTGACAGATATCATAGATGTTTGTCAGATGCCTATCTGCCTATGACAAATATTTGGCTATTGGACAAACAGTGTACTACAAGCTTTACACTAGCATTACTTTGTTGTTTTTGAGTCACAACGAGTAAAGAAAATTGTGAAAAATATGAAAATATTAGGGGAATCAGGGTAAAGTCAGGTTAATATCTACATTCACAAAGCCGTGCGGTTAATGAAACCAACTCCAATTGATTTTTCAGGCAATTTTACATAAGACTTGCTTTACTTTGTTGTTCTTGAGTCACACTCTCAATAACTCAACAATATTAGGGGAATCGGGGTAAAATATTCGTTCATTTCGACCATATCTTCGTTCAAAAAGCTGAGCGGTGGACGAAACCAATTCCAGTCGATTCCTCAGCAAATTTTACAAAGGACTAGCATCATTTTGTTGATCTTGAGTCACACCGAGTAAAGAAATTTCTGAACAATTAGGAAATATTAGGGGAATCAGGGTAAAATGAGCCCATTTGCTCCCCAAGCAGTTCCGTGCGGTCAATGCACTATGGTCCAGATCACGAATTTACGAGGAAAAATGCACCCAGCGCCTAAACTTGAAACTTTACAGCAAGTGATGTTCTACAACATGGTTTGTATCACTAAGGACCATTTTTTAAGTAAGTTAAAATTAGGGTGGTCCCCATTTTCACGGAAATACAAATACTAACTTTTTTATTTGCAGAAAAAGACGTTTACATTCTTGGACAAAATTGTAGCGCAAACAATTTCATGGAATTTTCAAATATTAATTTTTTTGTAGCTTGACAATTGACCGATTTAGAGCAATTTTCCCTCATCAACTTAGGGTGTACCATGAAAAAATGTTTTTTTTGCCCAAATTTTTTTATTAAAATTTCCACCGTATTTGTATTTTCATGAAAATGGGGACTACCCTAATATTAATCCACATAAAAAAATAGGCCTTCGTTTTTATTTCAATTTTCACCACCATTTTATTGAAGGTTAAAAATTGAACAATTTAGAGCAACTTTTCCCTCGTCAACTAAGGGTGCACCATAAAAAAAAAATCTGTCCAATTTTTTTTATTTCAATTTCCATCGTAAATTATGTTCAAAAGAGTTCTAGAACTTTTGAAAGCGCGTATTTTGAGATATTAATTTTGCCGCTAGCTTTAACCAATCAATAGTTATTGAAGTTTTTCTTCTTAAACCATCCCAGATTCAAATGTAATTTTCTCAAGACACAGAGATAACATATACCTAGTTTTCACATATGTTAATATATAAATTCAATATAAATTTTCCTTTCAAATGACGTCTTTAATTTTTTTTTTCCCAATCACAGAAATCAACAATTGAAAAGTGCGTATATTTTTAGAAAAACTTCAATAACTGATTGGTTAAAGCTAGTGGCAAAGCTTTTATACCAAAGTACGCGTCTTCAAAATTTCTAAAACTCGTTGCAACACAACTTTCGGTGGAAATTGAAATAAAAAAGTTGGGACAAAAAAAAATATGGTGCACCCTAAGTTGATGAGGTAAAATTGCTCTAAATCGGTCAATTTTTAAGATACACGAAAATTACTATATGAAAATTCCATGAATTGTTTGCGCTAAAATTTTGTCCAAGAATATAAACATCTATTTCTGCAAATAAAAAATTTAGTGTGTGTATTTCCGTGAAAATGGGGACCACCCTTATTTTAACTAACATCAAAAATGGGCCTTAGTGATACAAACCATGTTGTAGAACATCACTTCGCTGTAAAGTTTCAAGTTTAGGCGCGCATTAATGTTTCCTCGTAAATTCGTGATCTGGACCATAGTGCAATGATACCACGTCCATTCAATTTCTTGGAAATTTTCCTCAAAGCTTAGGTAACATTTACCAAAATCAATCCACTCCGAGCTGAGATATAGAATTCTTTCGCGTTTCGGGCAATTTTTTCCCACTGTGCATTGGGCGGCAGTTTCAATTCACTGCATAGCCCCCATTAGAACGGGGATTAAGCATCCGGAAGGTTACTGCACCGTTTAGGTCGCATCATTCAATTTTTTCATGTTACACTTATGCTGCAAACCAGTTGTAATTTGAGTAGCCTGAACAAGAAAAAAAACTGTTCAAAATCGATTCCTTTGGAATCTCGAAACCTTCAGGGCAAGAAAATGACCATCAAATCGACCAGTCTTGAAAGGACAGTGCTGCTGATTGGAGGTTGGTCTCCAAAGTTCAAGTGAAGGCAAATTGGCGGGTACTTTGTAGTGCTACAGTTGTTCTCTTCGGTGCCGTGGTTAGAGTTCAAATTCAATTTGTAATTGTATGTTTGTTTGTTTGTTTTGGTTCTGTAGTGTGTAGTGAGTAGCAGCTAAAACCTTCCCTCTTTGATAGTGCATGGCTTCTAATCAGCGACAGACTAATTGCATGCAAGTGAGTGCTTGTTGAGGCGACGTCTTAAGCCATTGTCAGCATTGTCGGTGAATGCTTTGAACTATTTACTTGTGCACGGTAGCCAATTGGTTTTGCTTAAAATAGGCTGATGCAAAAGTGTCCGAGGATTGCATTTTAATTTCTTAAAGAGCGAGAATTGTCTGTTTGTAAGAATCTTAAAACACATTTTCCATGTCAACGTCAATTGAACTGTTTACAAAGCATGCTTTGATTTTTTCAATACGTCTGATGGTTTCATTGACCTCAGCCATTTTCCCGAAGCCAGTCTCTTTAACATAGCAAGCCCGGTAATATATGATCATAGTTTAGTCACGATTGATTGATTAGTTACCTAATAAACACCGGAATCCACCCTGAACTAGATTGAAGCTTCCAACACCATGCGCCAAAGCTTATCACTATTGATTGTCCCAACAAATTCCCTATCGCTAACAACGACTCTATCTAGCTAGTGATTTTCCCGTAGAAGCATAAAATTCCCCTCCCGAGTCGGTAGCTAAACAGAGCTACCTTCCAGTGTAAAACAATTTGTGAATACAAAATCTGATCGAACGCAAAAATGGCACTATCCAATCCAGCATACGTCCACGATGGTGACTCGAAGGATCTAGAACCGGACTACAACTACCACGAGAGAAAACCACCGCCACCGCCGCCGCCTTTCACTACTCTCCCATTCTGCAAGCAACCGGACAACGGAGTTGGCCATCAACTCACCGCAATGACGCTGGTCAAGAACATCCCCAACAAAGGTCAACGGGATAAATGGGGCAAAGATATCGAGTTCCTTCTGTCGTGCATTGCCCTGTCGGTGGGCTTGGGCAATGTTTGGCGGTTTCCGTTCACGGCCCTGGAGAATGGTGGCGGGGCTTTTGTGATACCCTATCTGATCGTGTTGCTACTGGTGGGACGGCCCATCTACTACCTGGAGATGCTGATCGGGCAGTTTTCCAGCCGGGGGTGCATCGATGTGTACGATGCGGCGCCGGCCATGCGTGGCATCGGATACGGGCAGACCTACTCGACGTTCATCGTGATGACGTACTACGCGTCACTGATGGGTGTTACGATGCGATATCTGATAGCGTCGTTCGGTGATCCGTTACCGTGGAGCGAATGCAGGGACAGCTGGAATGCGACCTGTATAGACTCACGGTTGGCAGCCAATTTCGTGGAAAATACTACGGAGAAGAAGGTGTCGTCGGCGGAGTTATTCTTTGTGTGAGTATAACAATGTGATTATTTAAGCAGGGTGGGGTTTCTAAACATGGACATTGTAAGCTAACATGCATCTGCAAATTATACATCTTTATTGTATTGATTTGGTAAAGTACCTTAAGCACAAATTTATTAGAAATTTTATGAACTTGTTTTCTGTATTTTCAAAATCATTATTACATAACATAGGGTAGAGAAGTACAACAGCCTGATTTCCTATGGTTGGCTCACCATCAAACAGTGGCACAATTCTGAAAAAAGACGGTCAAAAATATTTTCACCCTTTTGTCATTATTTTATCGACTAGGTGTCTTCATAAAAGTTGCTCAAAAGATTGTTCCGCATCTTTTGAAGAAACATGCCGAACCTTTCATAACGGCTTAACTAGAATTTTAAATTCTAACTTCTTCCAGCTACGAGATAACGGGTTGTTGTCTTCAACGAAGTTGTATAACAGGTAATTTTAAGAAAAGTTGCTCAAGACATTAAGTTTCTAGAGCCTAACGTTAAAGAGATATAAATGGTTTTCCTTCAGAACTACCTAAAAACTGTTTTTTGAGATAATTAGCACTTTATTCAAATTTGACGATTTGTTCCTACATTTTTTTTGAATATTGCGAGAATTTATAAAATACACATTTTTTCTGAACACACCAATGCTCACTGATGACCACATTTTGATATATGGTGATTAAAATGTCTATCTGAAAAATCAACCACCTCAAAAAGGGTGGGCGGGTCCTGGCGGGGTCTAAAAAAGATTGTATTTAAAAAATTATCCCATGAACAAGTATTCCTGAAATTTTCAGCGTTGGGTACTGAAGGGTACCTAGTAAAACCCTCAGTTTGAAATAGTACAGGTTAATAATTACAATTAATATTTCACATGTGACGTAATGTTGAACAAATTAAAAAAAATTATATATATATATGTGGGTCCTGGCGGGGTCTTAAATTAATTGTATTTGAAAGTGTATCTTATAAACTATTATCGACGTTGGGTAATAAAAAGTACCTGGTTAATTCTTAATATAAAAAAGTTTAGTAGAAGAAAAAAAAATATGCTGAGAAGTGTAATATTATCTCTTTGATGAACGGGCGATACAGAATCCATTTTAATTTAAAAAAAAAGCCCAAAACTAGCCGTCACGAGCAAGATAGTTAGGGGTGATCCACAAATAAAGAAGCATATTTTACCCTGTTTTAGGTCTTATGCCTTCACTCGTATTTTGACTTCATATCTAAGATAATTTGTCAAAAAAAAAAAACTATATGATTTTGTATACAAACATGTAAACAAAATCAAGCAGGCCCTTTTGGAAAACTTTTTGAAATATAGGTCTCGCCCCTACTTCTGAAACCTTCCTCAGTCCATCGAAATGCTACGTTATTTATGCATGTTCCCTTTATAAAGTGATCCACAGCGAAGAACAAGCAGCAATTTAAAGCATCAGTAGTGACATCACGTTGCAAGCTCAACATTCTATCTACAATAGTGTTAAATTTCAAAATGCAATAGTTACAATTTGACCTAATACCAACAATATATCAAATTTTGATTAGACTCGGTACCTAACAGAGCATAACATGCCACTCTTATTCTAATTCGTTGAATATTATGACACATCCGCAATATTAATTGCCTAATAAATGGTATTATATCTTAAAATATTGTTCTGGGTGTATCCCTTCAGTATCCAACACTGAAAATTTCAGAAGTATTAGTTCATAAGATGATCTTTCAAATATGAGACCGCGCCAGGAGCTGCCCAGCTTTCTTCAAGTATGTTGAGCATTACGTCACATACTGTTACTATTCATACCATTTCAAAATAAGGGTTTACTAAGTACCCTTTGGTACCCAGCGTTGAAAATTTCGGGATTACTAGTACACAAGATACTCTTCTAAATAAAATTAATTTGAGACCCCGCCAGGGCCCGCATATTATATTTTAGTTTGTTGAACATTATGTCAAATGCGAAATATTTATTGGCTTATAACCTGTACTATTTCAAACTGACGTTTTACTAGATACCCTTCAGTACCTAACGCTGAAAATTTCAGGAATATTTGTTCATGGGATTTTTTTTAAATACAATCTCAAATTTGAACAAGGAACTAATTATCTCAAAAATAGTTTTAAGGTAGTGCTGAAAGAAAACCATTTATATCTCTGTGACGTTAAGCTCTAGAAACCTAATGTCTTGGGCAACTTTTCTTAAAATTACCTGTTATACAACTTTGTTGAAGACAACAACCCGTTATCTCGTAGCTGGAAAAAGTTAGAATTGGAAATTCTAGTTAAGCCCTTATGAAATGTTAGGCGTTTTTTTTTTCAAAAGATGCGGAACAATCTTTTGAGCAACTCTTATTAAGACACCTAGTCGATAAAATGATGAAAAAAGGGTGAACATGTTTTTGACCGTCTTTTTTCAGGATTGTGCCACTGTGCATCAGCACGATATCATATTTTTTTTAAATCATTTATTTGTACAAGTGCAATCAAATTAACTTTGCAGAGCCAAGTTTTCATATTTGTATACATCAATTATCTCAAAACTAACGTTAAGGGGATAGAACCGATTACCCGCGGCCGTCTCGACGTTAATAGGCTAGAGTTTGAAGTGAGGTTTACATAACACATTTGTTTTTAAATTCTAAATTATAAAAAAACTTAAAAATATACAACTTTTGGCTTCTTTTCACTTGAACATTATTAAGAAAAAAAAAACACAAATACAGAAAAAAAAACTTAAACTAAACATACAGGTTAAACTAACTACAATCTAAGGTTAATATTAGTCAAAAACACATAAATGAGTTTCATGTACTCCAAATCATGCACAGCCAAAATATCTCGAATTGACACATTAGGTTGTCTACCTCGAGCCCGAAGGGAATCATAAAGCCCCGATCTGACTCCACGATGTTCAGCACAAGACCAAATAATGTGATCTGCGTCCTGATAGCCTTGTCCACACTCACAGAGATTGCTGTATACATGAGCGTTCAAATAATAATGATTGGACATGAGGCGAAACATGACACGAATGAAGTCTCGACCCACATCCATCCCCCTAAACCAAGATTTCTTCGACACCTTTGGAATGATAGAATGTTGCCATCGCCCCAAATCTCCTTTACTCCATTTATACTGCCAGCTGACGAGTGACTGTTAACGAAAAATAGGAAAAAATTCGTTGAAGGCGATTTGTCTGGGACTATCCGTGAAAATGAAGTACTGATCCGGCGTTAATGAGGCAACAATTTCTAGCGTGAAGTGTATTGCCGCTAATTCAGCGATACATGCGGAACAAGGAGCTTGAAGTTTACGATTGGCGCTATAAATTTCATTAAATATACCAAAGCCTGTTGACTCCTCTATCAAAGATCCATCAGTGAAGAACGATTTAGTGGAATCAACTTGGCCAAACTTTGCAGCAAATATTACCGGAGCAATCATAGGACGATGATGCTCTGGAATTCCACGAAGCTCCTGCTTCATGGATAAATCAAAATGAACCGAATTGTCGAAATCGGAGAAGCAAACACGATTAGGAATATTCGGCGAAGGACTGGAATCCTGTGTTATGTACAAATGGTACAAAGTTATGAAGCGTGTTTGAGGATTCAACTCAAGGAGCTTTTGAAATTTTTTGATTACCTGAGGGTTCATAACTTCACACCTGGCGAGGAGCCGGAAAGATAATTTTGAAAACCGATCCGAGAGCCACAACATGCCAGCCAGCACTTCAAGACTCATAGTGTGAGTCAAGTGCATACAACCTAACGCGATACGAAGACACCGATACTGAATACGTTCCAGTTTGATGATGTGCGACCAAGCCGCCGATTGAAAACAAAAACTACCGTATTCGATAACCGACAAAATCATTGTCTGGTACAACGTTAGTATCACAACGTCTTGGGGATGAGCTCCCCACCATGTTCCGGTAATTGTTTGAAGAATGTTGATCCTTCGTTGGCATTTTCGCTTCAGATACTCAATGTGGGATCTTCAGGTGCACATTGAATCGAACCAGACCCCAAGATATTTAAATGACATAGAATGAGTTATCGGCTTACCCCAAATTTGAAGCTTCGGTTGTGCTGGGTTATGCTTTCTAGAAAAAACTACCAACTCAGTTTTCTCCGTAGAGAATTCGATACCTAGCTCTAGAGCCCAAGTAGACAAATTGTCTAAGGTATCCTGTAAGGGTCCTTGCAGATCGACCCCATTGGGTCCCGTGACAGACACTACGCCGTCATCTGCAAGTTGTCTCAACGTACAGTTGTCACCTAGACAACCGTCAATGTTTTTGACATAAAAATTATACAAAAGGGGGCTTAAACATGATCCCTGGGGGAGACCCATGTAGCTAAATCGTGAAGCTGTAGAGGTTCCATGAGAGAAGCTCATATGTTTCTCTGACAGCAAATTGTACAAAAAATTATTCATTAATGGTGAAAAGCCACAAGCGTGGAGTTTATCTGAAAGAACTTCAACAGATACTGAATCAAAAGCCCCCTTTATGTCCAAAAATACAGAAGCCATTTGCTCTTTTTTAGCAAAAGCTAACTGAATATCCGTGGAAAGCAACGCGAGACAGTCGTTCGTTTCCTTACCCCTACGGAAACCATATTGAGTATCTGAAAGCAGGTTGTTCGTCTCAACCCATTTGTCCAGACGGAAAAGGATCATTTTCTCCAACAACTTTCGAATACAAGATAACATCGCGATGGGTCGATAGGAGTTGTGGTCGGACGCGGGCTTACCAGGTTTTTGAATGGCAATAACTCTCACCCGTCTCCAATCATCCGGTACAATGTTGAGCTCCAGAAACTGATTAAACAAGTTCAACATGCGCCTCTTAGCGACGTCTGGGAGGTTCTTAAGCAAGTTGAACTTGATCCTATCAGCGCCTGGAGCCGTATTGCCACACGAAAGGAGTGCGAGAGAGAACTCTACCATTGAAAAGGGTTGGCTTACTCCTCGCTCTCGTTGTTCGTAGTTCGGTTACGCAACCTTCGCGCCGTGTTCCAAAGAGTACTCATCGACGTCTAGCGCGATAGCCCGTTCACGAATGTTCGCCAGTATCCGCGTTTCTTGGCCTTGTTGAGGCTCTTAAGTTCGCGTTCGAGAGCCGTGTATACTTCGAAGTGCTCAGGTGTTCCACGTCTACGGAAAACTTTAAACGCGTCGGACTTTTTACGGTAAGCCTCGGTGCATTGCTGATCCCACCATGGAGAAGGAGGTTTCCTGCGAAATGACGTCCCCGGAACTGGTCGAGTTTGAGCTTGAAGCGCGCTGTCCAGAGCTTAAAAATATCATATTCAATTCTCAAATTGCAGTCAAAATATTAGTCATCACGCACTGTTCCTAGCGTACATGAAGTAAACACAAATTTGACTTCATGAATCTCTTGTGCAAGATGAGTCAACTTGTTTTGTTTTGCTTTACTTTGATCATTCATTCGTTCCAGAAAGCAGTGAATGTACGTAAGTGAAAAAAACTCATTCAATTTCAACGTTCTACCGTGAAGACGAAAGAACAGTCATTCATTTGGAGAATCAATGAAGTGGAAAAAACCAAAACTTCTCGAATCGATCCTACAAATGCCTTTTCTCGAACAAATGCCCCACAAACTCTGTAGCGATTTCGGCCATTTGGCTTTTTGGCTTCCTTTGCCTTCAGCCATGTTCGGGAATACTTGAAATCCTGTGGCAAAAAAAAAATCACTCACGAACGCGAAAATGAATGACTGGTTACAAGAACATTCAGTCAAGCAACCAAAATCTCGTGAGGCTTGAATAGCCGTGTCCTTTGCTGTGGTGTGAATGAGTTGTGTGGAACACGAGGACAACGGAATGACTGAGCATAGCAAAATAGTAAACACGAATGTATTGCTTGACTGATAGAACGAAATGAAGAGAAGGAAAATTGTACCTACTGAATATTTTTATTACTCATCGTTCACGACGGGTGTCAATTTTTTCGAGCTCTGGCGCTGTCTAAGATCAGGTTGGAGAGGAAGTTGTATTCCTCCAGCGGTGAAAGCTCTTCTTCCGTCGTTACGGCTTCATCTACTGCTGTCCTAAACTTTGTCCAATCGATGTGACGGGTAAGATCATACGCGACGTTGACAGATTTCGACGGATTGAACCCGGTGGCAACCGAAATTTGTATGGGCAAGTGATCACTACCGTAGGGATCTTGAATCACATTCCATATGCAATCCAACGATAATGAATTCGAACAAAGTGTGAGGTCTAATCTACTGCCAACTGAGGATGTACCAGCCAAACGTGTTACTTCTCCATTGTTAAGTACTGTCATATTGAAGTTGTCACAGAGGTCATATATCAGGGAAGACCGGTTGTCATCGTACAGTTCTCCCCAGCCTGTACCGTGAGAGTTAAAATCTCCCATGACCAACCGAGGAGCAGGAAGAACTGAACAAACATATGACAGTTGTTTTCGGTTAATGGAGGCTCTTGGAGGAATATAAACGGAAGCAATGCAAAGGCTTTTATTTTTAATAACAGCCTGACATGCCTGACAACTTCAATACCTGGAATAGGAGGAAAATTCACTCTATAGAAGGAGTAGCACTTTTTGATCACCAAAAGTACTCCCCCTCCACGCGAATCTTCGCGATCAAGCCGAATAATGTTGAAATCATGAATCGGAAGATTGATTTCGGAAGAGAGCCATGTTTCACAAAGAGCGAATGCATCACAACCGGTAGTGTGAGCTAAAAATTTAAAAGATTCCAATTTAGGAATCAAACTTCGACAATTCCACTGTAGAACAGTGATCAAATCCCCGACCTCATTTGGAAAATTATCCATCGAAGGAAATGATAGCTGCAAGGAGGGGCCACTTAATTGTCAATTGCTTCAAAAAGGTCTTCACTGTTGGAAGCAGTGCCAAAACAATGCTTTTGAGAGGGTCAGAAATTTCGAGGTACTTAAAGATACCTTCGGCAATGTCATCAAATGAGAACAGCCCACTAGAATGTCGTTAGTGGCTTCGTTCTATGATAGGGCTTCAGGGTTTTGGATGTACACTGGCCAGATGGCTCAGTCCTAGGTGCAGACTAGTACTACGAAAACCTGTGCGAGTGAATTATTGTGTTTTCCTTTTTCCACGAGCTTATCAATGATGTATGAAAATCTCTTTGGTGTTCCAAAACAGTTTAAGTTAAGTTTGTTTTGTGAAAATGTATGTTGGGTTAAGCGAATAAAGCAGGCAATACCTCAAATCATAAAGTCAAGAAGAAACCCGTACGAAGAATACATTTAATTAAAAAATCGATCGAATGGGACGAAGTTGCATCCATGAAAAGACGCAATTTGATGCTTATAGACCGACATGACATCCATATCCATCGAGAGTTTCTGAGTTGTATACCCTAGTAGCACATTTGTTGCCATTCAGTTGAAATAACATAAATATGACTTGCTAAGTCATAATCAAGTTACTACAACTAACTTTGACCTTAGTATGCCTCTTGGGTAGTTTTTATATGATGAATAGTAGTAAATGTCTTATTCAACGTTTCTTAGTCAGTGTATAACAAGTAAAATATCGCATAAAGTTGAAAAAATTTCTGAGCTTTAATAAAAAATTTAATCGATCATTGCATGTTAGGCTGAGTTAAGGGGCACATAGCCTACTTGTTGTACACAACTAGACGCCTCACAGTATGATCAATTAGATCCTGAAGCAACGCTTGCAACACTTGCCTCAGAGGGTTTAATGCGAATAGCAGCTGTAATGATAGGATTTATTATGTTGTCAAACATTGCCAAAGGGTTTCTGCTTCTAATATAGTGTTGTACGACGGCTAAATACCCTGCTCCATTGTGGTAATTTGTACGTCCATCAATTATGCCTTGCTTAAATCATTTTGACATATGAAGCTGATTGCCTCTTCAGGAGACATTAATACAGCAGTATCATGACTGGTGTCAGATGAGTGCGAGATGAGTCTGCGAGAACTGATTCTGGATTTTTCACATTTTTTTTTAAAATATATTTCCAGAGTTACGCCGACCTTCTGTCCTTTCCTTTGACGCAGCTGCGAATCACAATTCTGCTGAGCTTTTGAAAAATGGTTTGAGATTCCTTTTTCGTGAAGTTTTAGAATAATTCACTGCGAAAGTCACATTTCTGCTCAGCCAACTCCGGTAAGCAGCAGCTATCGATTTAATTCACTGTGTAACAAGTCCTAACAAGCGTAACTGTGTTTCTTTCTGAAAACTAACTTCGAAGCAACACTTCTAACTGAAAACGGTTGAGCTTCTATGATCAGACAGCAACAGAAACCATAAGCGAAATACTCATCAATAATATCAGAAGTAGAGACCTTTATCAGGACAGTTTGCCATAGATAACTTAGGGACACCCCCTATAAAAAAACTGTTGCTGTAACTTTTGTAAGGCCCTCCACGAGCAATGTCCATGTATTGTGGTCGTCGAGAACTACCGGTCTAATAAGTGTATTGTAGATAGTCAATTTTGTAGTGTTAGCGTCCGTCGTCTAGCTATAATGTGCCTTTGTATCTCTGTTGGTGTCGTTATCGGCGGTCACCAATGTTTAGGCTCATACATGAATTTCCCTACCACCTCTAATGGGTTGTTAGTAAGCACAACAATCCATTCCCTTGCCAAAACCCTCTCCGAAATTTGAAGGGACTCATAAAAGCCCCTGTGACTCGAGCACAATCATTGGCTTCGGAATCGGAATTGTCTAGGCACACGCGTGTAATCATCGCTACGAGTTGATTGCCGCACGGGTCCTGGGTTGCACTCATGTTTCATTCCCACTCAAGCGCCTCTTTAAATAGTTCTTCATTAAAGTACGCTGCCTAGACTTGTGCACGATACTATAGCGAGCCGCCAAGTGGTCGCAATAAGTGTTGTCCTTCACTCTCCAGTTGTTCAACAGCCTAGGGCTACTAAACGTCACGTCGATGATCGACTCCGCTCCGTGTCTATGGTAGGTACTTTTGGTACCTACGTTGGGCCTGGTCAGCACCTCAAGCAGGATCTGTCCCCTGAGGTTGGTAAGGTGGCTCCACCACTCCTGCGCCCAGGCGTTGAAGTCACCCACTATTATCAACGGGGTTCGGCCAGTTAGCTCTGCTGTCATTCGATCTAGCATTTGTGAAAACTCCATCTTGGCGGCGCATAATAGCTGCAGAAGAACACTCCATCCACTTTTGCAACCGCGAAGCCCTCATTTAAGGTGGACACAACCTCCTGAATCAGAAACTTATCCGCGACTCAATTACCGCTGTCGGCAGGGATGCAATATGGGTCGAATATTATGGCAATATCCGTTGCCAACTCGCGAACTGCCTGGCAAAGCAGTTGTTGAGCTGCCTAACAGTGGTTCAGGTTTATTTGGATTACCTGCACCTGTGATTAACTTCGTGGTTTACTTTTGTCCGCCTTGCACTTAGTACCTCCATTGACGTGTTTGTCATCAGTTTTCCCAGAGTGCGTTACACATTTGGGTGGCTTCTTGCAGTCTTATGACTTTTTCTTCCGCACCTTCTGCATAGGTTATATCTGTCTGGGTCCTTACACTTCCACCCCACTTTGAATTTGGTTACTTATGGGCGAATATGGGAAGGGCAAGTTTCATTCGAAATCAACAGAGTATTAAAACCGCTTTGTTCAGGACCATTAAATCTGCCCTTTTTTTGACAACCACAACGCCACATGCATTAAAATAGTTTATACGGAATATGTTTATACGGAATATGTTCCAATACGAAAATGAATTCAAAAATGGGAAATACCGTGAAGTACCCTTATTCTGCGCAGCGCCTAATTATGCGCATTTTGCCAAAATTTTGCAGTTGACTGTAAGATTGTCAAACTTTATATTTTGTCCCATACACAAGAGGAAAACACCTATTTACATGTAGAACTAAATTCAAAGAATATTCAACTGAACGTTAGTTTGGAATGTTTTAAAATGCGCAAAATTAGGGCATTAGGTGCGCAGAATATGGGTACTTTACGGTAAAACAAATACAAGCATCTTGCTTTACATATCTATAATTGGTAGTTCTACGTGAACAGCTAGTCCAGTGCCATAAAGCAGCGTTTTCTTTATTTCTATTCTTTTTCCTTACATTATCATTTTATTTCACAGAAAAGAAGTCCTTAACGAAGCTGTTTCGATAGACAACGGCATCGGGGTTCCCGACTGGAAGCTGGTGCTTTGTTTGTTAGTACCATGGACTTGTATTTGTCTAACTTTGATCAAAGGTAATCTCTTACGGCTAGTAATGCGCTACCTCCAACTCATTTCTATACTTTTACTTGCAGGGATTAAAAGTTCGGGCAAAGTGGCATACTTTCTGGCCATCTTCCCGTACGTTGTAATGTTAGTGCTGCTGATCCGAGCCTGTACCTTGGAGGGTGCCGGTAGGGGAATGCTGTACTTCATCAATCCACAGTGGGATCGAATTTTCGAAGCCAAAGTGTGGTACTCGGCTGTGACTCAGGTGTTCTTCTCACTAACGGTCTGTTTCGGAAATGTTATCATGTACTCGTCGTACAACCGATTCTCAAACAATGTCTACCGGTGAGTGTCTATTGGAGATCCACGATTCTTCAATTCAATGATTCATTCGTTTTACCAGGGATGTCACCATCGTTTCAATCCTGGACACGTGCACTTCCATGCTCGCCGGCCTTATCGTCTTTGGAGTCATTGGTCACTTGGCTCACGTGCTGGATTCTCCAGACATTGACAAGGTCGTCCGAGGCGGTGCTGGTCTCGCCTTCATCACATACCCCGACGCCATAGCAAAGTTCAAATTTTGGCCACAGTTTTTTGCGTGTGCCTTCTTTCTGATGCTGTTTGTTCTCGGCATTGGAAGCAACGTCGGAATGGCGACGACTATCATGACGGTGGTACGGGATCGGTTCCCGAAGCTGAAGCCATCCCTGGTGGCGTTCGTGATAGCAATCATTGGCTTCGGAATCGGAATTATCTATACCAGTCCAGGGGGACAGTATTTGCTCGACTTCTTGGATTTCTATGGTGCTTCATTTGTAGCGCTGGTTTTGGCTGTGTTTGAAATGATAACGTTCTCCTGGATCTACGGAGTTGGACGAATTTGTCGCGATATCGAGTTCATGTTGGGAATCAAAACCGGACTGTACTGGAGAGTCTGTTGGGGATTTGTGACACCTATTTTACTGACAGCCATACTGATATATCATGTTGCAACATACAAACCGATAACATTCAACGGCTACGTCTACACGAATGGAATGTATGGTGAGTTGTTTGAAATACGGTTTCAAAGGATTATTTGCGGATATTTAAAAATTGTTGATTTTTAGCTTTCGGATGGTGCATCTTTGCGGCTGGTGTGCTTCAATTGCCGGCCTGGGCTGCTTTTGCGCTGATGAAGAGGAAAGAGCCAAGTTGGAAGGATCGTGTCTTGAATTGTTTCAAACCGATGCAACACTGGGGACCAGAGGATCCAGAACTGAATGCGAAATATCATGAGACTGTGTATAAATACGAACAAACTTTGCCAGTTGGTAGAAGTATGATTAGGAAAATAGTTGACAATGTCTTCCATTAGAAGTATGAAAACAAATTAATTTTAAGGTAGAACAACAGATAAGAAACCATACGGTCATAAGCAAGTATGCAAATATCAGTATTTCTGTCACATTAAATAAACTGACTCATTGCATTGAAAACATAAATAAAACTATTAAGAGAGGCAAATCTGTCAAATCTAGCATTCCCTTTATGGGCATTAGATAACGCAGAAAATTACATGTTTTTTTTTTCAAACTATGTAGCACGGGTTTTTTTCAACAGTTTGCTGCCGTTTATCGCGGTTTGGTAAGTGTTGAACCTTGTATGCATGTGAACCAGCTCTTTCTTGATGTTCTGGACGTAGCTTTGCAAAACGCCGGCTATTTTGGCAACATCGCGTGTTGAAATGTTGGGATTTCGGGTAAAATTACCCTTGACTTTCTTTTCTTTTTACAACCTGAAGCTCTTGGTTTCCTTCCTGATCTGTGCTTGTGATCCAAAGTCAGTCGGTTATTGAATATTTTTAGTTTCTTGAGAAGGTTGAATAACAAGCTAGCAGCTTTTTTGTTCTTAACACGATATGACAGCTGCGGATTTTCCATGAGAGCGTACAACATTTTTTTCACGCGTCTTCATTTGACCCACGCCTTTCTTGGCTGCAACAACTACGCAATTGACAGGATGCAAACTATACACTTCAAAGAGGAACTGTACAGCATTTGGTTAGTTTCGGGTCAATGTGGGGAAAATGCTATAGTCAGCAGGGATGCCAGATATTTCTTTTAAATGTCTGTGAAAATGTCTGGGAATGTCTATAAAAGTCTGTAAACTTTCTTTTAGAAAATTAGACTTCTTTCAACAAAAAGACGTTATAAGAGAGCGAGTTATGTCATTATCGCCATTTGTGTGATTATGTAAATTATGTAATAAAGTAATGTCTGCATCTATTTCTTGGATTATATGCAACCTTACACTATTGTTTCATATTTTTGAAGTGACACTGAAGCTTGAGTCATTCGCATAGGTGAAACAATTTTCTGTAGTTTTTTTTTTCATTATGACGCTCTTTCCAGTTTTGAATTTTAAAATCAAAATTTAGTTTTCATTTGATGTATTCAACAGACTTTTTTTTTTATTCAACAATAACCATTGATGATGTGTACCATATTTTAATATGGTGTCATCATCACTCATGATCATCGAAATCATTATGGTCATATGCATGATTTATGTATAGACTGCTTCTTCGATTAGTCAGTAATTATCTCTTAAATTTCAGGGAAACTCTCTCCCGATCTTCTGCAAAGCTCTTTGCTTTATTCTGGGAAGTTTCCTCCTAAACTTCAGACAAAATTCCTCATAAACTTTTTGGCAGTCACTCCTCATTTTCTTCGAAATTCACATATAAGAATAAATGGGTTCTTTGGTAATTTTTTTCCTGAACATAGTTACTTTCTAAACTTCTGATGAGTCCTATCATGAACTACGAGGAGAGTTTCTGCAAAACTCGGAGAAAGTACTCTCCAGAATTTCTTAATTTGTTGTCCTGAGCTTCGGGGAAGTTTGTTCCTGAATTCGTGAAAAATTCCTGCTAGAACAACTAGAAAGATACTCCTATACTTCTGAAAAGTTTCTTCCTGATTTTATCAAAAGTATCTATCATATCTTCGTGAACTTCAAGAAGTTTTAATTCTGAAATGCTGGAATGTTTGATTCGGAACTTAAGGGAAGCTCTCTAGCACTTCTGAGTAGTTCCAGCTAAACCTTTGGTCTCTTCGCAACTTCTGAGGAGTGCTCTTGTGAACTTCTGAGGAGTTCTTTACTAATTTTTTTGAAAAATTTCTTCTTGACCCTTCAGATAGTGCCCTCTCTGATGGGTTTCTTCCTGAAATTTTGGGAAGTTTTTTCCTGAACTTTTTCTTTCCAAACTTCTGGTTGATCTCATCCGGAGGAAATTTTATTCCAACATTTTTAGGAAAATTCCCTTAAATTTGTTCTTGAAGTTTCTTCCTGGACTTCTGAAAAGCCCTCTTCTGAATTTTTGGGAAGTTTTTCCTAGAACTTTGGGGAAGTTTGTTTCGAAACTATTGTAAAATTCATGCTCATATTAGAAGGATGTCCCCTAAATGCTCCTGGAAAGTTTCATTCTTTTCTCTCTTAAGAATTTTGAGAAATCCTTATTCTGTAATGTCGAATGTTCTCCTCTGAGCTTTGAAAATGCTGCCAAGAACTTCTAGGAAGCTTCAACTAACTTTTCGAGAAGTTTCTTCTGGAACTTCTGGGATGTTATTTCCTGAACTTGAGAAAAGTTCTTTCCTCAACTTCTATACCGCATCGTCCTGAGGTTTTTTTTCCTGATTTTGTGAGAAATTATAGGTTTCTGGGAAGAACTCCTAAACCTTTGAAAATTTCAAACTTCAGAGAAGTCCTCCCCCTACACTTCTTCCTGAAGCTCTGATAAGTCCTTTCCTGATTCTTGGGGAAGTTCTGTTTTGAAATTCTTGTAAGTATGATCTTGAACTTCGGTAATGAATTTTTGAAGGTTCTTCTTGCATGCTCCCTGCTTGCTCCCAATACTTCTGAGAAATTTCTGCCTGTCCATAGGAGACATTTTTTTTCGAGGAAGTCTCTAAGTTTTTCAAATGTGATTTGTATTGTTGTGAACCTTGATTTTTGTTGTGACTTAATCGCAAAGGACCAATATAACCAACGCTTTCACAGTAATTTTTCGGATGGGTTTGCTACTATACTGTTCAGGTCCTCGTACGTTTTAAATCCGAACTTCATAGAATACCTCTATTTGATATTTAAAAAATATTTCAAATGTCTGTAAAAGTCTGCGAAATAAATAAAATGTCTGCTAAATGTCTGCATCGTTAAAAAAGTCTGCAATAAAAATGAAAAGTCTGTAAATTTACAGACATGTCTGTGAATATGGCATCTCTGATAGTCAGTACAGTTGTAAGTGTTGCCATAATTTTCGCCCTTTATTTGCATAATACTCTAAGGGCATCTTCAGCGGTGGTCCAAACCGTGGTTTGGATTTAATTTTTCTTGGACCAAACCTAAAAACATCACTGTCCCGGTGTTGTAAATGTTGTTTTATTCCGGATCTATTTTGCATAATTTTTAATCTGGTATATGTTTTGATCCATTCTTGCAGCTATTTAGAACAATACAAATACACGCTACGTTATAATACCAATTATTGAGTATAAGTTCAGCCTTCAATATACAAAAACTCAACTTTATTGAGTATATTCTAAGGTATATTTAGTGCGAGTGATGTTGGCGCTGGACAGAAAGTGGTGTTGCTTGCCTGGATGCTGATAATTACTTCAAGTTGCTTCAAGTGATATCGAATCGCCTCTTTGGATCTTTCCTGGATAACGAATTGTTCTCTTCGGTTTTTACAGCCAATGTATTTTACGGAATATGTTGACTGGTTCGAAATGCGTAGGCTCTTTGAATTGTGACGGTTGTGGATTTCAGGACTAATCTGATCGCAAACTACGATTCCGAATAGTATCTCGAGATCGCTCAGAAATGTTAAGTTACAAATTGAAGACTTTGTGAGCAATCGGTTGATTGATGGTTTGATCATGATTGGCGCTCCCAAATCTATATATATAAAAATGAATTTCTGTCTGTCTGTCTGTCTGTCTGTCTGTCTGTCTGTCTGTCTGTCTGTCTGTCTGAACCTAATAGGCTCAAAAACTACTGAACCGATCGGCGTGAAATTTTGTATGCAGGGATTTTTGGGACCGGGGAAGGTTTTTAAGGTAGTAAGAGACCCCTTACTTCTCTGAAAAGGGGGGCTCCCATACAAATGAAACACATATTTCTGCATAACTCGAGAACTGATCAAGCAAATGGAACCAAATTTAGTATGTGGTTGTTTTTGAAGACAAAAAATTATTCTATGTTGAATTGAAACCCCTCCCCTTTCTAAAAGAGGGGGTCCCATATAAATGAAAAGCAAATCCTTGCATAACTCGAGAACTAATCAGGCAAATGGAACCAAATTTGGCGTGTGGATGTTTATGAAGGAGGGAAATGTTTCTATGGTGATTTGAGACTCTTCCACTACATGAGTAGGGAGGGGGGGGGGGGGGAACTCTCAAACAAATGGAACACACATTTCTGCATTACTCGAGAACTAATAAAGCAAATGGACCCAAATTTGGAATGGACGAGTTTTTTAAGACATGAAATGTTTTTATGGTGGTTCAAAGCCCCTCCTCCCTCTAAAAAGGGGGGCTCTCTTACAAATGAAACACAAATTTCAAACAAACATAAGAACTATGCCTACTGCTTTGCAAATTTGAATTCAGTGGTTTTTGGGTCCGGAAAAACATCTTATGATAGTTCGAGACCCCTCCCGCCTCCAGAAAGGAGGGATCCCATGCAAATGAAAAACAAATTCCTGCTTAACTCGAGAACTAATCAAGCAAATGGAACCAAAATTAGTATGGGAGAGTTTTAGAAGGCAAGAAATGTTTTTAAGGTGGTTTGAAGCCCCTCCTCCCTCTGGAAATAGGGGCCCCCATAAAAATGAAACACGAATTTAAGCCAAACATGAGAATTATACCTAACGCTATGCAAATTTGTATGCAGGGGTTTTTGGATCCGGGAAAGGATCTTATTATAGTTCGACATTCCTCCCGCCTTTAGAAAGGGGGGCTCCCATGCAAATGAAAAACTATTTTCTGCATAACTTAAGAACTAATCAAACAAATGGAACCAAAAATGGCATGTGGAGGTTTTTGTAGGCAAGAAATGTTTCTACGGTGGTTTGAGACCCCCCTCCTCTTTGGAAGAAGGGGCTCTCCTACAAATGAAACACGAATTTGTGCCAAACATGAGAACTATCCCAACAGGTATGACTATTTTTATGCAGGGATTTTTGGAGTCGAGGAAGGTTCTTATGATAGTTCGAGACTCCTTCCCAGCCTGAAAGGGGAAGACTTCTATACAAATGAAACACAAATTCCTGCAAAGCTCGAGTTCTTGGAATTGGAGTTCTTCAAATAGAACCAACTTTGGCATGTGGGGGTTTTTGGGCAGGATTTTTTTTTCTTAGGTGGTTCGAGACGCCTTCCCTCTGGAGAGGGGGAAGGAGGGCTCTCAAACCAATGAAACAGACATTTGAACCAAACATGAGAATTATCCATGCAACTAAAACCCAAAATGTGTATTTCTCGGGTAAGAAGCATATTCTGATAGAAGTTTGAAGCTTATTAAAATTACGTACAAATCGACAGGATACAGCTCCGTTTGTCTATGAAATGTTTCCACGCAGAATGCAAAACCGGTAGAAACAACAGGTCCAAGGGTTAAACTAACAACACAAACCCTTTTTTATTTGAATAAATAACACACACAAGCAAACAAAAATATTTTAACCGGAATCATTCAGAACAAAAACCATAAACGCGCCAGTTCTATTAATTTTTCATTCATTTAGTCGCATGCGTTGCAAGGCTCGCACCGGGTTCAGCTAGTAGCTCATATAAATAAATTTTAGAGAAATTTGTGTCATAGAAACTTTTGGCAGGTTTACTGGGGACTTCGGAGTATTCTGGCATATCTTCTGGGGGATAGGATACATTTTATTATGACAGTTTTGATAAGCTTTCCGGGGGAAACCGATGATATCTTGAAGATAGAATCAATTCGTATATATCAGAGGATAAGTTCAAATTTTTTGTTTCTTCTCAGAAATCGTATTGTGAAATTTTTTAAACAACCCGATGCACTTCCCTGCAGTTACATGAATTGATCAGAAATTATACAAGCACCTGGAATCCGAACGAACTCTTTAAAAAATTCTGAATTACTATGAGTTTAAAAATCTGCCTAATTACTATGAACTATGGAATATTTATGAGGATTGATTGGAAGTATAATGACAGAAGTTGATAAAGCTTCTCGGAAGTTGAATTAACTTATTGGAAGTCTCAAGATAATCATGAAGTTGTTCGCTCTCTTTTGAAAAGAGAAGTGGTGGAACTTCAGAAGAGTCCATTGAATTACCGAAAAATTCTCAACGTTTCTGGAAACTTGGTTGCATTTCCAAAACGATTGTTGATCATCCATGGAATAGATACAACTTTTTGGAAATAACCGAAAACCTTAAGAAGTAGGCTTTGCTTTCTAGAAGTTTTTTAGAATCCTAGTTTATACATCTTTCATGAAAAAGCAGTGTTTCACAAATATATTAAAAATTTACGAGAAATTGAAAAAAAAAAACATATGGGACATCAATCAACCGATTTGCAAAACTTTCAATAAATTGGTGGTATTTTTGTGAAATAAAAAGCATGCAAATACCCTGAATATCAAGGAAGTTGCCTAAACTTGGGAAGAAACCCGTAACTTCTAGGAATATCTGATAAGTGTCCTGAGTTTCTGGGGAGTTCACTGAAATTATACGATTGTTTTCGAACTTTTGGAAAGCATTTTCAGTTTTTTTACCTCTTTCAGTGTTAGGGGCACACTGCGGATACTGCGGACTGTAAGTCCTCAGGATTTGCGAAAATTCCTCATGATCAGCAAGATGATTGATCCTTGCGCAATCGTCACATTTTAGTCGAGAAAACTAACTGAGGAACCGTACGCCAACATCCTTAAGGCTGCAGTGCATTTTTGCATTAGGCTCAGACCTACTTTTCCAGCTGCATCGCAACTTAGCTGGAAACAAATCAACAGATGACTCTAGTTGACGCATAATTTCCAGGAACATCTCCTGCATCACCTACGACGCAAAAAGTGCTTCTCTTCGTAGGTAAGCGTGTCGCTAAAGTTATCTTGGAACAGCTTCTGATGAGCGAAACGATAATCACGGCCGATGTTGGAGCGTCGTCTAGTGCGTAACCCTCTCCGTTTTGACTCTTGTTTATTTGCTGCCAAAGTACAAATCAGCATTATCTAATATCGATTATATTAAATACATGTATTCACAAACGAAAGAGCAAATATTCCTCGTCGTCTGCTAACGACGCACTACTGGCTGTAAAAATTGTTTGGTCAAACCAATCCAAGACAAACAGTTTGTGAAAAATCTGCAATCTCGGGAAATAAAAAAATTTGATCTCAGATGTTGCATGATTCACAGGATGACAGGTGTTGGCCACGGGTTTAACAACAAGAAATACAACACCGGTTCGGGGGACGCAATGTTGGTCTATTTTAGCTGGTTCTATCCCAAGTAATATTGCCAAAGCCATCCAGCTTTATTGAGTATTATTAAAGTTTTATGAAAGCCACTAGAAATAAATTTGGTTTTATTTTGGCAGTCTTCTTATTTAGCATTTCAAGCTTATTGCTTTCACAATTAGCTTATTGCTTGCTCTCAACTCAGAGTTTTAGATGCACTTCCACAGTTATTAATTAAGAGTTTCGATGCTAGGTAACATTTTTGCATTAGTATGATTGTGTGGCAACTCCGCTATGCCTAGGGAGTCGAGAAATTTTCCTTAACGAAATATTTTTAGACCACACCGGGAATCGAACCCAGCCACCTCCAGCATGGTGTTGCTTTGTAGCTGCGCCTTTACTGACTGAGCTAAGGGAGGATTTTGGCAGTAAGAGGTGCGAATAGGTTTCAAATTTAAGTCAGGTTTATGAGAGCCTACACAGCTTCTTTACAACTATCTTAAAATCATGCCTTCCGTAAGGACTTTTACTCCTATCAAAGGTTTTATTTTGACTTTATGAACTCGTAAAATGCTGTTTTGAAATGCCGTTTTAAGACTCATTCAAATTATCTGATTGTGGTCAGTTGAAACAGCATTTTGTGCTATTTTGCCTCCAGTAAATGCATTCAACGGCAAATTGGCATTGAGGAAAGTCACCAAATGACCATATAGTTTTATAGTAGCCATTGTGAAGACCAATTGGCTTTTTGGCAAAACTTTGATTTCTTCCAATTGCCATATTGAAGTATATGAAATAATTGAAATGTGGAAGAATAAATTACACCAAATTTTAAATGTATTGCCAATGAACTGCAGATCTGAAATCAATTTTGAAATTCTTTTTGATAAAATTAATGAATTCCATGAATTTTCAGGAAATTTATAATTAATTTATAGAATATATTTGTTTCAATTATGCTTTTGGTGATTGTTGGTCATAAACTTGCATAATCTCCGAGGCGCATTTATTTTCCACTCTTATCGTGCCAATATTCACTATAAAATTTAATGTGCGTATGATTTGGATCATGATACGCTATTAAAAAAATCAATTTGATTTGAATTTTTACTATCAAACAAAATTTACCGCAACACTAGAACTTTTTTCTTCGACATTATTTGCTGCTAAATGAACAAGAAGAATAAAAAATCGAACAAATCGAACAAACAAATAGCATAACGACAAAAACCAGCCACGATATCACAGCGAAGTTTGACAGCTGTGGCTATTTGGCCCTGTGCTGGTTTTGATGGCAGCCAACAGGTTTTATGAAGGTTTTCAAGTGGTCATAATATCCTTCGCTAGAATATTTTCAAAATATTTATGGTCTTGTAAAGGTTTTAATCATTTGTTTTCACAACCGTCTATAGAGTACACATTTTGGCTTTAAAGATGCATAGAGGAGATGTTTTGAATGTAGTGTTATTAACAAAGCCGGAAGGAGTACTATATGGCTGGAATAAAACTAAAATTGTTACTTGGGATTCCAGTTTTGCTGATGCAAATCAAGTATAAAGTTGTTTCAAAAACAGACCGCCACCAAAGGCTATTTTAAAGTGGGAATCTCAAATCTTTGACAGTGGTTTGTTTATACTTCTATAGTAAACAACTGGTGCAAGTTTGATCAAAGTAGTCCATCACGTTAAAAAATAACGTCAAATGGAACTCGGAAGAAGAAAAACTATTGTGCATAAACAACTCTAAAATGCGGAGTGGTTCGGTTCCAAGCTGGCTAAAGTGCTGGAGATGCCGAAGACAACAATTTGTCGAGTTCTCAAAACCTACAAGAAAACCCTGAGTGAGCAAAGAATCAGTGGGCCTACGAAAAAACTGGAACCAGGAATCGTCAGCTGCGCAGGAATCGTCAGATCGTCAGATCGGAATCGTCAGATGTGGCTAGACAAGTTGCTGTTTAAATGGAGTAAAGGAGATTTGGAGCGATGGCAATATTCTATCATCCCAAAAGATTCGAAGAAATCTTGGTTTGGGGAGATGGATGTAGGTTGAGACTTCATTCGTGTGAGGTCTCGCCGCATGTCCAATCATTATTCTTTGAACGCTCATTTATACCGGGTTGGGCTAAACGACAGCAATCTCTGTGAGTGTGGACAAGGCTATCAAGACGCAGATCACCTTGTTTGGCCTTGTGCTGAGCATCGTGGAGTTAGATTTGAGCTTTATGATTCCCTTGAGGCTCGAGGTAGACAACCCAATGTACCGGTTCGGGATATTTTGGCTCTACTTGATCTGGAGTTACAGAAACTCATTTATGTGTATTTGACTAATATAAGCCTTAGATTGTAGTTAGTTTAACCTGTATGTTTACTGTCAGTTTGTTTTTTATCTATGTTTGTGTGTTTTTTTTTCTTTCTCAAAATATTTCAAGTCAAAAGAAAACCAAAAGTTGTATAGTTATAAGTTTTTAGTCAAACCCGAACTTATAACTATACAACCTTGATGATCGAACTACGATCGACTTTATTTTTGGGTGTAGTAGTGAAGAGCGTAAACTTGTTTGTATTTTTTTATTGATCAAAATCAGTACGATTATCATATGTACACAGATGGGATTAATGTTTTCCGTGATATTATAAATATAGGTACATAGCAGTGGCAACTTTTCCGTATTAAATTTGAAGAAAATTATCAGAATCAATTGTTTTGTGTGTTGTTAAACGATTAACGGTAAGTAGGCGAATAAATTGTGAATAACTTGTGTACTCAGTGTTCGGTATTCAGTGCATATTGACCGATTTCCACTGGAGGTCTGCTTATTGAGCTCAAGATAGGTTCCGCTTACCTATATATAAATGAAAACTTGGTTCTGTAAAGTTGATTCGATTGAGCCTGTACAAATAAACGATTAAAAAAAAGGATAAGAAGAAGCCTGCCAAGTTTCAGCTAGATTGTTGATAGTCGTTCAGGATCATTTCCTGAAAATACCTAGAATACTTCAGTTGTAATTGTGTACTAAGTTCATCAATTTTACTCCTCTGATCAATTTCGCCCGAATTAGTGGTATGCACTTTTTTACTACAAATTAGTAACAGTAAGCGAAATGAAATACCTAATATGAGATTTCCTGACAAACAGTCAATTGTCAACTCTCGACTGAATACTTTGAACAATCTAGAATATGTTGTTCACGAGAATGGAATAGATCAGGTCCGGTCATGAAAATGTCAGTGAATCATAGTTTTTCGTTGAAAAAAGAAGTTATTTTTAAGCACATATTCGAACAATTTAAACTTAAAGCACGTCATTCACATTTTTATGAAAAAAAAAAAGTTTCCAATCGAACGGTTTATAAATAAAGTGATCCTGTTCAGCCCAACGAGAATTACAGGGTGCGGCAGAAAATAATGCGAAAATGTTTAAACTTGAGTATTGGGTTGATTCGGGTAGCTAGTGACTAATTTCTGTCGAAAGTGTATTTGTTTATGTTTACTTTCAAGTGCTGCATCCAAACATTCTATTTGTTTTATTGCATATTCGTCAAAATGTTCGCGGACGAAGTGATCACCAGTTTGTTGCTCGCCCAGAAGAAGCCGAAAGAGATTGCCAAGGAGGTAGGGTGCCATTTGGCAACAGTTTACCGCATAAAAAAGTCCCTACAGGATGGTCCTAAGCAGCGGTAGCCGGGAAGCGAACGTCCGCGCTTTGCACGCAGACCAAACGTGATCAAATCGGTCCGTGCAAAAATTGCTCGCAACCCGGTGCGTTCCATAAGAAAACTTGCAAAGAAAGCCAATATTTCGGAGAAATTCATGCGGAGAATCATCAAAGAAGACCTGCATTCATCTTTCAGAACCAGAGTGAAACGCAACTTGATTACGGACCGGGTCAAGGAACTACGAGTGATTCGTTCCAAGAGATTGCTCTCCTTGTTGAAGATGGAAAAAACGATTATCCTGTTCTCCGACGAAAAGCTTTTCAGCATCGATGCTGTGGCCAACAGCCGCACGGGCCGGTTCATTTCACTGCAAAAAATGAAGAACGTTCTGGAAAAAGTGAAATTTAAACTTCAAACCAAACATCCGGCTGGTGTCATGATGTTTGGCTTGTTGGCGTTGAAAATGCCGCCTGTTTTCATCGATGCTGGAGTTAAAATCAATACCGAAGTGTATATCGGTATTTTAAAGAACCAAATGCTTCCCTGGGTGAAGGCCAACTTCTCCGAGGACCAAAACGTTGTTCTACAGCAGGATGGAGCGCCGTGTCACACGGCCAATCGAACCCAACAATGGTTGAACGATAACATGAAGTTTTGGCCGAAGGATTTGTGCCCCCCCCCCTAGCAGTCCGGATCTTAATCCGTTGAATTATTCGATTTGGGCATATGTTGAAGCACGAGCCTGCAAAACATAACACCCCTGAAGTCAACCATAACACGCACATGGCAGTCAATGTCGGAGGACTACGTCCGAAAGGCATGCTCTGGCTTCCGGCGTCGGCGCGAGGATGGTATTAATAAAAATGGAGGACACATTGAATAAATTTGTTTAAAAGGACTTTATAAAGATAACTGCACTCGAAAATGTTGATATTATTGCTTGAATTAGTTGAAAATGGGATTTGCAAGAAATAGAACAAATTTTCGAATTATTTTCTTCCGCACCCTGTATCAAAAACCCTTTACTTTAGCTTATCGTTCTCACTTTTAATATTCTCAGTATTCAAAAGAGAAACGCAATTTTTCGTTAAAAACGATACATCGTAATAGAAATGGAAAAGATGTAGTAGATTGTTTCCTCAAATTCGATGGAACGTTTGGAAAGTTCTGAAGTTATCAGTTATAGAAGCTTTCCCGTTCTTATTTCATAGAAAAAACTCAATAATCATTTCGATTTCGAAAGTGGTGTCTCACTCTGATGCTAATGACGACAACAACGATGATAAACGCCAATAGCTATCGAGACCAATTGAGACGATTCTGCGTAAGCCAACATCAATTGAAGCTTCAAATAAACCTACATAACAAAAGGAAAAACTCCACATCCATCCACGATTCAATCACGTGACTGCAATCAGGTACCAGAAATACCCACTCAATCAAATAGAAACGTTGGAGGCATATTGACCGGTTAGAATTCGATTGACAATAAAAGTAACTAGTAGGTACTATCACTTCAATAGAAGTGCGCACATCGTGCCTTGGCGGCAAACCTACTCATAGGTTCGATGTTTATATTTACTTTTAACAGTCAAGTTTAATTGGCGTAACCTGCCTCACTAGGAACATGGGAACCGGTTTTCGATTGATGTCTCGAAATAAAACCAGAACTGAAAGAATGGGATGTGTGAAGTGTGGAAATGCTTTGATTCGTGAGTTATTTCGAAGATGATGTAAATTCCACTGTTGGGATTTGCTGGAATGAATGTAACAGCTCACCGCACTTCCTGTGATAATGGCGGTAGAATAACCCTTACGAGGCAAGTGCTGCCCGATTGCCAGACGAACCTTTCTACGAACCACGAACTTGAACGCTGATGACACATCTAAACAAATGTGGCTTTGCTCGGTATCCGTTTATAAGGAGGAGCAAAATACCCCAGACCGAGAAAAAAGCCACAAAGGATGAGATCATTGATTAGCTTCTCCGGCGTGTTGGTCGAGAATGAGATAATGACTAAATATGCGAGATTCATTTTCAGTCACGTTTTGCCTCGAAAGAGAGCCCATTGCCAGCACGAATCAGGTGGGTAGATGTTTGTTTGGAATCTTTTTTGCCTAGTTTGTGAACAAAAGGATGGGATAATTATATGGATGTTCTTTTTGCTAATGGGTTTTATGTTCGGCTTAGTTTGTTGTTCGGTTACCCAAATGAGCTGGTGATATATGCTGGATTGATACGTGCTTCCCCAAGCGCTTGCTGCTTCGTTGATAGAAGCGTTCGGTATAAATTTCAAATCGAATCTTCGGAACTATGGGGAGCAAGATAATGGTTTAAATAACCCTCTAACCTTCTGGGTTTTGAACAACATGATTTAATAGATCAAGCCTAGGACACTCCTCAGGATCGGAATCGTGTAAACAAATTATGAATGGGTACAACAACTGAGGAGTGTGTAGAGAGTGCTTTTCGAAAGCAAAAATGAGAAACTTTTAACTTTGATAATGAGGTGAATAAAGAAACTTTGAACAACGCAATTTGATACCAATTGGTTTTCATTGCAATGAATGAAGATTCGGACCACGTGCCTACAAATCCAGAAGTTGAAACCTGACAAGCTTGCATTGGTATTACGGATAATCACCCCACGTTACCTTTAAATTTTTAAATTTGGTTTTTTATTTCACAAAGTGGCATTCTTATGATTTCTTCTGTTTCAAACAGCTTCTATCAAAATTAACTACAAAACAAAACCAGTTGGCTCCGTTCTATAAGATTTTGCTGCCGTGAATTTGCTAATACAGACGGAAAGTTTCATGTCAATCGGTTGTTTATATGTGCCTGTTAATTCATTAAATTTTATGAATTATGATTAATCTTTCATTTGTTTACAACCAAAAATGAAGTTTGAAGGATTTGAGCCTATTCGGGGCGAAACTATCAGTCGGGGTAGAGAACGTAGAGCGCGATTCTCAAAACGAGACACGACAATTTTTCTGCTATCATATTTGAACCTTTTTATTTTTAGTATTGAATAAAGTTTTAACAAGTGTAAAGTGAATTTTGATTAATGCCTTCCACTTAGTTTTGCGTTTAGTCAGACCTAAGAAGTAAACGTTAGCCGTGCAGTCTCAGCAGATGGCTAGCGGTGATTGTGTACGGGATTAACATACATCTACCTGCGCATTTAGAGCGCTTTCGAAAAGTCAACATCAGTTGACAGGATATCCGATGCTTCGATCGGTCAAACAGAACGATCTGACAAGCTAGTTGTGTCTTCCCCCTAAAGGCTAGTATGCAGCTCAAAAGTAATGTGCATTAGGATAGGACAAGTAATGGTCAAGAAATGTTTTTACTGTCGGAATTACTTACCTTGTATGCAGCTTACAAGGAGGACAAATTTCGTAACGTTAGCAACGTCTGCCCAGGTAATCTTAATGGGGCTGTCACTTTTCTTAGCGGAATAATATTCCGTTGGATTATTTCGCAAGAAAAACTGACATTTCACCCATACTGAAGCAGTTATCAGTAAATTACTCAAAATGGCAAAAATTACTTCAAGTCTTTACTTGTCAGCTGCATACTAGGCTTAAACGTTCAAATTTCCTCGTTCTTATCTTACACATATAATAAATTTATAATAATATAGAATAGATTTATATAAATTATTAATTAATTATAAGCATAATTAATTATATATAATTATTTATATATTAATAAATAATTTATGCTAATATATAAATATAATAAAATAATTATTTAATTTTAAATATTTATTTATGTGTTTATATATACAATAAATAATTTATATTAATATAAATTATATATATTAATTATAAATATTAATTATGGTTCTTATCTTAATAACAAATTCCTGCATAACTCGAGAACTAATCAATCAAATGGAACCAAAATTGGTATGGATGAGTTTTTGAAGGCAAGAAATGATTTTATGGTGGTTTGAAGCTCCTCTTCCCTCTGGAAAAAGGAGCCCTCATAAAAATGAAACACGAATTTAAGCCAAACATGCAATTATCCCTGCTGCTATGCTAATTTGTATGTTGGAGTATTTAGGTCCGGGAGAGCATCTTATGATAGTTCAAGACCCCTCCCGCCTCTAAAAAGGGGATTCCCCATGCAAATGAAACCAAATTTGGTATGGTATGGGTATGGTTTTTGAAAGCAAGAAATGTTTTTATGGTAATTTGATACCTCTCCTCACTCTGGAAAGGGGAGCTCCCAAACATACGAAACACAAATTTAAACCAAACATGAGAACTATCCAAATCGCTATGCAAATTTGTATGCAGGGGTTTTTGGGGCCGAGAAAGGATCTTATGATAGTTCGACATCCCTCCCGCCTTTAGAAAGGGAAGCTCCCATGCAAATGAAAATATTTTCTGCATAACTCAAGAACTAATTAAACAAATGGAACCAAATATGGCATGTGGTGGTTTTAGAAGGTAAAAAATGTTTCTACGGTGGTTTGAGACCCACCCTCCTCTTTGGAAGAAGGAGCTCTCATACAAATGAAACACGAATTTCAGCCGAACATGAGAATTATCCCAACAGGTATGAGTATTTGTATGCAGGGATTTTTGGAGTCGAGGAAGGTTCTTATGATGGTTCGAGACCCCTCCCGCATCTGGAAAGGGTGCTCCCACACCAACGAAACACGAATTTCTGCATAACTCGAGAGCTAATCAAGCAAATGGAACCAAATTTGGGATGTGGGGGTTTTCGGAACCAAGAAATGTTTCTATGGAGGTTTGAGACTCCTCTCCTCTCTGGAAGGGGAGGGCTCTCATGAAAATTAGACACAAATGCCAACCAAACATGAGAATCATACCTACTGTTATGAAAACTTATATGTAGGGGTTGTTGAGGCCGGAGAAGGTTCTTATGATGGTTCTAAGCTCCTTCCCCGCGTGGAAGGGGAGAACTTCCATACAATTGAACCCCAAATTTCTGCAAAGCTCGAGTTCTTAGAATTGGAGTTCTTCAAATGGAACCAACTTTGGCATGTGGAGGTTTTTGGGCAGGATTTTTTTAGGAGAGGGGGAAGGAGGGCTCTCAAATCAATGAAACAGACATTTGAACCAAACATGAGAATTATCCATGCACCTTAAACACAAAATGTGTATTTCTCGAGTAAGAAGCATATTCTGATAGAAGTTTGAACCCCTTTTAAGTCAAGAATTGGTTGAGTTACTCTCAGTGCTACATTATGCATAAGAAGTTAATCTTAGGTTATACAAGAGAAAATTTCGTACAAACTGACAGGATACGGCTTCGTTTGTCGTTGAAATGCTTCTACGCAGAAGGCAAAACCGGAAGAAACTACCGGTCCAAGGGTTAAATTAATAACACAAACCTTTTTTTTGCATAAATAACACACACACAAGCAAACAAAAATATTTTAACGAGATTCATTCAGAGCAAAAACCATAAACGCACCAGTTCTATTATTTTTTCATTCATTTAGTCGCATGCGTTGCAAGGCTCGCAGTGGGTTTAGTAAATCGTTGTCCGCATCAACGTTGAAAGATCTTGTGGATGTGCTCCCCACCAGGTTCCGGTAATTGTTCGAAGAAAGTTGATCCTTTGTTGGTACATATGTTCGCTTCAGATACTCAATGTGGGATCTCCAGGTGCACTTAGAATCGAACCAGACCCCAAGATATTCAAAGGAAATAGAACGAGTCATAGATTTGCTCCAAATTTGCTGGGTGATTTGTTATGGGTTAAGACCTGAAAATCTAAATTCCCAGGAGTTTTGTTTGTGCTAGTATCCATAGAGTATCAAAAGATTCATAAGATTCTCTAACCAAGTTTGTGTGCAGTAAACACGCGTATTAAAAGTTGACGTGGCTGGGTAGCTCAGTGGTTACCCGTTCTGCTTACTGAGCAGATGGTCGGGAGTTCAATCCCAGGCCCATCCCCTTCCTTGCTGCTATTTGTCACTTGATTCTTTCTATCACCACTAGATTTAAAATAAAAAGCAGTCTACTGCGCTTTCATTGATCGCATCACTAACACCACAGTGAATCCATGATCTAAAAATGACCTGCCTCACTAACACAACTCTTTCCTTCCCTTAACATTTGTGAAGACGCAGAGGTAACCACGGTCTCTAACCAACGATTGTCAAACTTATCATCCTTCCCCCCTCCACAAAGCCGTGAGGACGTGGCCGGCGCCGGTACTGATCTATAAATAGAATTAGTGAACTTGTACATTGAAGATGTAAAGCTACTCTCAAGCTCCATCTTATATGTGGTGGTTCTCTGTGCAATTTACAACTTTAGCATTTACAATTTACAACTACGCTACGCACGGTCTAAAAAAAAGTAAACACACGTAATAAAAAGCTCTTTTCTTGTCTTCTAATTTATTCCGCGCGTTGCAAGCTATTTTTCCGTTTCACTGTCCAGAATATCCCATCAGGTTAAGGGCCCAGTATTCGCGAGTGCGGAAAAAAAGTGCTAGGGTAAATAAAAATGAAAAGAGAAGCAGAAACGGCACGAGTGCCACAGTTCGACGAATCAAATTACCTGCAGTTTAAGTTCCGGATGTTGATTTGGATGTTGAGTGGAAGTTCCGGGAAGCGGCGGAATTTGATGAGCTGGTGGTGAAGGAGGAGGATACTGCTACTGTTCGGGAAACGAAGGCAAAGGCGGATGAGAAGCGGTCGAAAAAGGATAGGCGTTGCAAGTCGCTGCTGATTTCCAGGATTAACGACAATATGTTGGAGTATATCCAGGACAAACAGTCTCCGAGGGCTGTCTGGTTGGCTTTGGAACGGGTGTTTCACCGGAAAAGCATCGCAAGTCGTCTCCACTTGCCCGGAGAAGCTCCTCACATTGCGGCACGATGGCAGTGGTTTGCAGGACCGCTTCCTAACCTTCGAGCGAATCGTCCGGGACTATAAGTCGACCGGAGCAAAGCTGGAGGAGCTAGTTATTGTGTGTTACCTGCTACTTACATTAGGGCCAGCCTTCGCGAATGTTTTTACGGCGCTGGAAACGATGTCAAAGGACAAGTTGTCGTTGGAGTTCTGTAAGTGCAGATGCTTGATGAGGAAATCAAGCGCAGTGGTGAAGGTAGCAAGCAGAGCGTTTCCAAAGTGGAAGCAGCTGCATTCAGTGGAATCGGAAATTCAAAACAGCAGAAGAATAAGAAGAAGAATGCCAAGTGGAAGTGTTTCGGATGCAACCGGGAAGGGCACAAGATTGCCGATTTCCCGGAGCAGAAAAACAAGAAGAATGAATCGGCGAAAACGAGTGCGCACCTGAGAAAAGGCGAAAAGGGTGTTTGTTTTCTTAGCGGCGAGCGAAGTGATTGCGGGCTGCAAAATGGTGAGTCGACAACTGTGATGGAGCGTGCGTCCCCGCAACATAGCTGTGGTGACCACAAGTTCCTACCTAATGCTTCCACGGGTCAAGAGATGACAAAGACCACCAGCTAAGGGTTGCGTACTTAGCTGGTAGTGCAGCCTGGGCACTGTTGTCCTTCTGACTTCAGCTAGATTGAGGAGGTGCGTGCCGAGCGTCTGTCCACCAAGGAGGTGCGGCTAAAAACAGGGGCTGAGTAAGAAACGCTGTATCTCGTCAGCTATACCTTAGGAGGCAGTCCCACCAACGCAATGTAGGTAGCGCGACCCCGGTGAGCTAGCATGCTGAAATCATACCCTACCACGAAAAATGTAAGTATTCTTTATACGGTATATAATTTTGGATCATCCTTATTCCATGGATTGTATGAACATTTTTTTTCCTTCATGGCAATGATAATGCAAGTCCATTTACAATTGCAGCAGGACCACAATCGAAAGTCATGCAGACAGTACACATGTTATTCTCATTTTATATTATAACATCCCTTCACAATATTTTTATGCTATTTTCAGCTTTGCATTTATCCATCGTCGTAAGTTTAAGTCCACCTAAGCGAGATAAGGCGCTATAACCTTGGCAATTATTGCCACGCTTTTGGTTCAAATGCCAAAAGTTCACCCACCAGCAAAAAGAGCATAAACTTATCTTTCTAGCATTTATGCTCCCAACGATAAAGTACAAATTATCACACTGTTTAACTCTACATGGAAGCGTTTGGTACGAGAGGTGCACGCTTTCTTCCTTCCATTGATTCAGAGTAGTAGAGCGATTTTTGATCTTTCTGGAATCGCTCTAGCTCTTGGAATCCTCTCTGCGGCACCTACTACGCAGTTGACCTGGCCGATGACAAGAAAAATGATGTATTCAAGAAACCATCATTTTCCAGGATGCCTTCAAGAATTGGCTGCGTTAGGGTGAGGTTAGATTAGATTAGACAGATTTTTCAACTTAAAGCTTACTTACCAATCAGACCAAGGCCGGTGTGGCCTCTGCTGTACACAAAAGTTGCCTCCATTATAATCAGTCCATGGCGGTTCCTCACCAGCCTCGCTGTCTGCGGAGAGTCGGCAAGTGGCCTTCTACTCGATCGATCCACCTTGATCGTTGCGCGCCTCTTCTACTTGTACCCGTCGATTCGTTTTTGAGAACCATTTTCACAGGGCTGTCGTCCGACATTCTTACGACATGCCCAGCCTGTGGTATTCGACCGATTTTAGCGTTGTGTACGATAGAAGGTTCTCCCAGCAACTGACGCAATTCGTAGTTCATTCGCATCCTCCACGTTCCGTCTTCCATCTGCACTCCATCGTAGATCGTACGAAGCACCTTCCATTCAAAGACACCAAGGGTACATTGGTCCTCCACTAGCAATGACCATGTTTGTGGCCGTAAAGAACTACCGGTCTAATATGTCTTGTAGATTAACGCTGCTTTCAGTTTATATCTTTATACTATCAACAGTTTGTTTTCTGCAAAAGTAAATTCATAAATAGACCAACACTTTTTGTGTTGTAGACCTGAAGATCTAAGCTCCATGGAGTTCTTAGTTAACCTAGAAAAACCTTCCATCTCAATCTATGATCTCTCCATGCGTTTGTAGGATACGATAACCAAAACATGGTTTTATTTGTAGTAAGTACTTGGCACACGTGCTGCAAGAACATTGCATAGTTTCTACCAGAATATCCATAAAAGATTGAATCCAAGAGAGTTTGAGCTGTTTAGTAGAAATTAGAAAAAAAAATTAGTATTTTCCATTTAATTCAAACTACCTTCGCTTATCTGTCAGATGTGCGTATTTCGTCTACAATGTGCAAACTTCTTCTGTGTCTTCTTCTGCTCCGCTGTGTCGGCTTTGTTGTCGCTTTGGTAGTAACTTTAAGAGCCATGTTCAACTGTTGCCTTGGGCTTTGTTTAGTAAATTTGTGTTCTGTTATTTGTTTATTTCTAAGCTTTCTGCGACGTCTAATTTCCAGGGTGTAGATGTAGTCCATAATATTGTGAAGTCATTCGTCGTTATGTCGTGATTTTTCGTGAAGATGTGTTCTGCGACTGTCGATTTGAAGTTATGTGAAATTCCTTTCTCGTTCTGTTTGACAGCCTTTGACATGCTCCTTGAACCTTGTTGCCAAGGTTCTCTTTGTTTGATCTACATATATTTTGCTGCAGTGCTTACACTTGATTCTGTATACCCCTGGTCTGCCTAATATGTCTACTGTATCTTTGGTGGAGCCTAACAACGATGCTAATTGATTGTGCCTACTAGAGAAAACTAAGTTTAAACCAAATTCCCTAAGTCGTAGTTTCAGCTTTTGTGTAATGTCTTTATCGAAGGGGACGAATACACGTTTCAGGAGTTCAGGTGAGTTGGAGAGCGTTGTTTGTGATTTCCTATGAAGAGGTTTTTCCTTTTTGTTGATGATCGCTTGAATTGTCCTCTTTTCGTACCCATTGAGTCTGGCAGTTTCGAAAATATATGCTAATTCCTTGGCTTTTCCTGTTTTATTGAGAGGAAGGGTCAACATCCGGTGGATCATGTGGTGGAAAATGCAAGTTTACCATCCTTTTCTATTTCATGAGTGAACTTAATGTCTTAATGAACTTAATGTGGAGAATGTTGATTTCTTGAAGAAATAAGGAGAGATCGTCTTGTTTCACTACGGCGAAGATGTCGTCGACGTATCTCCACCAACGTGTTGGGAGTAATTCTTTCGCTTTTAGGATTGTTTCCAGATTTGCCATAAACAGTTCACAGAAGAATGCACAGCTCGAAAAAGTAGTGCGAATTTCTGTTCAATATCATGCACATAAATGGAGCGTCACAAAACATAAAAATTTGCATTATAAGTAATGTAAAGTTCTGGGACATTCCATACATTGCCGATAATGTTGCATGCAAAAGCTCATCTTTGATAGAAATATTTCATGCAAGTTGTTACTTCGTGTGGAATGAAATACAATTTTACGTGTTCTGATATTTACATCACAATGAAATTTCAGATTTTTTTTCTGTGTGGGGATAGAGGATTTCCCATGAGGGCTCCATTTAATTGCTTATAGAATGAACCTCCGAGAGTGAAGTAGTTCTTTTCCATGCAAAGTCGAGTCAGCTTAAGGTACATCCGCACCTTTTGCTTCCATGTTGTGTCATCTCCTTGTTTCAAAAGCCAATCTTCTAGAAGGTCAATTGCGTCCTTGATCAATACGCTAGGGAAAAGGGCCGTGACGTCGAAACATACCATTAATTTATTATCAATTATATGGCCTGATGACTGTAGTGTTGTACAAAGTCTTGTAAAAGATTAATGGATTCGAAACAGCGGTATGTCACTCAGTAATTTTCAAATTGTCGGTCTTAACTCCTTTCCCTGGCCAACCTGAGTATTCAGGTCTCCTAAGACTTGGGTTCAAGCTGCGCATAGAATGCGCCCTTGTCATCACCAATACCTCCGGAGTGTGGGCTGTGCACGTTGATTATGCTAAAGTTGAAGAACCGAGCCTTGATCCTCAACCTGCACATTCTTTCGTTGATCGGCCACAAACCGATCACGGGCCTCTACATAACGGGTGTCCACTAAAAAATGAGAATGATTTCAATACTTTTCCATCAGAACAAAAACGGCCGCATAGAAATGTCACTTTAGATGAATGAATCGTTGCACTCTCCAGAAAATTTTCATACACTCTTATTTCACTCTAACATGTTCAGTCGTGTTCAGCATGCCGTCGAAACAGGAAGAACTGCGCGCGCGCGTTGTACAATTCTTTCAAGCGAACGAGGATCGTGGAAAAAAATACACGGTGGACCATTTTTGTCGTGAAAAAGTTCCGGTATCCACCGTATACCGTATCCTGGCATGCATGAGAGTAACCCGGAAGAAAGGTTGCGGCCGTCCAGCGAAAATAATGAATGAGAAAACGCTCCGCTCGCTGCGCAGCATGTTCAACAACAAGGATTCGGTAAGTCAACGGGAAGCAGCCCGAAAGTTCCATTGTTCGAAGTCACTCATCTGCAAGACGCTAAAGAAAGAAGGAATAGTGTGTAGAAAGAAAACCAGATCCCCAGAGTACACAGATGAGCAGATTCAAACCGTGAAATCCCAATGCCGCTGGATGACTCGGAATTACGGCGGAAAATCTTTCGTTCTGGACGACGAAAGCTACTTTCCTCTTTCGAAGTCTCAGATACCGGGAAACGACCGATTCTACACTAAGGACAAATCTACTACTCCTCCAAAAGTAATGGATAAGTTCAAGCACAAATTTGAATCGAAGGTTATGTTATACATCGTAATATCCGATAAGGGTATTTCGAAGCCGTGGTTCAAACCAAGCGGTTTGGCCATCAACCAGGAGGTGTACCAAAGAGAGTGTTTGCAGAAAATACTCATCCCATTTCTTAAACAACATCACTCGGATGGCAAATACGTGTTTTGGCCGGACAAGGCATCATCGCACTACGCAAAAAAAAACGCTAACGTTTTTGGAGAGCCAAAATATACCATATGTCCCAAAAGACCGGAATCCGACAAATTTGCCACAGTGCCGTCCTATCGAGGATTTCTTCGGTCTTTTGAGCTCCATGGTATACAAGGATAATTGGAAGGCCAAGAACACCAAGCAACTTACCAACAGGATCAAAAGCTGCATCCGAAAAAACGATGTGGCTGCCGTCCAACGGTCATGTTCCAGCATAACGACTAAGCTGCGCCGCACGGCGGACCACGGACCATATGACAATATTCACTAAACTTAGTTTGAAGATTTAAGTTGACCCTTTTAATAAAATAAATCAGTTTGAAGAAAACTTCACTGGTATTTTTTTCCTGACCCATTCTTTTCGTTCTCATTATTTAGTGGACACCCGTTATTGCCCAACACGAAAACAGCTGTTCCCAGCTCACGTGTGTTGCCGCTGCTCTCATAGATGGTATGGTTAATCTTTAACTATTCCTATGTATCGTTAAGCCTTTCTATTAGGATATTTCATAATTATGAGAGAACACGTTATCTTACGTACACATTTAACACACACCTACGGCTAGTGATATCTTCGAGAATGTTTATTGACACAAACATTTTCTGTTCTTGTATTAACAGGTCAATGACCTGAAATAAAATTTTCAAAATTTCACGTCTCTTCAAACTGATGTGAACAACAGTGGTAACCTACAAACATTAAAAATAAGAAAATATCCAACATCAATTTCCTCAGGCAATGATTCCCATGAATTTAGGATGAATGCATCACCTGACTGTAATCGAGGGAATTCCCATTATCATCCATGGTGGTATGCTGTCCCAACCAGCATCCACCCGACTCTTTCAACCCTTGCAGCCGGCACGCTTCGTTTATGGTTTTACCTGAGCCGGCCAAAACTTGTTTGTATTTTCCATTAAAAAAAAAAACGTTTACCTCCACATCCACGCGTACGTCACAACCTGCCCGTTAAAACTAACATCTCCGAGTGAGAGAGTGAAATACCCGCGAACGGCCGTTACTGCACTTAGTGTATTCGATGCAAATCTGTTTCAACGGCTTCGTTTGGGGGTGGTGGGGTGTTTAAACCACTAACCACTGGCTAGGTACCTGCCTGCCCATAGTAAAGACCGCGCGGCGCAGAGATGTATCATTCTCTCAAAAATTGCGCGCGTAAAGCACCAAGTGAATCAGTCCTGCTCCAGGCAGCGTTGGATTCGGTCGTTTATTAGAAAACCGGTGCCTTCGATTCGATTCGCTAGATTTCCATCAAAAGTATTCGAATTTGATTTGTGGTTGTGACGAAATTAAATTTGAACTTAGGCAAGACCGGTTAGCGTGGCTTCTGAGACGAAATAAGCGCCTCGGAGATCTCCCGACGATCAGCAGTCACTAGTTGCGCGCAGGAAGGCACGTGTCGCAGAACTTTTTGCAGCTGTTGTGCGAGAGACGCAAAGAGATGCAACCGTAGGATTAGTGCATATGACAAGTGCCAAAATTTGTTTGAAGTGAAGTGCAGTGTTTGTGTTTTTTTTATTCTCTCAATGCATGATTTATTAAGTCACTTGGTGGAAGGTGAATAAATAGAGAGATCAGTCAGTAGTGTCGGAGCGAGAGGAACAAAAAAAAGTGAAAGGTAGTTAGTGGTAGGAGCAGAACCACCAGATAGAAGCAAATGCGAAATGGAGAACAGCGCTTACATCGGTGATGAAACCGGGCAGACCCGAATCGAGGGAATTACCATCAGCAATGGTGACATTATCTACCAGGTAATGGTTGTGATGCAAAGAAAAAAAGGAAGGTGTAAAGTGATGTTTGCAAAGCGTTGGTCGTAATTTGCATCTTGATGGTTTGAGTTCATGAACACTAGCTAGCACGGGGGGATTTTTTAGCGTTCAACACGTCAAACAATGTGTCACCGGTGGTTCTGGTTGATCTCAGTTGGATTTCGAAAGAGTGAAGGCACATATTATTCCACGTGATTATTTATGCAATGTTTGGATTTTTTATGACACATCGCTCAGATTTGAAATAAATCTAAAGCGCCTTTTTTTCGTGTGAAAGGAGGACATTTTTGGGCTTGGAAATTCTTCTAGTATTCTTAATACGATCGGCAGCTTTCAACCAAAAGCTGTAGAAATGTATCTAAAATACTATGTTGAGATTGAAAAAAACACGCATTTGAGAAGCGTTATAAGTCTAGGAGAAATTATTAAAAAAACTGCACTCAGCTCTGTACAAATTGCACTCAATCTTATATTTTCAGTCAAACCTGACTTTTAATATAAACAACTATTTTGGGTTTCCCCAATAACTACCATCTTGAAGGATTTTAATGTATTTGATTAGAAAACGATATGATCTTGGAAACCCCTCGAGTCATATTCTAAATTTTTCTTAGAAATCGAAGAGTTGCAACAATCATTCCGGCATACTAAGGGAACGTTGAACAATCCGTTGCCAGCAAGTTTTCAAAGAAATTGATTTGATTCGTGAAAAATGATTCCGAGTTTTAGAGAATCCGATAAGCGACCAGTTTGTAGTAAATTCACGTGTGATGAAGCTCTGAAGATTGGACTTCTCTATAATTTGGATGTACATGATCCTTATTGCTCCGATGATAGCATAAAAGAGGTTGGTATCTGAAAAATAATCAATCCTATGTGTTTAAAGAAGAGTGACATTCTTGAAATTTCGCTTACACTTCATCGGATAGTGACAAGTTATGGTGAAGTACAACTAAATCTTTGCAAAAATTCCAATTACTGAGGATACTTGCGCAAAGTTAGCGAACACGACTAGGTTATTTTGTGAGCTTTAAAACCTTAGTATAATAACACGAATTGTTATATTGTAGGTATTTTTGTTATAATATGATAAAACATGATGTCTCCGGGCTTTGAAACTGACGTGTTTTGTTTTTGCTGCGTCGTTTTCGCGAAACAAAATATCAAAATTAATTCGTAATTCAACTTAAACAAACAGTTCAATAATAAAAACTCCGCGTGTTTTGTGAACGACGTAGTGAATATAATCGATTCCCTCCCAAAATATGTAATGATCGGTAGCTTTTCCCCATTTTAATAGTAATTTTTATGCACACGGAGGCGGAGTTAAATCAGCTTTGATTTGTTTGTTGGTTCTATTGGTATTGTGCCACCACCGCTAGGGTAAAAAAGGGCAGCCCTAAGTTTGCACCTTTAAACTGAAGAGATGATCCATTAAAAATTGAAATTCATTCCATAAAAAACGTATTCATGACCCATTAAACTCTGGTCAATATCCATAATAAAATAGATATGATCCATAAAATTTATCAATGTGATCCGTAATTTATATAAAATTTAGCAATAAAATGTCAAAAATGTACCGTTATATATCTAGGGTATGAGCCATAGAATTGTACGGATTACCCATAAACATATAGCAAATGTTCCATAAAAGGTTCAATATCATTCCTTAAAGTTGTAAAATTGATCCTTAGAATGTAACGTTTGTGAACTTAAATATATACACATGATCAATAAATTATTGATCCAATCGTCAATGATCCATGATAGTTTTGAAAAATTTACCACAAGCTTCTAAATATGGCCCATGGGAAATAAACTTTGGGCATTAAAAATAATATGTAGGATCCATAAATTATGCCAGAATTATTACAATGTTGGGTTTATATTTTTTTTAAATTTTGGCTACGGGGAAATCGATCCTTGACTGCGCTACTACTCAGATCTATTGACATGTCCGTTTCTTTAGCTATGCGGCTCAAACGTTGCTATTAAAGAAGGATTGCTTTTTAGAAGATTTTCAGTTTTTCAAAGAGCTTATTTACTTTCGCGATTTCACGTTCTTTTACGACCGCAACTGCGACACATGTTTCTCAATAAATTTGTTAAAGAGAACTCCTGCATGTAAAGAACTAGGGAGATTTCCAATATTAATCTCATCACTTTGCAATTCATCCTACTTGAAATTAAACAATGGACAGGTGACAGGATTAGTTAGTAATGTTTGTTGTTGTTATTAAAAGTAAGCAAACATTATTAGAAAACAAAACCGATCCTTCAACTGCCCAAATTGTACAATAAAGTGTGTCTAACAGAGGAGCTGTTTGATTTTTTTTTCTGAGAACCAATGTTTGGAAAAATTGTAGTTGAGCAAATTTTCCATAAGAATAATTTGCTACGGATCATTTATATGAGTTTATAGATTATTATTCATTGTTATATGGATCATAGACAATTTATTTATGGAACATTTTCAATAATTTATGAATCATGTGCACGAATTTTAGTGCACAAATGTTACATTCTGTGGATCAATTTTACAACTTTAAGGAATGATATTGAACCTTTTATGGAACATTCGCTATATGTTTATGGGTAATCCGTACAATTTTACTGATCATACCCTAGATATATAACGGTACATTTTTGACATTTTATTGCTAAATTTTGTATAAATTATGGATCACATTGATAAATTTTATGGATCATATCTATTTTATTATGGATATTGACCAGAGTTTTATGGGTCATGAATGCGTTTTTTGTGGAACGATTTTAAGTTTTTAATGTATCGTTTATCAGTTTTTATATGCAAAAGTATGTTTGCCGTAAAAAAGGTTAAATAAGAGTATTTTTCCGCTTGGTCGCGAGTGTATTCTTGACTATTAGCAGTTTTGAAGTCGATATAGAGTCGCGTCATACCGAGGGATTTTGATAAATGGCAGAGTGTGAAGTGAAAAAAGGAGATTAGTGCAATGTAAAAAACGGCCATTTGCCATTTGCGTCGCGTCAGCTGTCAACGCCAGCGTTCGGTACTAAAACGCGCACATGACGCGCAGGACGCTATAGACCACACAATACAGCGTCAACCAAGCGTCCACTTGAATCATTTGTTTTGTTTTGAATGTAAACTGATAATTTATTTTTCAATTATGTAATTTTTATGTCAATATTTTCAATATGTAAATAATGTCTGCGTTTTTTGCAAGGGTTTTTGATACACAAATCAGAGACAAATAAACGAGACTATTTTTCCTCAATCGTGCAAGCGCTTAAATATAAACTACCCATCATAAGAATAAAATCGCTTTAATAAGTACAGACGTTCGCAAACTAGCAGATATTTAACTGAAATGTTGTCACCCTTCTTACAAGAAGGGTTTATGTCCATAGGATAAATGACTAACACTGGACTTAATGATGATGGGTCTCCATAGTAGCATGTCCGAAAGAATGTGAAACTATTGAGAACATCAGCTACAGGTCCTAAGCCCTGGTAAATTGTGGAAGGTTGTGATGGTTGTTATTTGCGATCATCACGTAAAATTAGCAGATCCTTAGATTCAGTAAGAGTTCAGGCAACGATCAGCTGGGTTAGTCGAAGCCGAGAGCAAGGGGGAGTAAGTGATGTCATTCGTCTTATCATTTTTAGTTGAATTTCAATCCAAACAAGCTGAGTTCCTTATGTCGCTTCTAGTTCAAAGCAGCCTGAACAAAATAAGTGGCTTACGCAAATTACTTGAGGACATGACTTGACGGAACATTTTTATTTTATGTAGATGAGTAGCTGAGGCAAATGTGAAATTGCGGGGTTTGAGATCTACCACCAAACTCTAGTCCAAATTACTTCAAACTAGCAACAACAAAACATATTTTTTGTTGGTCATGTTAGACCCCTTTACCTTTTACGTCTTTTTTAATGTGAAATGCCTCGAATTGTTTTCCCAAGGATGAGCTTAAAACAAAGAAACTATGTTCTATAGTTTGAAATAGTTAAGATTATATCCCGTTCACACTACCACCTAAATTACGTGATTTAGAATATCTTTATATCAAATACCATGAACCTTATTTCGAGTGAAAACTAAATGTATAGATGCTGATATCAAGATCGTCTATATCATGTTATATAAGTTGAAGTGTGAAGGGGTGTTAGGGTTCTGAAGCATCGTCAAATAATTGCTTGCTTTGCTTGAAAATAATTTGTTAAGACTGACAAAGACGCCTTTAAATACCTTATTTACATTTCTTGATTTTTGTAATCTGATATGTTGAATACTCAGGAGCAACCTGAGGATAAAGAACCAAAAAGGAAACTCAACCCAAGAGATAAATTTATAAGTGCAAAGAAAGAGTTATTTCTAGATTTATCTTATCCGATTTATATTTATCCGACATCATATCTTTCCACTTTCAGATTATATATCTATGTCAATTCTTTATAATTGTAATGAAACTTATTAATGAAATTTCAAATAGAATATGTTTGAATAAAATTTCAACATTGCATGTATGACCAGCAGAAGATGATGGAGCACTTATTCAGCTATTTCACTAACTCTCACTCACTCAAAAGTCAACATATGTTATATTATACCGATACAAAACATACAATCCTGCAAAGCTGAAAGCAACATTTACAGAAACTTTAAAGATTTTTTGTTTGGGGCTGAGCTTTCAATTTATATATTTTTTTCCAGCAAGCAGAAATAATATATGAACACAACCAGCATGATTAGTTCTCAAATTTGAATACAAATTAGACATAGTATTTTTATAATGTTTGTTAGATTTTGACGACAGACACTCAAATTCCTTGATTTTCACAATTTAATTGCTTTCAAATTACATTTTCTGTAGCATTGAACTCAAACTTCACATGCATCTGAACCGTGCACCGCGCGTCAATTTTGAATTTTCTCAAAACCAAAGCGTTACAGAAGCCGTACGCGAGAGCACTGTTACTTTAGAACATTTTTGGCGTTTTTGCACAGCGATGCGACGAACGCGACGCGTCATTGTGACATTGCGTTGTCATTGCGTCATTGTGTCAGTGTGTCTGAGTGGCTGGCATATCATTTCAGATGCACTCATCACGTGGTCTACAGAGGGAGAGCTGTGATTCTTTTTCATTCATTGCCCAGTGATTGTGATTTTCCAAGTTTAATTTCTACTTGAAAGTGTTTTTTACCTGCGATTTTCATTGTATTTCATTTGTGCACGAAGTACTAAATATATTCGTTCTGTTCCACGCGAAAAGGATGATGTGGAAATATTTGCCGAATAGCGGAGAGCTTCTCCTTAAGAGACTTAAATGCATCCTTTAGCATCACAGAGTGGTCGTCCAAATGAAGACTGAAAATCAGCAATAATTTCCGGTGAGATCTATCCGATTATAACTAAATTTGAACGAAACTACTAAATACGTGCCATCGTCAAAACAATATGTCTTGATGATGGAAGTGTATGCTCAATACTAATTTCTATTTGATGTTTGTATTGTGTCTATGCGGGGCTGGTTGTAAGTGAATGTGACCTCGGAATGGACGTGAGTAACCAGGCATTCTGAAATGGATCACTGGAACTCAACAGAGCTATCACCTTCCAACTCCCGGGCTAAAAATGTTTGTCGTGTCAACAAAAATTCGTTTAACTGCAAACATTTTTCTTCCATAAAAACACTGCCGGACGGTGGGCGTTAAATTGTACATACACACACCTACACATACACAATATGACCTCATACCCCGCTTCCTGGGTATGATTGACTTGCCACACTATCATACTAATGCAAAAATAGTACATGGCATCGAAAGCTCTCAATTATTAACCGTGGAATTGCAAACTTAGAACACTAAGTTAAGAGCAAGCAATAGAATTGTAAAAGCAATAAGCTTGAAATGTTAAAGAAGAAGAAGAAGAACAAATCAAATCAAAGGTTTTTTTTTCTTCAACAAATTTCTAGATCAAATTTTTGTCATCGTCAAAAAGATATTTCTGAAGCACCATGAACACATCATGAACATCAACCCAAGCAGCACATGCAACATCTTTGCAAAATTATGTACTATTATCAAGTTTTCAAAAAGACTTTCAAGATTCACATAAAATCACAATAGTTGCATTAATGTTAATGTAGCACTACAATGGGTACCGTACATCATATTAACGCTGCAAATCATTAACATTTGAAACCTACATTAACAATCCTCCCTTAGCTCAGTTAGTAAAGGCGCAGCTACAAAGCAACACCATGCTGGAGGTGGCTGGGTTCGATTCCCGGTCTGGTCTTGGAATTTTTCGTTAAGGAAAATTTCTCGACTCCCTGGGCATAGGGTATGATTGTACTTGCCACACAATCATACTAATGCAAAAATGGTAACTGGCATCGAAAGCTCTCAATTAATAACTGTGGAAGTGCATCTAGAACACTAAGTTAAGAGCAAGCAATAAGCTTATTGTGAAAGCAATAAGCTTGAAATGCTAAAAATGAAGAAGATTAACAATGCGCAGAAAGAAAATCTGAATTTTCATTGTAATATAAATATCAGAGAAAGTAAAGTTTTAAGATGTCGTCCAGGAATGTCTGTATATTTTTGAGCTGGACTCTCAATAGCTTAAACGTTGTCGGCTTCTTAGCTCTGTGGGATTCATAGTTGAAGTGACTGAGGGTGCTGTTAGGGTTACTAGGGGTGCTATCAGACATGCTCACCCACTCAGGAATTGGTATGATTTCTGAAGGAAGGTTCTTAAATTTCGTTCTGTTGACTGCTGATCAGGCTGCGGATCTGTGTATGGTAGGAGGCAAAGCTTCTCCACAGCTCTTTTAAGTTCGCCGGTGCTGGTTATCATGGTGACTTCGCGCACAGATAAAAAGAAACACTGAATTTTCTGCATTATCTAATGCACATAAAGGGAATGCTAGATTTGACAGAAAATAATGGGATATTTCATGTAAAAACAAGCCAGATAACGCCTAAATCGAGCTTGTTGTATGAAAGATTGCAAACAATATCGTTGTTTACGCTCATTTGGCTTGGAATTACACGAGGGGAAATTTTACGCACTTGTTAAAATTAATTATTTTTTTCTGTGCGGACAACCCCGTCGGCCTTTGGGTGTAGCTTGGAAATCCTTCCCATCTTCCACTTCATTGGAGGCACGTTTTCGTCGCAAGTTTAACTGGACATTTCCACCGTTTGATTCTACCTTGAAGTTGACATAGGTACTCTCTACGCCAGCGTTTTAAAAAATCCTGAAGCTTTCTTTGCATTACTTGATACCGATTCAACCGGTTCATTAGTGCATGCAGAGAGGTGCCAACTAGGAAGTCTGCCGGTGTTAACGGATCCAAATCATTTGGATCATCAGACATTGCGATGAGGAGTCTTGAATTCAGTCACCCCTCGACTTGAAATCAACCAAAGGAGATGTTTCTTCCATGATCTTAAGCAAATGAATTTTGGCTGAACGTACAGCCGCTTCCCACAAACCCCCGAAGTGGGGCAAACCGGGCGGACTAAAATGCCATTGAATTCCATTATCAGAACATTCCCTTGCAACATTTTCGCGATGATAGGAGTTCTTCACCAACTGTAGAGGTCCCTCATCTTATTTCTAGCACCAACAAAGTTGGTTTCATTGTCGGAGAAGATTTCCTGACATTTACCTCTCCTGGGAACGAAACGACGAAGGGCTTGTTGGAAGCGATCGGTGCTCAGATCCGTCACCAACTCTAAATGTACGGCCTTGGTGCAGAGACATGCATATACTGCTACGTACACCTTATTTATCGGTTTACGTGGCGCTGTTCTAATGTACAGAGGGCCGAAATAATCTACACCGGTTTGTGAGAATGGCCTTGATACGGTGCCACGCGGCGACAGCGGCACTTCCGTGAACTACTGAATTGAAGAAGGTTTCGACCGAAAACACTTCATGCCCTGATGTTTAATATGCCTTGCTATGTTTCGTCTACCTGGTGGCCAGAAGCTTAGCCTGACTACCCCGAGCAGCAATTGTGGACCGGCATCCAGAAGTTTCAAGTGCTAATGTTTCAAAATCATTCGAGTGAACGAATGTCGAGCTGGGAGTACCATAGGATGTTTTGTATCATGTTCAACTGTTCCAGTCGACCACCGACGGGGATGACGTTATCGTCGGATATATAAGACACTGAGTGTTTTCAAAGATTTTGCTATAGATTTGTGGTTAGGATAACCGCGTAGAAAGTTCCGGCAGTATGAATCCAGCAAGCCATTATGTGCTGTGTGATCGACCGGACGAAGTTGATAATCTTGTACAGTGCGACAAATGTGACAACTATATACACTTTCCTTGCGCTGGAATAAGTGACTCTACAGGGTCGATCCCGATCGGAATTTCACCTGCAGGAGGTGCTTCGAGGCAGAAGATGTTATCACCATATCATCACATTGGACAAGCAGACACTCCGAATCTAGTTCCCGATCGATTTCGCGCAGCAGTATAAGCGCAGTGAGATTATCCCTGATGAAGCAACAGTTGTAAGCCGAAAAACAGACTCGTCTGCAGGAGTTAGAAGATGCCGAGAAGTCTCGACAGTTGCGTCGGCGGATAGAGGCGGAATTTGATAAACAGCGTTTCGAAGCGCTCAAAGAGCAGTTGCGTGAAGAAGAAGAAAGTTGTAGCACATGAAACGGCAGCATAATTAATCATCAATTCTCGAGTACTTTTTCAAACAGACGTATCTGATTTTGTAAACAAAGAGGGGAAGTAAGATTCAAACGTTGAATCCTTGAAGCCCTTAGCACTTGCATGCAAACTAGGGCCACCAGCACAAGGAATAACATTTCCTTAACATGATGGTGATGCTAAATTCTGTGTGAGTACTGAGAATTTGGAGAAATTTACGTTTGAATCTTACTTCCCCTCTTTGTTTACAAAATCAGATACGTCTGTTTGAAAAAGTACTCGAGAATTATAAAAAAGATTTGAGCAATTAAAAATCAAAAAAGTGCCACTAAACTATTTAGGCCTGTGCCTACAAATAATGTGTGATCAGCAATAAAAATTTAGAAATGAGCAATAAAAGATGAGAAAAGATCTTCGGATCAGTGGCGTCTCGTGGGAAAATTAACCAGTTGTGCACTCCCTTTCGAGCCCTGACGTCAATTTCGATTTGAAATTTAAAAAAAACATTGTACACTTTCTCCACTTAGAGTGCATTTTTATTAATGAATTTTTATTAATGAACTTGATATAAATTATCGAAAAAGCAATGGAATTCTACGTTCTGTACGGCGAGCAAAACGATCGATCACATTCTCTATGAAATCACTGCGGCGTTGAAGTTGAAACAGTAATTTGTTTTCGATAGCCATCAGCATAAGCCATTCCAGCCTCTCCTCTCCCATCGTAGACCTCATATAATTTTTCAATCGTCGGAGTATCGAAAAGCTTCGTTCTACTGATGCTGTGGTCGATGGAAGCGTGAGTATTAGTCTAGTGAGCAGTGTAATCTCTGAAAAGATATCCTCGATGTTGCTGCCGATCAGTGTTGCTATTATGTCAGATACATTTTTCTCGGCAAACTCGGATTTTGAGTATAGCACGCGCAGTTCATTGCTCAGCTTCACTTGATCGAAAACCGGAAAACGACAGCAGAGTTCGTTGATTTGTTGTTTAGGGAAGTCCGTAGTATAAAGCTTAAACTTTGCACAGTCTAGAAAATTAAGTAGCTTTGCTTATTGAGGTCAGCAAATCGAACATCTAGCTCTTCGATGATGCGATCTATCAGTGTCATGTAAAGTCTACGGTATTCCGAAAGAAGATTGTCATTGCTGCTACAACCTGCCAGCTCCACGCATGCTTCCCAAACATTAGCGAATTTGTCTTCATATTTCAATTCTTTGATGTTAGCACAAGCATTCCTGACGCTCTTGCCGCATTCGATGTAATCGAGCTCTTTCAGTTGTAGTGTCTTGTACAGAATGTCCGTGAAAGTAAAAATTGAAGCAAATACTTTCAACAAAAAAATTGTCTCCAGGTCCAGCATGAAGCCGTGCAATCCTCGTGCCAGAGAAGCTGTGTCGCCATCCCATTCAGAGTCACCCAAATACATCTCTCCCAGACAAGTGGTAATTTCTGAATGGTACGTGTCCACTATATTTATCATCCTGGAGCTGTACGCCCACTTAACTTTACACACGTTTGGTAACTTTTTTTGCATGAACTTTTTCAATTCAGAGTCTCGCTTTGGGCTTTGTGTAAAAAATGATGCCAATGAAGAAAGCCGGGAGAAAAACTTTCTTGTCTTTAGATGGTTTGTGCAAGAGTGGAGTAAGACTAGGTTGAGAACATGTGCCTTGCAATGAATGAAATCTGCATTTGGAAAAAGATTTCTTCACGATTGCTTGTGTCCCTCCTTTTTCGCCTGACATAACACGAGCTCCGTCGTAAGTTTGCGCGACCAGCTTATTACGGGAAACGTTAAATTTTTGCAACAAGCTCATAACCTGGCCAGCAAGAGCTATGCCAGACTTATCCATACTCACATCATTTAAAGAAACAAATCTTTCTACGGGAGTACCTGCATTAAAAAATAAACAAAAAGATGGTGGAAAACGCTGGTGATATCAATTTTGCTTATTCTTCCATTGACACACTCAGTTGGCATTTACAAAATTTTCTTTTTAAGCATTATATGTATATTTTTCTTATTATTACTACTCACCATCCTTCAAACAGTAGCGTAGCGTTGAAGCCAGTTGCGATTTCCTGGAAATGTCAGTCGTTTCATCAACCATAACTGCAACGAATTCAGCCTGTTCCACTTCCTGCGTAATCTGCTCCAACATGACGGAACCAACTATCTCCACTAACTCATTTTGGATTGTTGCCGATGTTCCAGAAAACACTGCAGTAGCATTAATAAAATCTGAGAACGATAAATCCTTCGATGCTAGAAAGTCACACATGTCCTTATAATTTCCTTTATTCACGGAGGTTACGCTTTCATCGTGACCTCGAAAACTTAAACCGTGTGAGCCAAGAAAACAAACTAGTTCAATGAGGGTTTTCATTCCCTCCCTATTTTTCTTCACAATTAAGTTATGGTTGCTTCTCGCAACTTCACAGGCATGATTTAATGCATCTTCAATGCGAGTTTTGGCGTTGTTTATATGCTCTCTGGTAGCGGAATGAGCTTTAATAGCGGAGGAAAGATGATTCAAGTCCTCGTATCCTGCCTTGTTCCATACAGAATTATCAGTTGAGTTTTGAAAAAGTAAACATGGCCAGCAATATAGTTTTGACCTGTAGAGTCACACAACCACTTCGCGTCGTAAGCTGTAACGTTAAAATTACGCGTTATGGTTTTACCATTTCTAGAACAGGTAGATTTCAGTTTATCCAGTTTTGGTCGAGGAACGTCCATTCTTGCAATCAACCATTTCTCTTCCATGGATCTTCTCGCAAACGGTGTTTTCAAGAGGTCGTCAACATTATCCTGCTCCATAGCTTCTCCTTTGCCGAGTCCTTTGCGCTATGTCACAAACAGTACCTTGTAAATACGCCGAAACAACAGAATGAAAAGCGACCAACCAGTGAGTAAAACTTTGAATGGGAATTTGTAGGTGTAGGTAAACAACGCATGAAGGCGGCTCTTTAAGCACCCCTTCAGAGAGCATTTTTAAGCGACGTTGCCAATGTTACAACATTTATTCTATTCTCTCAACTCTGTGCAGACCACAAAGTGCACAAAACAGACACTAACTCATCGGCAATCGAGCTATAGGAAATACAATACATCTACAAACGATCTCTGTGTAGTATACACAGAATCTGGTGCACAATTTGAAGTGCCCAGTCCGGGAGAGCAAAGCAAGCTGTGATACTAGAAAGTTTTCTTGCTTGTTTTGCTTCGCTCATTCGCACAGCAGACCATTACCACGTGTATCGCAATCCCAATCGGCAATCAAGCTATAGGAAATACAATACATTTACAAACGATCTGCGTGTAGTATATACAGAAACTGGTGCACAATTTGCAGTGCCCAGTCTGGGAGAGCAAAGCAAGCTGTGAAACTCGAACGTTTTCTTGCTTGTTTTACTTCGCTCATTCGCACAGCAGACCATTACCACGTGTATCGCATCCCAAGTAACCCTGTGTGAGACGTTGTGAGACTGTGGCGCCTTTAAAAGGGCAATAGAGAGTGTGAGGTTAGGCGGGCTATTCGGATAACATTAGTTTTAACGGAGTATTAAATCGATGAGTTTTATGAGACATTATATCTAAAATTTTAGGCTGTGCAGTGCACGAGGTGCACATATGGACAAGACGCCACTGCTTCGGATAATCTAATTGTGAGCGGTAAATCTGTCAAATATAGCAACAGCTATTAGTATATGTGCCATTAAATATGGCTTAATTTCCGCCAAATTATGTAATTTGAGCACTAAACTGCTCGCATATGTCTTGGAATTTTATTGGATTTTCCCATAAAAATAGTAAAATGAGCAATAAATAACTGAATAACCACAATAAAAAAAACTCAAATGTCCTGAGTAGTAGAAACAGCAACCCATCTTTAAATTTAAAAATAATTTGATATCGTGAAAACTTTCCCATGAAATAATCAAACACATCATTTAAAAACTGAATAGGTTCCAGAGAGCAGAAAACAGATTCATACATAAAATTGGAAATGAGGCATAAAAAGTTATGATGTGTTTAAGGGCAAATTAAAAATTTCCATATGGAAGTGGTAAAATAAAGGAAGTGGTAAAATGTGCAATAGACAATGAAATTTTTGCAAATGGACTTATGAACGTGTAGAGGAAAGGCTTGTAAGATGGAACAGCGCCACTTTTGACATTCGCTACAACAACACTATCGCGCTGACAAGTGTTAACCTCATTTTTTTTACTATTTTTCAATTTTCATTTGCTTTACACTTATTCGATTTGGCTCTTCCAGGTTTCAATGTTCGAAAGTGTTGACATAATTAAAATAGCAATTATTTCTTGTGCTTAGTGAGTGGAGATTTCCCATCGATATCAAAAGGTTAACATTTGTATTGGCTAGTATTTTTGGTGTATTTTTATGATCCAAATGCATTTCCAAACAAATCGTAAAGTTAAACAATTTTTGATGTTTTGTGTTTATGGCGTCATGTTTGTAAGATGGAACACTGTTGAGCTTGTAAGATGGAACACATTTTATTTTCGTTTTAAAACATATGAATGATATTTTCTTTGTTTGGATATGCCATGGAAGCAACAATAAATTGAAATATAACAATACATTTTTTTAAATTGCAATTTTCGATGGATTTCTAAAAAAGGCCATATTTTTTATTGATAACTATAAATAATTAGTTCCGTAGGCAAACTTGGAGCCTTTTAGTTCCTCTTTCGAAAATATTTCGAAAAAATAAAAACTATACATGTTACGAGCAAAACACGAATCGTGTTCCATCTTACAAGCCATTTTTTCGGTAGATTTCGAAAATAGGCCATAACTTATTTTTTGATGACTATAAATAATCAGTTCCTTGAGCAAAGTTGGAGCCTATAAGTTCTTGTTTCGAAAAATGTCTTTGGATCCGCACGAAAATAAAAATTATACATGTTACGCGCAATAACCGGATCGTTCCATCTTACAAGCCTTTCCTATACATTCCAAATAAGAGTTATTGAGCTTATACAATTGATATTTATATCAAATGATATGTTGAGTTTTCCAATAATCGTAAGACTGTCGCTTGTATGGAAAAAAAATATTGTGGGTGTGGAAGATCATTTAATGTGGTTACTACCTACACTAAATACGGTTGAAAAATGTATCCAGGCCAAAGGAAAGTACAAAAATCATATGTCCAGGTGCATAAATCAAAACAGCAATCCGAAATAAAAAATATGAGCAATTTTATAATATAAAGCACCACTTAGAAAAAGACTACTCATTTGAATGGCTTGCATTTTTCAAAGCAGATTGGTAACAACGCCAGTAAAATCTTAATGTTTTCGAACATAATTCGTCGTTCAAACGTCCTTGTACTTGATCCACTCATCCACCACACCGCGATTACATACAGTCAGAAGCCTGAAACATGTAAAACATCGCAACTTACTCTTATATTGGGCGGTTCCCGATGCAATCTCTGGGAAACAACAATTAGCCCTTTCGGATGATCGAAGTGCCGTTCGGATGACTTGACGCCTAGTGCTTGCAGGGTGCAGGCGGTTTACACAAGTTTTTTTTTTGAATGACAATTACGCGTTTGTAAACTTAAGCATGCTCAAGAACAGACAGATGCTGGTATTTCTGGACGTTGTCTCCATGATAAGGACTTCCAGTTTTAACGGATTAATTTCTTGGGAAGTTATGAAGGGGCTATTCTTAAAAACATTTTATTTCTAAGGATATTAAAGGGATTACCAATGGCTACCAAAAACAGTATACGGGATTCCGTTAAGAGGTTCAACCAAAATAACAAGATCGTTTGCTTTTTCAAAGTCTGATAGCTTCAGTTTATCATACATGTGAGAATATTCGAAAAACATCTGATACCAATTCATCATTCAATTTCAAGAATCAGCATTGAATCTTATTCTAATGACCCTGTATACCCCGGATCAAGTTTACGCAAAGACTACGTTTTTCGTTGTAGCGGCTTTAGTCATAAGTCCATTTGCAAAAAATATCATTGTCTTTTGCACTTTATTGAATATTCATTGCTTATTTTCCACTTCCATATGGAAATTTTTAATTTGTCCTAAAGCACATCATAACTTTTTATGGCTCATTCCCAATTTTATGCCTGTATTTATTTTCTGCTCTCTGGAACCCATTTAGTGTTTAAATGGTGTTTTTGATTATTTAATGGGAAAGTTTTCACGATTCCAAATTATTTTTGAATTTAAAGATGGGTAACTGTATCTACTACTTAGGACATTTGAGTTTTTTAATTGTGGTTATTCAGTTATTTATTGCTCATATTGCTATTTTTATGGGAAAATCCAATAAAATTCCAAGACATATGCGAGCAGTTAAGTGCTCAAATTACATCATTTGGCGGAAATTAAGCCATATTTAATTGCACATATACTAATAGCTGTTGCTTTATTTGACAGATTTACCGCTCACAATTAGATTATCCGAAGATCTTTTCTCATCTCTTATTGCTCATTTCTAAATTTCTATTGCTGATCACATATTTTTTGTTGGCACAGGCCTTTATAACTTAGTGGCACTTTTTTGATTAATTGGTGCTTTTTCTGAATTACTAAGTGCAGGTTAATATTTTAGCCGGACATAAACCACTGCGACCAGTAATTTGATCTATTGTAGTAGGGTATGTGTCCCTTGACTTAGCCTATTATGCAACCAGCAAGCACATTTTTCATTATAACTCATTAAGTTTTTAAGCTGTAAGCGAGATTCAACTAGTTATACACTTGCAAAGATAAGTTTGATAAGACAATTGGGAGCATGTATCACTAAAAGTTACACAACTATTTTTATAATGCCATAAACTTTCGAGGGATGTGGATTTAATGTCGGTCTATAGGCACCAAATTGGGTCTATTCGTGGATGCAACTTCGTCCCATTCGATGGATTTATTACTAAATGCAGTCTTTGTACGGTTTTTTTTCCTAATTTTATGAATTTAGGCATTGTCAGCTGTACTGGATTTACTTAATACAACATTTTAAAACACAAACTAAAGTAAAACTGCCTTGAAACACTTAAATGATGTTCATATATCATTTATCAGCCATTTAAAAATGAAAACACTATACAATGATTTTGTCTCTTCGATTTGTATTTAAATGAGCCACTTGAATATAAACAACCGCAAATTCATGTATTTACACTTGAAATTTTACCAATAACAACCTTTTAACTACGTTATTGATACAACAGGCCATAGTTCGGAATATACAAAAAAATATGTACCCAACATAGGGTCTACGATTTTCTTGTAAAATCATTGTTATTTTAGCTATGTGAACAGTTAGTTTGTAACGTGTTACTATTCTCTACACATCCAGACTGCATTACTTGCTTTATCGATTCAATTAAGCCAAATTTAGATCACTTAAAGACGTGTATATCATCTGTTCAGCTTAACCAGTGAAATCATGATGCCCCAAAAGTTCAGTGGACAACTACAAGATGATTAATAATGTCTCAATTGCTTTGGGTGCAATCGATCATGCTAATAGCAACATGATTTTGTTGATTATCGCTAAATTAATGAAACATTTGGTACATAGGCCGAATGAAGGAGCTAGGCTAACATTACATCCCCTTACCCTATATCCCGTAGCCTTTGTTTAGTGCATGTCGAGTTACTTCATCACTATTGAGAAATGATGAAGTGTTTGGTGTTGTTATAGTTGTCATTGTTTATTTTGTTGGCAATGAATCAGGTTCAATTGAAAGTTTCCGCTGTTTAAACCCTTTGTGAGCGACAGCACTCTTCAAAGGCGCATTCCTTTATTAGTCAAAACCGGATTCATTGCAAACAAAACAAACAATAACTCCGATACTGAGCATGCATCAGAACCCTAGTCATAACCAATTCAAACTATAGAACATCAAATAGAAAATGAGAATTCACATAAATGAAGACTAACCATGTTATCTTTATTCCAAGCTCATCCTCGGTGGCGCAACCCCCCCACTTTTCACAAGACATAAAATGTAATAAGGACTATTATACGTTCCTTTGACTACAAAAACAAATATGTTCCCTAGTTTGAATTAATTCGGACTAGGGCTCGGTGGTAGATCTGATACCCCGTAACGCACCACGAAAAGGTGATCTACCAGCGTTACGGGTTAAATCTGGGACCATACTCTTGCCGGGCTGCAGATGGCGAACAATTGGCGTAATCGTAACACAGATTTATTTCTGCTAAATCTTCTGGAAAAATCGGGAAAAAAACTTGGCTGTTTCCCGGAAGCCATGAGTTACTGTTTTAAAAACAATTGAGTTATGACATTCTTCTCTTTCGACGTCCCATCAAGCAGCGCAGGTGATCAAGTGTGCTGTGCATCCCGCGCACAGAGATTACCACGGTGGGGTTGAATTCGTGATTTTATTATCTGCTTATTGGAGGCACAACATGTTGCATTCAAAACAAAATTACAAAAAAAACCTAAGCGAGTTTATGTCAATGAAAGAGTTGTTAAAGACGTTTAATGCCATGCTTCTTTCGAATCAACCACTACGGTTTATAACGATTTAACCCGAAGATAAGAGAAAAAAAACCTTGAAAAAGAGATGTTTAAAACTTTTCTACCCCTAAACGATAATTACTCAAAGATTAAAAGAAACTGTTTTGCGGGAAATATTTATAGCTTTCGAATTAAGAAAACAAATCTAACTCAGTAGTATAACTTTTGAATTGCAGTCACTTTAAGACTAATTTGTACCAAAATATTAAAAGTTCAATTACTTCGTAAACTTTGACATTTGACCATCAGCGTAGTACATTTTTTTTCATCAAATTTCATCCCCTATCGTTCCTGAAAATATTTGCACTAAGGAACCGAACACCCTGTATTACACATTGATTGTTGTTTTTTGTATTCTCCCATGCGCGAAAGTAACGATCTTTGATGAAGTTCGTCATTAGCAGATTTGCTCATCTCCATGCGAAGCGCTAGGAGTGGATGGTAATTTATTGCTAGAACGAATAGACATGAAGAGAAAGTTGGCAGAGCGACAAATCGCTAGAACTAGAAACAAGCAATAGGTAGTATAAGAGCCCGATCGGTTCATAACCTTTTGCCAGTCACGGGGATTTCCCCCCTTGCCTACCCTGCATAAGGTAGTATGGTAAAAGGTTATGTGCCTGATCGGATACTACCGTTCAAAATGCCCTTCGCTCGTTTTCAAAACCCTGTAGTTCAATGGATTAAACGCATCAATGATATTCTTTATATTCAAATCAGGTGTAAATGGCTACATAAGTTAAATTCTGATTTTTAATGATGTTTGTTTTGATCAGTTTCTAATGGGACATTTACAAGTCATAATGTTTCGGAAACATCAGTAGCACAGGCAGCTAAATAACAAAAAGTAATCCATCTGATACATCAATTTATCAGAAATCTCAAGACTCGAACACCGCATCCACAATTTTCCATCATCTTCGTAGGGTATCCTCCAACTGCAACCTGATCAATACTCGTCACGGTTTGGTGCACGTACCAAGTCACGTCGGAATCTGCACGCTTCCATACACATTAGTTGAAGATAAATAAATATCCAGCAACAGCGAGTGAACAACAAACATGAATCGAACCGAAAAAAAAACCGCGCTTGGTCGTTCAATGTTGCTCTCATGACGTGCCACTCGAACAAAGTGTAAACACCGCTCAGCTGCTGCTCTTGATTCCGCTTCACGGTATAGCATTATGGGAAGCTGAGTGGGGGATTCCCCCAAGCAGAATTTGAAACTTGTTTTGAGTTGGCGTTGTTTGCGATTTCCAGTTCATCGCCTCTCCTCTTTGCGTGCCACCCAACGCATCAGCGCCTATTGTTGCCTACAGAGAACGAGGTGTCGTTTTGTCTAGCTGCACGTGAATAAATATGCTTCATTTGGCTGAGAGACATAAACCGACGGCAACAACGGCCGTTATTCAGCAAGCTGCCGTGGTTGTTTGTGTGTTAGTTGATTGAAACATGGGTAATTAATGCTATTGCATTGCTGGAGCTTAGTTCGTTTGCCATACGGGTGACAAACTGCGCCGACTGTATTCATGAGACCGTCGACCTTGTATGGTTCTACTCGCTTCCCATGACCTAATGGAAGCGCTGTTGTTTATTGAACCCTCATTCATCCGTTTTTTTTAAATTTCAGAACGGAGTAATCAATGGAATATCGACTCACACAAGCAATAACAACAACAACAATAACAACACCGATGAAACACCTCCCACAGTTCGCGAGAAATGGGGCAAAAACATCGAATTCCTGCTCTCCTGCGTGGCCCTGTCGGTCGGTTTTGGCAATGTGTGGCGTTTTCCCTACACGGCCTACAACAACGGCGGAGGAGCATTCGTTATACCGTACCTGATAGTGCTCTTCATAATTGGCCGACCGATATACTATCTGGAGATGGTTCTCGGTCAGTTTTCCAACCGAGGCTGCGTGAAGGTCTATGACTTGGCACCGATTATGCGGGGCATTGGCGTTGGACAGACGGTGGCAATCTTCACCGTCATTACCTACTATGCGGCCGTGCTGGCAATTACCTTTCGATATCTGGTGGTGTCGTTCAGTGCCGAGCTGCCGTGGAGCACGTGCGATCCCACGTGGACCGATTGCGTAAACTCGAGCTTCATTGGCACGATTCCGATGGGCAATGGGACGAAAATTAAATCGTCTGCTGAGCTGTATTTTCAGTAGGTTTTGAACTACGGTTTTTTTTAGTGCTGAACATTTACTGACCGACTACTTCATTAACTAATTGTAGGAAAACGGTCCTCCACAAAGCAGATTCTCTTGACGACGGCATAGGGATTCCTGACTGGAGATTGGTTTTGTGCTTGGTGGTGGCATGGATCTGCATTACAGCAATTCTAATCAGAGGTTTGTCGGATTTTTTTATCGATTGTGAAGCATCCATTACAGCTTGGTGATTGGTTTATTTTCAGGCATCAAAAGTTCCGGTAAATTCTCCTACTTTCTGGCTATTTTCCCCTACATTATCATCTTCATCCTGCTGATCCGATCTCTTACGTTGCCCGGAGCCTGGACGGGTATCAAGTACTTCTTCACCCCACAGTGGGATAAGCTTCTGACAATCGAGGTGTGGTACGAAGCGGTTACGCAGTGTTTCTTCTCCTTGACGATTTGCTTCGGAGGATTGATTGTTTACTCGTCGTTCAATAACTTCCAGAACAATATCTATCGGTAAGTAATAATATATAACCGTAGAAATAGTGTAGACGAAATTTTGACAATAGGATTTCCCGATAGGCTTTTACACTGAAGTATTTCTGACAAGCATTGGCAGTGTAATGTTTTTTTCGGACCTGTTAAACAGAAATATGTGTAAGGACGCTTAGTTGGATTACCAGTCTGGTCTAGGGATTCAAGGGTTAGAAAATTGTTTCAAAGCTTAGAGCGAAATTTTGGTTGCAATGCACAATTATTCATAGTTTCTTCATAGTTATCATTTCTTACAGTCAAAAACTCTCGATCAACATATGTGAGAGTGTACCCAAACGACTTATTATTGATTAGCAATGAGTGGTTGGATTCCAATCACTTTATAAGATTTTTTTTTTCAATTGGAACGGACTCACGATATACAATCGTGATCTATTTCTCGCTGGGGTTTATTAACACATTTAAACCACACTATGTCTGCCATTCTGCCTTTGTCTTTTCACACTTTCATACCGGTTATTTTATTTATAAAGAGTTTGAGAGGCAGAGCAGGAAATTTTTAAGTTTCAAAAATTATAGTATGTGCCCATTGAACATGAGAATGAGCAATTGGGTTGGGAAAAACCGGTGAAGTTCAGTTAAAACTGATTTTTTTTTAAACAGAGAATTAAGTTGAATCTTCAAATTCAATTCAAAGAATATGGGTATACTTTTCGTGGTCCGCCATGTAACGCAGATTAGTCATAATATAGGAACGTGTGCGTTGTACGGCTCCCTCATCGATTTTTCTGATACATTTCACCAGCAGGATAGTTTCTTGGTATCCTTGGCTTTTCAACGATTCTTGTGTACCATGGAGCTTAATATTCTGGAAAAAATCTCGATAATATGGCACTGCGGCACACAAATATGGCATATGGTATTTTGGCTCTCTAAAAACGTTAACGTTTTCTTGGAGTACACGTTGTTCGGCAGCTACTCACTCTAGTAAAACTAGCTCAAAACTATAAGTAGCAGGTTGTGTTTTTGAATGCATATTTATAACAAGCTTGTAAATTATTACCGTTTTTCATTGGGTTTATATTTCTGGTGTTAAGTTAATTCCCTTTCTTATAATTAACTATATTGGTTTTGGTATTTGAGCTTCATGTAATGAAGTGCACCATGAATATTTAATTCAAAAAGGAATTAGGAAAGAAAACTTTCACGGTTTTTTTAAGTAGGATTACGTTTTTGTTTTCTATACTAGGGTACAATTTAAAAAAAAAACGCATTGCGACCATCACGATAAGTGGTCAGATTTTGAGCATGAATATTTCAGTCGTTTTTTAAGAGACTTTTAAATTTATTGCCCCAATCGTCTGTAAATATTTTCTACGCAATTAGTTAAATAGAGAGATGTGTTTATTTTGGGTCACATACTATTGAGAAATTCATAAATGTTTAGCGTTGTCTTAAAACTTATATAAACCCCTTCAAGCCTATGGCGTCATATAAGACTGAATAAAAATGTCCACTGTTTCGAGCAAATTTGTTCTTAATCAATTTTCTGGGAAAAATAAAAAAAAACACATAAGTTTAAGGCTAAGTTGACGACTTAACACATCCTGAATATGAAGAAGTTCTGGAAGGAAAAATAAATTCCTTACGCTTTACACCATTTGCGTTGTCTTGGGATACGGTAAATATGCATATTTATTATTAAATTCTCGCTGATAAACGTTAAATATTTAAGGATCTTTCTGAGATGTTCTAGATAACCCAAAATGAACTTGAGTTTAGAACTTCAGCTACTGTTACAAGCTTTTAGGGCTGTATATGCCCTAGTAAAGGAAAATAACAAGCTGATTTCATTTAAGTAACAAGTTCTGTTATCCCAGTTATCGTTTTGATTTCCACTGTTATCGCATAACAAATTTATTTATCACCATTGGCAAATTTTGTTATCATATATTATCATTTAGAGCACACTATTTTTTATGAACGTTACAAGTTGATTTGTAAAACTATAAATATTTCCAGCATATTTAAAAAGGAATTTTGCTTTTGATCAATATATTTTTTTCAGTTATTAGCATGAGAATTTGGTTTCAAATTGATAACATAATTTTAAAATATTTCAATAAATTTGCTTACAATACAGGATTTGTTATCAAGTTTTTCGCAATGATAACAAAATAAGTTATTATTTTGATATTCAACGAGTATTTTTTTGTTATTCATTCTATTATTTTGGCTGTTTGTTCAGCCTAAATGATAACATATTCAGTGATCAAAAAATAACAACCTGGTATTAGAACTTGTTATCAATTTGGTATAATCCTTTGCTCGGGAGGTTACGAAATGTGTTCTAAAATTTTGAATGAACCTTTTAGATGCTCAGCAGGCATTGTTTGATAATTGTATGATTTTCTAGGTCATTCAAACTGTCCTTGCGTTCACAACCTAAGATCTACAGCAGTAACAACAGCTTTTTTGCCTATGCAAAGTTACACAACGTATTCAATCATATTCAGTGAATATTCTGGCCATCCTAACTGTCAATGAGTTCAGAACATAGGATCTACAGTTGTAACAGTAGGTTTTTGAGCTATATAAGTTGACTATATGTATTCAAACATACACTTAGTAGCAAAAAAAAAGCCGAGCAAAATTTTGCTTCCAAAAAATGCCATGTTCAACCTTCTGTAACTTTGTTAATTATCAATATTTTTGGCTGAAAATTTTACAACACTATCACCAATGAATGTTACCTTTTGAGGCAAAAATGTTGATAAGATATATAAATTTGAAATTTTCAAAACATATGTGAAAAAAGTCGTTTTTGGACATACTAAATTCAAAAATCCGTATTTCCGTGAAAAATGTAAATAACATATTTTAAATTTCACCATAAATTGAAAATATATAGAAAATAATGTGGAAAAAATTTGAACTATTTCCATTTCGTGGTTTTGGCTACAGCTAGCGTCAAAGTTGACACACCAACATGAGTATTTCCCTATTTCACCCGATATTGACCATGCTGAAACATCGGTGCAAAAAAAAAAAGCCGAGGCGAATTACCTTATTTACTCAGTTATTATTATCTATACATTGGTTACAGTGTAGTAAAATTTTGTGCCAAAAATATGAATAATTGATAAAGTTACAGAAGGTTGAACTTGGCGTTTTTTAGAAGCAAAATTTGGCTCGGCTTTTTTTTGCTACTGAGTGTATTCAATGAATCTTCTGGAAGGTCAAGAGTCATTATTTTATAACTTTGCACTCCTATAGGTTATACAGATTGTCCTGGCGTTTGGAACTTGAAATCTACGGTAGTAACAACAGCTTTTGGGTTATGCAAAGTAACGTAGCACATTAAGTGAATTTTTGAAAGTAAAATTACATAAGAAGATAATCTTACGATGGTCCAGGTCATCCCCCGGACAGTTTGGATGAGTTCAGAACTTAAGATATACAGTTGTAACAGTAATTTGTTTTAATACAAAGTTACAATAACTATTCAAACATATTCAATTAATATCATTAAAAGTCAACAAACATTATAAAGCCTTATGACATGTTCTAGGTCATCCAAACTATTCTTGAGATCTTACCATATAACCTATAGTTGCAAAAAAGCTGTCTGGTCTATACAAAGCGACGATGTGTATTGTAACATATTCGTTGAACATCTTGGAAGAACAACATACATTATGAGATATTCTTCGGACGTTCTAGATTATCCTGAAGTTCAAAACTTAAAATCTACAGCGGTAACTATAGCTTTCTGGACTTAAGTAACAATATGTTTTTGACAAAATTATGTGTGTCTACTGGAAGGTAAACATATATAATGAGATATCTTGGGATGTTCTAGGTCTCCAAAACTGCCCTTCGAGTTCAGAAGTTAGGATCTACGGTCGTAACAGTAGCTTATTAAATTAGGTTTCTTTCCGGTGCGGTGTCAGGGACGTACGGTCCATCGTACGATAATTGGAAACGTGACTGTTGGGTAAGTTTCGCTCGACTAAATATCAAGCTTTCGTCCTCTCCATTTAGTACCTCAAGGCCCGCCTTAGCAGAAACTCGAGCTCAATTTGACTCCGCTGGTTGTTTTCAAAATCTCCTGCCCGTACAAAAAAAAAGTGCCTTTGCGCTGGAAATCCAACGCGAATGGCGATATTCTCGTGTTTTACAACTAAGCTCTATTCAAATTACCCGGTTCTGTGGTATAAATCCCCCAGCAAAACTAAATGGAAATCGAACAATTGTCAGTCGCACTGACGGAAACTAGCTCTAGAAAAACACCATTAAAATTCCTTTAAAGCATTTCGCTTTCAAACCCACTGTTCTAGATGTATTATCTTCATTCCTGAAAAATCAAATCTTTTTCCTCATAAATTAAAGACCGTGATCTTCTAGTCCACGAGTGCGAAGAAAATTAACGATCTTAAGGATTTTTCCTTCAGGAAACCCTGAAGAACAGTTTTTTTTAAATGACCATGTGTTTCGTAGTTCCTACTCCGGTTCTGAACAGAACTAGTTTAATTGCACAGTGAAGCACATAGATGGAGCATGGGAGTAGCTTTACATCTTCAATGTACAAGTTCACTAATTCATTCTATTTATCGATCAGTACCGGCGCTGGCCTTGTCCTCATGGTCTTCGGTTAGGGTAAAGGGGGGGGGGGGGTGTTTATGATTAGTTTGACAATCGTTGTTGTTAGAGATCGGATCACAACTGCGTCTCCACAATTGCCAAGGTTGGGATAGTTTTTGTGATAGTGAGGCAGGTTATTTTTAGATCATGGATGTATTGTGGTAAGTGATGCGATCAGAAAGCGCAATAGACTGCTTTTATTTTAAATCCAGTGGTGCTAGAAAGAGGCGAATGACAAAATGGCAAGGAAGGGGACGAGCCTGTGGTTGAACTCCCGACCATCTACTCAGTAAGCAGAACGACAACCACTGAGCTACCCAACCGCGTCTCAGAAAACCCTTGAAGAACAGTTACTTATTTACTCAATTATTATTATCATTTATTCAATTTTAAATGGAACAGACCTTCCTCGATTCCAGGAAATGGTTGAAAAAGTGCTACACGCTTTCAGGAATTATTTCTGCACTCATTGAAGCAGTATATCACTTTTCATAGCCGAGACGCAAACCACACGAAACATTTTCCCACCAAAAAATGTCAAGTAGACAGGCAAAGTCAGATTACTTGTTGGTCTCGCTTTGGGTTTTGAATCATCAAGCTTACTTAACGAATTCAAGCATTATTTACGGAAAAAGAAAATAAAAATCAACTTTTCGACTAATAATGATCAAATCTCAACACAATTTAAATATTATTTTGCTCAAAAAGTGAAAACGACTGATTTACATTTTATTTCAATTCATAATATCCATTCAACGTTACGATAGCCACTTTTCGCTGTCGATAAATTTCGCCAGCCTGTTGAGCGTGATTCTCCCCAGGAGTTTGACTAGCGTATCCAATAGTCATATTGGCAGTGACCTTCCTCGAAACATTTCTGCAGCACATCCTTGAACAAGTCCAAAAATGCCCGAATCGCTACTTTCAGAATCAATTACGGATTCCGTCCTGTTCGGGTGCCTTCTTAACCTTAAGCCCGTTCCTTAAAGCTCCTCGTTCGAGACTTGCCTGCTCTCAGCGTTAATTCTTTTTTCCTCGCCGTACGATGTACGATGGCCGTACGATGTACGGCCACGTCATTGGATTGTGCGTCTGGAAAGGTCCATCTACAATATCTTTTTGCAGCCATCGTCGGGACTTTCATCATGGGCCATCACAACACGGAACGCGTCGCCCCAGGGAATGGCATCAGCGGCTCGGCACATCTCCTTGTAGCAGTTCGTCTTGCTCAGTCTTATCTCTCGCTTTCATTCGGCCCTGGCCGCTCGGAGCACCACCCTACGCACCTCTATGTCTGCTGCGGTTTTAGCTCTCAAGACACGTTTTCTGGCTCTGAGACAAATAGCGCAGAGGTTGCTTGAGTTGCTCATTCTACTAGTAATCTGGGCGCCGATTTTTCCTTGGCTCTAGTTTCCTCGCTTCGTAATGTTGTATTGAACCGTTGCAGTATGAATGCCAAATTAGTATACATGATATTATGAAATTAGGACTCTGTAATGTATTATCGGCGAACGAATTGCATTGAGATGAAATGACTTTGAGCAGTCCTGATGCCAACTGTTAAAGGTATAGACACAGAGAACAGACATCCAAGCTGAAGTGCCCACCTTGTGTAAATTTCTATAACTGCCATATTGAAATTACAGCTCATTTTCGTTAGTTTTTGTGAATCGTATATTGATGGCGCCACTTGCCCACCTTGTGATTTGATAGTCTGTCAATTTTAGTTTGGTGAAACCTAGACTAGGCGGCGTTGTTTTTCCAACGGTTTGCTTTTGACAGTTTAAAGTAAATTGGGGGGAAAATTTTCAAGCCTGGATGTCTGTTCTCTGTGGTATAGATGATTGAAAAAAGTGGAATGCTGTTGTGTCAAAATGTCGGTCTTGTTGATCTGTTCGTAGAGTAGCAGTAGCAGTAGCAGTAGCAGTAGCAGTAGCAGTAGCAGTAGCAGTAGCAGTAGCAGTAGCAGTAGAAGTAGTAGTAGTAGTAGCAGTAGTAGTAGATTTTCACTAACCATGTTGATGCAGAAGCACCTATCGATGATAAACCAATGTATTTCTTTAGAAACTCGTCCAAGACAGCGTGTTCTTTGATTTCAGAAATTCCTCAAAGAGAATGCGATGTTGCGTGTTCGTATATATAAAAAAACGTATTGTATCAAGTCTGATGAAATTGGTTCCAACTTGGAATGTCTCGTAATCCTGACCAGCTAGGTGTCTGGCTTTTGTCTTCGACAAAGGAGTCCAGAAGATCAAGTCCTATTAGTTGGTGAATATTTGTAAAGAACGTTATCAATTCGTAGCATTAGTGTGCTAGAAAATTTCTTGAAAATGCTTTATCTTTAGATGCTGGCCAAATGCATGGTTTCAGTCTTCGAAAAAGTTCTTCAGCAGGTCAAGATGTGTTGATTGTTGAACAGAAGTTCCGAATTGTCTCAAAACGAGGCGCTAGTGTGTAAGTATGCTTATCTTGGAACCCTGACCAGATAGAACGTTCTTGTCTTCGATGTAGTTGTTCAGTGGGCCATGGACTTTTCATTGGTGATTAACAGTTCAGATTTTTATTGCTACGTGGTGCTAGTATACAAGAGAGTTTCTTGAACATGATGCCCTTTTTTATCCTGTCCATATGGGAGATTCTATCGGCGACAAAGCTGATCAGGAATTCAGCGCCATAAGTTTGATAGAAAGTTGTTCAGATTTTTTTCACTACGCGACCCCTGGACCTACTGTACAAATTTTACGGAGACAGAAAGGTTTCTCACTGAAAAAATCCAAGTATGCAGCTATAATGATCGAATTAAAAAATAAGCGAATATTTCCAGATGGCTGGTAAAAAAGTACGGAGAGAGATATTTTAACAAACCAAATTGCATTCTATTCATAAAAAAATCAAAACTTCACAAAACTACTTCTACTCCCAGCCGCGTTGCCTTGCGTAGTAAGACGAAACTTTGGCCATATGTGAAAAAAAAGCTTGTAGGCATATTCTTCGGTTCCTTGGTCGCCTTTTTTAACCATTTATCCGTCATTTTGGCCACGGCATTATTTCAATATACTATACTCTTCAAATTGACCTAGAACTTCTCGATTGGGTGGAGCTGGGGCACGTTGGCATGCTTTCACGCGTTAGGCTTCACCGGGAAGATCTCTTTGACCAACCGTTGATTCTGGGTATCCGCTTGGTTCTCCGACACGGCTGGCTTGGGCTGACGCGGCCTCATGTGGATATTCATTTTGGCCAAATACTTCTTAAAGCTGTCAGAGGCTGGAACCAGGTATCCGCTCGATGAACTATCCCTTCTTCAGAAGTGCCATAATCATAGATCGAAGTTGTTTCACTGTTTTCGCCATAGCTTTCGTAAACAAATGATAGAGCTGCCCATTTTTCACAGTTTATAGGCAACTAGTATATATTGACTACTGACCGGTGAACCGACCATCAGGAAATCGCCAAGATAAAGCATATTCTGGTAATTCCGTCACATACGAGTGCCACGTAGCGAAAAAATACAGAAATATTAGTTACCAATCATAAGGTCGTGCCAACTGATCATCGTTTTAAAAACAGAAACGTTCTATAGGGAATCGTTCTTGAGGGAATCGTTTTCTTGTGAAAACAAACCATACATTGAGCCTTATATATTAGATAGGGGAAGCTAATAACACTCAATTCTGAATTCATGCGAGTTTTTTGGCCCCGATTTTTGATCGTGCGATCTCAATTGTCAATAAAATTTCATGGAACATGTTTTAAAAAACATTAAAAAAAAACCGAGAAAAATCATTTTATTCAGGGAACTCTAATACACACCAGTGCTGCCTGACGGAGATATGTGAACTGCTGCCATCAATCAAAAAGGCTTGTTCCGTTGAAAACCTTATCCGAAGACATCACCCCTCCAAATGGTCACCTTCAGGAAATACATTGGCCCACTAGTGCCGCGTAGCGAGAAAAATTTGAACCGCTGATCACCATTCAAAAGGTATAGACCCACTGAACAAAGATATAGCATATTTCTGAAAATAATAAGCACCGTCTATTAAGAGAAATCTAAACTGTTAATCATTGACAAGACCTTAATCTATGGAATAACTTTGTTCAAAACAGTAACATTCTATGTGATCCGTATCACGAGATATTCCGAGAACGAATGTGTTGAACAAAGTACACCCTCTATAAAGTAGGCCACGTTGCACAAATTTCTATTTTAAAAAAGCATAGAGGAGGTATTGGTAGACAACATTTTTGAATATAGTTTAATCAACAAAGTCCGGAGGAGTGCTTTACGGCTGGAATAAAACTAAAATTATTACTTGGGTAACCATTCATGTTCTACCTATTGTGTACAACTAGCTTCAGCTACGATCACGATACTGTGTTCACCTCAGAACTACACCTCTTCGTGATTCATTTTTGTACCCCGAGTGCTTAAGTTAGTCCTTTTCGAGCATAGTCCACGGAGACCCAGAGAGAATTGCCGGTCTTAACAGAGCCTTGTGCCTGGTACTCTTCGTGAAGTTGTTCAATGCTTCAGGGTCTTTTGGAGTCCACAGTAAGTGTGACCTCCGAAATTTTTGCTTCTTCGAAGTTTTCTGATGCGATGATTATCTGACGTTATCAGCGATCCGAGGTACACAAATTCATCCACCATCTCGAACTAACTTCCATTGATTATCACAATTAGGCCTATGCAGACTCTATCCCACTTGGATCCTTCTGCCAATAGATACTTAATCTTTCACGTTTTCATCTTTATATTAACCTTTTCTGCTTCACGATTACGCTTGGTGTGGATCGTTCATCTGAATGTACAGATCACGAGCGAAACAGATGAACTGGCTGGATTTATTGAAAATCGTTACTGTTTACATGCCTTAGAAAATTCGTCCTTCAAACACATGATCGCAACACCACAGAAGCAAACTTTTTTTCATATAATCCTTTTGTCCCTTTCAGTCATGCCGTCATCATTACATGGTTGGACACCTTCACATCCATGATTGCCGGTTGCATCGTGTTCGGAGTGATCGGTCACCTGGCACACGTAACGAACGAGACGGACATCCAGAATGTGGTTAAGAGTGGTCCTGGCCTGACGTTCGAAACCTACCCGGATGCCATCGCCAAGTTTGACTTCGTACCGCAACTGTTCTCCGTGCTGTTCTTCTTCATGCTGTTCCTGCTCGGAATTGGAACTCTGCTGGGAATTGTCACTTCCGTCATAACCGCCATCCACGACCAGAATCCGCACTGGAAGCGTTGGAAGGTGGTGCTGGTGGTGGCTTTTGTTGGATTCTGCATTGGTCTGGTTTATCTCACACCCGGTGGTCTGTATATTCTGGATCTTATGGATTATTACGGTGCCACGTTTGTCACACTAACGCTGGCTGTGTTTGAACTTCTGACGTTCGCCTGGATTTACGGAGTGGATCGAGTTTGTAAGGATATTGAATTCATGCTCGGTATCAAAACAGGAACTTTCTGGCGGATATGCTGGGGCATCATTACACCGATTGTAGTGCTGGTCATCCTACTTTTCAGTATTATTCATTACGTTCCAAAGGAACTGCCCTCCGGATACAATGGTAAGCACCCATTGAGTTTCTCAATTTGCCGAATCAGCTAACGATTTTCTTTTTTCTAGCTTTCGGTTGGTGCCTGTACACCGTAGCCGTGCTGCAGCTTCCCGCTTGGGGTCTTTACGCGTGGTTCAAAGATCCTAGCGGCGATCCCATCGCCAGACTGAAATCCATACTCAGTCCGATGAGCGACTGGGGACCGGAAGATCCCACCACCCGCGCCAAATACCACAGCTTTATTGGCGAGCACGAAGCGACGGTTTCGCTGAAGGAAACCTGCACGGCGAGTTTCGTTCGACGTAAACTGTTCGGCTAGCACACTCCAAACCTAACATACAAACACACCCACCCACCCCCATCCACCATATTTTTATTTTGAGATTACGATGTTTGATATTTAAATTATATTGACGTATACGAGCGGAAGCAAGTGATGTATGAAAAAGTGAAGAAAATGTGAAAAATAATAATTGCGCGCAATGAAAGCTGCATCAGGTGTTTCCATTGGGCCGAAAATAGCCTCATTCATTAACGAGCGTGAAATTTCACGGGTGAATTCAGGAAAGCCCGGGGAGGGGGAGAATCGGAAAAGTGCATTAGGAGGATGAGTGTGAGCATCTTGGGATTTCAGGAAAACGAAAAACGTGGATGCGGGGGTAAGTCGGACGAGCTGTGTTGCGAATTGATGTATCAAAACAAACTTCAACGGTGTGTGGGAAATGTACATGCCATAACAAACTGGCGCAATTTAGTTTCCCCCGTGGGATGAATGCAAACGCGTCTGACGACTGAAAAGAGTGATGGAGCTCTAGAAATGGGGAGATTTGTTTTCAAATCGATACCATGAATAAATAAAGTGGTGAAGATCCCGAAGAAAACGTTGGCACTCTTGCTCTGAAAAGTATATTTATTGTGGAGTAAATCCTTATACTTTGCAGTAGTGCCCAAGGTACGCAATTAGGTGCAGCGTTATTTAACTAGACGCTCCAGGTAGACTTATGCAGGAATGCCGAAATTCCAACAGTTCGAGATGGAAGTTAATTTTCTATTATGCCAGCTGTAAGGTTGAAATTGCATAATTACCAATGACTGTAATTTTTTACCCATTGGCTATTTTCTATTGAAATTTTAGTTGAAATTAGTTCAATGTGTATTGTTTATACTGTAGTATATAGTAAGTAGCAGAAGGCGTCGAAACTCAATGAACGCAAAATAAGGTGAGGAAATCACGTGAACGGAAGTTCTCTACCCAGCTGTTGACCAAGCCGCATTGTCTCAAGCTAAGGAGGTCAATTTGTATCGAAGCATCCCATCCACCGAATGCACCGGAACTGTGAGAAAGAATTGAGAAGTACTGGGCATCATCAGAAGCCCAACTTAAAAAAAAATTGGAGGGGGCAACATTTGTCTTCAAAATAATGCAAAAATAAAAATATGAGTATTTTAAAGGGCAATAGTCTTTAAATCCTAATCCAATGAGTAAAAAACGCAAACAAACATTTATAGTAGTACATTTGTGTATGATAATGATTTATTCATACTTTAATTGTTATGTTTTGTATTCTCCGTGCGTGGAGTAACGATTATGATATAGAGGGAGATGTTCGCTCATCACTATGAGGCACCAAGAGTGCACATTAATGTTTTTGCTAGAATGAAAGATATGAAGAGAGAGTGTTGAAAGTTCCGTCAGTGTACGGCAGGTTGGAAATAGAACAGATGTTTTTGAAAATTGAGCGAAAGGGCATGTGTACAGTGGTACTCGAACCAAAGACGTCATCTTTTGCCTAACATCCCACTGCGGGGTAGGTCGAGGCACGGACAAGTCCGCCACCTCAACAGGCAAAATATGACACATGCCCTTTCGCTCAATTTTCAATAACATCTTGTCTATTTCCAACCTGCCGTACACTGACGGAACTTTCAACACTCTCTCTTCATATCTTTCATTCTAGCAAAAACATTAATGTGCACTCTTGGTGCCTCATAGTGATGAGCGAACATTTCCTTCTACAAACGATTTCTTTCAACAAAAACGTTGAAAGTCTAAACACTCCACTTGTTATACATAAAATGTATTTTAAAAAAAACTTAAAAATGAAATAAACTCATTCAAAACTGCATCCAGATCATTTGTGATGTCCTTGTGGAAGTGCAATATGACCACAGAATTCAGCAGCTGTTGTCCCATGGTGGAAACAAAGTCCCAAAAATGACCGCTCATGTGTAGCAGAAGATGTCGGAATTGTCACAAAGATATTCAGAAATTTTACAAACTCTGAGAGAAGTTTCAATCAAATGCGGTGCTTTCTTGAAGTAGTCAACAATATCTGAGATATTCTCAACAGACTTGTCATCTTCCTTCAAAGTTAGCAAAAACATTTCCCGATGCAGCACCCTCGACATCACCTTCATTAAAACTCCGAATTTTTGCTCTGCTGGCGTCGTCACCCAGCAAAACTTTTTCAATTTCCAACAGGAAGTAAACAATTCAGTTTTGAATCGAGCGTCAAGTGATTCCAGAATCTTGTCGATTTCCTGATACTGGGATTCATGAATGTCTTCAACCGACCCAGCGATTGATTCTCTTCTCTGTGATTGTTCGTCTGGATCGAATCGTTTTGACACCCTCCTTTTTCCCGGCAACTTCGGAGATCCTACCTCGTCCGGTTTGCCTGACGATACTAACCTCGGAAAACTAACAAGTCCCGGGGATTTCCACCCCCTTGCCTACCCTGCATTGGGTAGCTTGGTAAAGGGGTATGTGCCTGATTCGGATACTACCGTTCAATGCCCTCCGTTCGTTTTCAAACTTGCATCTTTCAATTTCAAAGCCTGCCGTTGCCCTATACGGAACTATCAATACACTTTCTCTTCATGTCTATTCGTTCTAGCAATAAATTACCGTCCACTCCTAGCGCTTCGCATGGAGAAGGGAAATTATCTGCTTCTGCAAACTTCATCAAGGATCGTTACTCCACGCATGGAAGAATACAATAAACCACAATCAAAGTGTCGGAAAACTCCTTTTTTACAGAAGTTCAAACTTGCCTTCAACGTTTCGATCATTCGGTATACTTCCTCCAGACGCAACGATTTTCTTTTAAGTTCCGTGTTCACCGTATCAATGTACCCGAGTAATTTTACCAGTACCATCAAGGTAAAGTAAAAGTCGAATTTCTCCATCATTTTCAAAAACACAGCAGCTTTTATACCAGTATAAGAAGCATCACTTTCAGCCAAAGTCGTGAAAAATTTAACCAAAGCGGAATAGTTTGATATAACAGATGACATGGACACGAATTTGACTGTCCATCCTGTTGGGCACAAAGGTCGAAGTTTGATGGAATCATCTGATTTAATAGACTGGAACATCGCGAGCCATTTAGGTGAAACACTGAGGAAGTTGATTAGATCCTTCACTAAGTTTAAGGAATCTCGGCAAATAGGAATCGTCTTTATGGTGTCTTGCGCCACTAAGTTCAAAGAATGAGCCAAGCAGTGAACAAACAAAGCTCTCCTTCCATCACCAAGCATCGTAGCTTGTACTCCATTTTTTTCCGTCAAACATATTCCCTGCTCCGTCATAACAATGCCCTCTACAGTTGGACAGCGGCAAATCAAACCAGATAAGTATATCCTTGATGACGGGATAAAGCGTGGCGGAGGTTGTACATTCCACTTCATAGAAACCAAGGAAAATGTCTTCGGCTTGCAAAGGATTTATGGCAAAACGGGTACAAAATGGAAACTGCTGCTTTAGCTAGCATAGTAAACAGCTAACTTTACCAACTCAAGGAGTTTCCGAAGCAGAGTATGGCTAAGAAGATCGAGAATTTCTTTTTGGATTCTGTGGCTACACCGAGTATACGATTCTCGTATCAACCAAGATTTCAGCTCCAGTTTTCTGTACTCACACATTCAGCGAACGGGACATCGGCGGAGGTAACCGAGGCAACAGATGTTCCATCTGCTGGATCCAAATGCGTGAGGTTTATCGGGGAATCAGCAACAGCGTCTTCGGTGGTTTCCTTTTTCGGTAGCCTGATCAGAAACTTGTACATTTTGACCATCAGATCGAGCAGCAGCTTTATAAATTTAGTAAAATCTTTAACAGCTTCGATTTGTCTATTATACTTACTTACGGATGGATTATATTTCAGCGTAAATTTCTACGAAAAATCGTGTGTTCAAAAAGGTAAACAATTTGCAAATTAGTACAACCAACTGATTGATTCAAGAATGTTATCTGCAACAACGCTGAAGGCGAAAGAAACCTCAGTCAGAAAGTTCTCCCATATTCATTCATCAAAACAAAATAAGAATGAACCATACGCCCAGTGCAAATAAAATGGGTTGGTGTGTAAACCTTAAATTGAAATGCCGGTTGACGTGGATTATGAGTTCATGATACAGCCTTCGAAAATGGGTTATTCGATGCAAATTTTATAGAGGGAAGGTCGAAATGATACTTTGCCTGGGGTACAGATTCGACCCCCAAAGTTGGCGCCTATGGCAATCATGAAGCAGTCACTTCGGAAACATCTCAAGGAAGTGAATTCGAAGGAAGCTATGAAGAACAAATAGATTTCGACACCCAAAACAATTGGTCTAAACTTTGTACCAGATCCTATGAGTAGTGTTGAAAGAAAGGTTAGTACTTTTGCGTATGGTGAGGAACTTAAATAAAACAAACATGGAAATGTAAAAAAATATGTCTTGTTTTATTTTCTTAAAATTTGAATACGATCGGTTGCAATGGTGAGTTGTTTCGAGGCTTTTCTTGTGATGCAATTTGACACACCCTTTATTAAACACTACTTGCCGTACATAAAATAAACAGCTCCCCAGCCGACAATTTCAACATCAATGCTGGACGCTTTAATGGTAACCTGTTAGGTCCTATCCTCTTCGACAACATGTCCGTCGAGTTATTAGTACATGACACTGACGAAGTCAGCACATTTTACACGAAATACGCGTATCTGTCAAGATAAGCAAAAAAGGTAGTTGGAATTAAATGAAAAATACTAATCTTTCTTCTCAGGTATTCCACTAAACAGCTCACACTTTCTAGGATTCAACATGCCCGATGGGAGGGACCATCTCGAGAGGTAGTATCTACATCTGCAATGATCGAGCTATTCCGACTTCTGCTCAGGTGCGAAAACGAATATAATCGAACTTTGATCAGGCAATTCTTGCTTCAACTCCTTAGCCGTTCAGGACATCAAAAATCTTAGAAAACACTTTTTAACGCTCCACAACATTTAGGAATTATTCTATAATTCTTGTGCTTATCAATCGTTCAATTTACGTCTCTCTGATATTTGTTTTCATAATATCAGGTAAGTCAGAAATACAATTTGTAGTGTACAATTTGTTTTTATAATATCAGAACATCAATTGACATCATGCCTCTCAGATATTATTTCATGGCACCAGATAGTTCGTAATTTCTTTCTGAGACCTTCATGATGTCAAAGATCTTAAGGAAGTCCTCTTAATAAACTTTCAATACTTCAGAATGCTCAGGAATTATTTCAAAAGTCTTGTGCTGATCAACAGTTTAAATCACGTTCAGTTTTTTTTAAGTACCAGTTGGCTCAGAAATTATTTCCAAGTCCGTCAGGCTGTCAAACATTTTCAGATTGTCCAATGCATATTTCACGACTCCCAGAGGAACAGCAATTCAATACATTATAATCATCAAAGTTCTCTCTTAGCTAAGTCGGCAAAGACGCAGCTTCAAAGCAACACTATGCTGGAGGTGGCTTGTACTTGCCACACAATCATACGAATTCAAAAATGGTACCTGGGATTGAAAGCTCTCGATTATTAACTGAGGAAGTGCATCTACAACACTAAATTGAGAGCAGGCGTAAAGTTTCAGCGTAATAAAGCCGAAAAGATAATGATTTTTTCCTTCATGATACCAGATTGCTCAACCATTATATCATAGAGCTTAAGGATATCAAAGATCTTGGGAAAGTTCTTTAAATACTTTCTCAAGACTTCACAACGACCTGGCTCAACTTTGAAGATCTGGTGTGCATCACCCAATTATGTCGCGTATCTTTGATATTTTTTATGTTACCAGGTTGGTCTGAAATTATTTCAAAGAATGTCCGCATATCAATGACCTTGCGATTTCTCCTAAGTTCTAAGGACTTCAATGAAGTTCAGTGATCCATTTAGAAGATCTCAAGACTTCTCTGAATTTCCGTGATTTTGTTTTAATTATGTGATTTCCTTTGAAATTTCGTAAACTTCTCTGAAATTCCGTGAATTTTTTTGAAATTCCAAACTGAAGATCCGTGAATTTCTCGAAGCTCTGAGTAATTCTCTGAAATTTCGTGAACTTCTCAGAAGTCTTCGGACTCCTCTATAATACCGTAAACTTCTCTTAATTATTTGAACTTCTTTGAGGTTCAATGATCTTTCCTGAAGTTTCTAATGTTTTGAGTAATTCTCAGATTATCTGAGTAATTCTCTGTACTTCTGTGAACTTCTCTAAAAATCTCTCGTAAGTTTCGTATTTTTTTTTTCTTAAGTTCTCTTGAGTTTCGTGGGCTTCTCTACGTTGTCTTTTCTGACGTTTCAATTATATATCAATTATATCATCTCTAAAATTTCAAAAATTATTTCAATTATTCAATTTATTCATTTTTATCTGTAGTTGAAAGTAAGCAAACTTAAAAACAAAACGAACCCTATCAAATCTGCATTTTCGATCAATATGGATTAAGGATCTTTAGATGAATAACAAAACAGTTCCCCTATGTAAAGTTTTCAAAAACTATGCTGATTTGTGATGATAAACTATTTCGGCATTTCAACTGTGTTTCTGTGACCAAATACAACAATTCAACTATTCGCAAATACTGCACTTGGCCATTGATCCCCATCTCAGATATAATTATGTTCATCGATAAAAACTAAATAATTGAAGTTCCGCGATCTTTTTCAAAGCTCGGTGAACTTCTCTTAAGTACCGTGAATTTCTCAAGTTTTTTTTTGATTTCCACAAACCCTTTTGAAATTATCTTAAGTTCCGTGAACTCCTTTGAAGTTTCATGAACATCTATAAAGTTCCGAAAACTTTTCTGAAGTTTCGAAAACGAGGATTCAGAGGATTTATCTGAAATTCCATGAACTTTCCTATACACCCAAAAATTAAAAAGGTGGCAAAAAAATCTATTGCAATTTTTGCAATCATATCTTGAAAAATCCTCATGATTTAGAAAAGGCAATTATCATGATCCACAAAGCGTTTTATGATATCAACGAAGCTATGCAAGTGTATGCAAGCGGTTGGCAGCACTCAGATTCCTCGAAACAAATTTATCGCTGTGTGCTTGGTGCCGCGGAAGTCGAAGCAACCGTTGGGTCTTTGTTCAACCGTCAACAACTTTTCAATATGGGTGAGACAATAGCACAGAATGCCGCAACGCTATTGGCCACTGTTAGAATTCCGCTGTCAAGTGTTCTATTTTTATTTCCACTCGTCATCACCCTCCGATTTCCCTCTCTTCAAGTTTGCCCATCTTTATGAAATAAACGATATGCCATGCAAGTGTGTGCGAGAGACATTTGCTTCATTGCTGTTTCACTGAGTGCGTCGACAATCTAAGTAACTGTTGGGCTTTTATTCCAATCATTTCAACTTGTAAAACTGGCTGAATGGTTTCAGTCTAAGGCCATGACGCACGCGACCACGGTTCGAAACTCAGTAGCGAATCGTGATCGTTTTTTTGTGTGAATCTCATCTCATACTCAACACTTATACACTGCACAATATCACTCAATTTTTCAAAGCAAATTGATGTGTTGCTTTTTTGCCCACGACTTATGTTGCATTTTTTCTCCAAGTTACGATCCATTACGAGAAATTAAACAAAATCATGCGAAATTGCATTACAATCTTGCTTTTTTATTTTGGGTGTAGTACCGTGAACTTCTTTATGCTTGGAACTTGAAAGTTCCGTGAATCACTTTGAAATTCTGCTACAAAGGAAAGCAAGTTTAAGTTTGGCTGTGGTAACAGAAATGCATATAAAACATTCCAGACACATTTAGAGAATTGGCAAAGATTCTCAGTGCTTAACGAATTGCCTTTTGACATCATCAAATAAGCTCCAAATTGTGCTTCAAAGATGGCGCTGCAATCTGTCTTTGCCAAATGAGGATCTAGAGACTTGCCGTCTGCAGCAAAGTTGTAGAGAATTTAAAATGAAGACATTTGAAATAATCAAATTAATTCCAGATCGTACCACAGATGTGGCGCTGTTGCCAAATATAGCTCTAGAGTGGCTGTCTTTGGCAAAGTTTCTCTGTATATCATTTGTCGTCTTTCGAGATTATCAGATTAGTTCATGATGATGATGTTGTTTTGGGAAGGAAATAATTTCTCATCACCACGAGGCTCTAGGAGTAGACAGCACTTTTTTTTGCTAGAACAAAGTTGTTGAGAAAAAGTATTGATAGTTCCGTTAGCGCACGGCAGGCTGTGAAAATTGAAAAGAAGTAGTTTGAAATTGAGCGGATTGCATTGTGATGTAGTATTTCGGAACAGGCACACAATCTTTTGCCAAGCATCCCCATGCGGAGTAGGTCAAGGCAGGAACGAATGTACCACCTTGACTGGCAAAAAAAAGTACGCTTGATCATGCTCATATACTACCGATAGCTTAAATGGTTCTAACGAACTGTCTCTTCGCACTCCCAAATCCCCTGCATGGGAGAGAAACTATCTCCCGCTCATTTGGGTTTATTTTTGGCACACGACTTCTGCTTTACGGCTTTACCTAACCCAAATGAGCGGGAGATAGGTTCTCTCTCATGTAGCGGATTTGGGAGTGCGAATAGACAGTTCGTTAAAACCATTCAAGCTATCAGTAGTATATGAGCACGATCAAGCGCACATTCTTTTGCCAGTCAAGGTGGTGCATTCGTTCCTGCCTTGACCTACTCCGCATGGGAATGCTTGGCAAAAGATTGTGTGCCTGTTCCGAACTACCTCACAATGCAATCCGCTCAATTTCAAACTACTGCTATTCAATTTTCACAGCCTGCCGTGCGCTAACGGAACTATCAATACTTTGTCTTAACAACTTTGTTCTAGCAAAAAAGTGCTGTCTACTCCTAGAGCCTCATGGTGATGAAAAATTATTTCCTTCTCAGAACAACATCATCACAGATCGTTACCCCGCGTATGGGAGAATACAAAGAAAGCCTATGTCAGTGTAGTTCATGATGTTGCTTCATAGATGACGCTGCAATCTATCTTTGTCAAATGAGGCGCTAGAGATTTGCCATCTTGGGCCAAGTTTCTCATTGTGACATTTGCCGTCTTTTGACGTAATCATATTAGTTCCAGATCTTTCAGATGGAGGTGTAGGCTATGTTTTTTTCTCTGTATTATCGTGATTTTAAGCCTCGCGCTGGATCCTCTCCCGTCGTAGTCACTGGGGTGTTCTTCGTAACATGTCCGGGGGTGAGATTTAAACTCGTGACTTTGGCGTTTGCATGTTAACCACTACGCCGGTGTAATATGATAATGTTATAAAACGTTAAATGACATACTGAGAAACTTTGCTGCAGAAGGCAATTCTCTAGCGCTTCATTTAGTAAAAATAAACTACAGTGTCATCTCTGCGGTAAGATCTGGAACTAATCTGATAATCTCGAAAGACGACAATTGAAATATTGAGTAGACGGCAACTCTCTAGCGCTTCATTTGGCAAAAATATACTGCAGCGCCATCTCTGCGGCAGTGCTCGACACTGAAGAATTCTGTAAGTCACAGACGAAATAGGCCTATCTGTCAAAAGATAAGCTTTCTGTAGTGGAATTTAACGGAATTTGTTCGCGTTTACTAGTGATCGTTTCAAAAAGCGTTTCAGTTTTTTTTTTTAGAAAGAATGATCAAATGAAGTGTTAATTAAAATTTTCCTGGTTTTCAAATGATCAAACAGCTGCTCAGCCAGAAAAAACTGTGTCACCTTTCGTCTTGTAAAATTTTTTTGTTTTTCCACAGATAACCTAAAATTTTTCATTGTGGTTCGCGATAGAAAAGACATTTTTGAAAGCTGTTTGTTAAGTTTTCGTCCAAAACGCAACCCACCATTTCCAAAAGACACACTACCACACCCAGACGTGCTAAGCTTACTATATTGTGCTGTGTGCCGTATAAACCATGCTATTTGTGCTCTACACGCTAAGTTCAGTCTACCCAAATATTAGTGAAGAATTTCAATAATCGCAAAAAGTGCACTAATGCATTATTACCAACCCTTTTTTGAATATTTTCTCCATACAAATTTACTCAAATCTGGGAAAAGTGAACTTTCTCATAAATGAGTATGTGCACTCACACAGAAAAAAATAATTAATTGTAACAAGCGTGTAAAATATCCCCTCGTTTAAATCCAAGCTAAAAGAGGCGTAAACAACGAAATTGTTTGCAAGTTTTCGAGTGCCATACAACGATATTGGCATTCTTTCATACAACAGGCTGGATTCAGGCGTTATCTGGCTTAAATTTACATGAAATATCCCATTATTTTCTGGCAAATCTAGCATTCCCTTTATGTGCATTAGATAACGCAGAAAATTCAATGTTTCTTTTTATCTGTGTATTTGCGATTATGGGTAAATTGAGTAAAAAGTGAAATCCACATTCCAAATGCAGCAGTTTTGCCTACTGAGCATTTGATAACACTCAGTGATTATCATATTAGAAAAGAAAGACTTAGAAAAGTTATGTTGTGAAATATTATTGTTAAATATATTGTTTACATGTTAAACTGAATACTTTAACAGGTGATTGATTCAGTGAGCTTTCAGAACAATGAAAACACAAATTGGAGCTTTTCCTTAAATGTCTCATGCATATTTCAAACTTTTTGAGCATGATTTGTTTTATACTGAATGAATACAAAATTTGAATACCTTATAAGCACCTAATTTTAAAATCTGAAAATTTACACTCAGTCTACTGGTCATGCTAAGGATATTTCCTACATACAACCATCACACCCAACCAGAAGTGAATCAGCGGTGTCCATTGTAGACGTGACAAGTTGTGGCAATTTGCTCGGCAAAAAAATGTCTAAAAACTTCTTCCAAACCCTAACAAAAGAGTCTGCCCATCAAGCTCCACAACGTCTATTTCTGGATCGGTATAGAGTGAAATGCATACATTCAACAAAATGCCACGTCGGGCGGCGATGGTGTATTTACTATTTAAATAGTTCATACTGACACGACCACGCTACGAGCAGAGATTCGCAACCATGAACTTGACCGTCATGCACGGTATTCACACATGGGGATCAGACGTTCGTTAGCATTCAAGTAGCGTGGAAATTGAGAGTGAACAACGCAAAGACCGTCATCACCAGCAAGCAAAATGAATTTATTTCACGGGGCAGTCAAAATTTCTGACTATGACAGATCGGGGATTCTCTTCAACATTCGGCTTTTCTTTTCATTTCCTTTCGCACCGCTTCGATATATTGCTTGCATCCACCCGGTGAGCCGATATCGATGTTCATTCTATCAACCAACCAGCAATCCTTTCTGTACCGGGAATGAGGCAAAACCGATAGCGTTGAGTTGCAGCATGCCGTAAGTGGGTTTACGTGGTACAGATGCCTTTCTCCCAGTGCCGCAACGGGTGTTGGCTCATGCTGCATCACTCGCATCCGCTGGTCCAGAAGTTGACGGAACTGAATCAACTGTTGGAAATCGATGCATTCCTGTGTTCTGGAAATCAGCCAAACTATCGGATGACTGCGGGACTCGCTTCTTGTCGATCCCCAATAGAGGAAGTAATCATTGGTGAAGGTGTGAAATAGATTCACAATCGGGAAGGGATTCGGTTTATACACCGAATCTGGAAAGACAATCTCCTTCAGGTTATCTATGACCGGTTTGATGAATTCATTTGGTGATGATTTTAAGTTGAAGAAATAGACCAACGAGATCACTCCACCAACATGCTGCAAAGCTTCCTCTTGACTTTCGAATGTGTCGTTAAAGTGAACGACGTGCATCTCCAGTGGTAGATGAATTCCATCGATTGTGTGCTCGCTTCCTTCCACCGCTGTGTTACCCCAGTGGAAGTGGAGTTGAGAAAAGATGTACCTTCCTTCAAGCGGTCCCCCTTCCAGGTAGGGAGAACATTTTCCCGGCCATTTTGCACTGACAATTACCGTTTCTCCAGTGTTGGTTAGCTTGATTTTGGTCGGGAGCGTCTCGTAGTTGTGCCACAGTAATTTCGGTTGGGTTATTTTTTCGGCAAAATTGATGTTGATGTCAATTGGTGACGGCAGGGATGACTCCTTGGAGGCTGCCGCCAAAACAATGCTGGAAGTGTCCTCACCGCTAGCGATGGATGCGGTGTCTGTTTTCGATGACTTATTGCTCGACAGGGACGATTCGTTGGAAGTTTGCTTTGTTGACATTGTTGATGGATAACAAATTATGAATATCTTAGGTTACTGCGTTTTGATTTTTCCCTGGTATATGTCGCATCTGGTGCACTGTTGCTGTGATGCAGACTATAGACACTCTAGTAATAGACCGGACAACGTGAGTCTGGCACAGTTGATGTATCCAAAACAACTGTCAAATCGTATGGGAAATGCGAGGAAATGTTCGTTTTGGATACAACATGGCGGCACGTTGTCCGGTCTATTACTAGAGTGTCTATAATGCAGACGGGCGTTAAATTTTCAAAAACGATAAGAAAAATTAAAAAGACCTAATCATGAACACGGGAAGAACAAAATTTATAGTTATTTTTCCATTTCGAAATTAGAGAGGGTTTCCAAATAGTTTTCAAAATTCAACGTGCTCAGTTAACATCCGCAAGAATAACTTTTTTCAGTAAACACTTCATTCGGTGGTTCTATGTGCTGTTCGTTTATGATTTAATAGTATTGTGTTCCGGGCCCGTGACTTCCCCACCGTTTTTGCCGTTCGTCACGAAACCGAACCTTCTGCACTTTGTACGTATGCAGTCGCTCCCGGTCCCGGTCTCTGAACGAAAGACTTGGACAGATTCAACTTTTTGGCCGCATCCCTGACCGAAGCATTGGGATTACGCTGCTTTTATCCTAATCATTAATAGAACATCCATTCTGATCGCATTTCCCCTTCCATTCGATGCTCCGAGTTTCATAATTAACGTTTATTCACACAGTTCATCGTTGACTGCACGATTTTGAGTCGTTTCGGGGGACGCAATTTTTTCCAATTTTCTAAAAACTGACATTAACTGACTTTAAGCGGCAAATTGCCATTGAAGGAAGACACCATGAACAACTACTCAAGTAGGCTTTTCTAAATACCTTCACGTTTTAAGGGTAGTTTTAGAGAACTCGTGATCCATACAAAAATATTTAACGTTAAGCACAACTTCGGCACAACCTTATTCTCTTCGTCAAAAGGGGTTTGTTGGCCAAATTGTCTTCAAAGCCCGATGCAAAGTAAATTTAGACTCATTCAAGTGATCATAACTCAAGAGTTAAACAACATACATGGTTGATCAAAACTTCAACAAAAGAGTATTTATTCAGCTTTCAAGCGATATATAACAAGTTATCACATTTTTCCGTTTCAAACGAACTGCCGCACTTTACTTGTGATCGATGCCATCATGCACAGTCGCTGGTGAAACTGTACCGGTGAACTTATTCCACTTAAACGCATTTGTTGTGCATGTGTCACTTTTTCGCGTCACTCGATGTTTTCGCTTGACAATTGGCCAATATGACTTGCCAAATCATTAATTTCCGAGCAAACTTATCAGCAAAAACAAATTTATGCCTGGAAGGGACATCCCCACGACTAGTTGCCGGTTTTGTCCGGGAATTTGTTTATAATCTATTTTGACATATGATTCGGCATCCATGAAAATACAGCCATCAAATTTCGCCAAAACTCGTTCGTATAGTAGTCGTGATCCCTTTTTGGCCACTAAATTTTGTTTCAGGGAGCAATTTGGATATTCACTGGCACAAAAAGACTCAGCTCCTTATCCCTAGTGCGACTTTTTAATAAAGGGTGTCCACGATGAAATTGCCACACTATTAAAAAGGCTCTAACTTTTTAACCGTTGGGTAGAATTTAATGAAAATTTGGGTGGATTCAGTTCATAGTGCATTATTTACATCCTGCAAGTTTTAAAGTCCTGTGATCAAAACTCGCGGAAATGGAGTCGAAAGAACAGCTCGTGCGTGATAAAATCTTGCGCATTCATCACGAGAACAAGGATCTCTCGCATCGTTCCATCGCTAAAACGTTGGGAATCGCGAATTCCACGGTGTCGCGAGTGATTAAGCGGTTCGAGGAACGGTTGACCACCGATCGGAAGCCCAGAAGTGAAGGAAAAAGTATTCCGTACAACACCAAAAATCACAACCGCGTAGTTGGGGCCTTCAACCGACATCCGAACGCCTCCGTTCGGGATGTGGCTAAGAAGCTGCACCTAAGCCGAAGTTTTGTCCAGAAGGCCAAAACTAAGGCTGGGCTTCGAACGTTCAAGGTACAAAAGGCCCCTAATCGCGACGAAAGCAGAACAAGTCCGCCAAAACCCGTGCCAGGAAGTTGTACCTCAACATGCTGACGAAAGTTGAATGCCTGCATCATGGACGACGAAACATATGTGAAGGCCGACTTCAAACAGATCCCCGGCAACCTGTTTTTCACGGCCAAGGATAAGTTCAGCGTTCCGAGCATGTCCGCACTCAGAAGATGTCCAAATTTGCGAAGAAATTCCTGGTTTGGCAAGCCATCTGCACGTGCGGGAAGCGGAGTGCACCTTTCGTGACCCAGGACACGATGAACGGACAGGTGTACATAAAAGAGTGCCTCCAGAAGCGGCTGCTTACTCTCCTGAAGGCCCACAACGTCCCAACAATCTTCTGGCTGGATTTGGCCTCATGCCACTACTCCAAGGACGTGCTGAAGTGCTATGCGGACAATAAGGTCAATTTCGTGCCGAAAATGTTCAACCCTCCCAACACTCCGGAGCTCCGCCCCATCGAGAAGTACTGGGCGATTATGAAGCAGCACCTTCTTAAACGACCTAAGGTAGTGAAGACAGTCGAGGAACTGAAGAAAGTATGGGTTTACATGCAAAAAACGGTTGATTCACAGGTTGTGCAGAATCTTATGGCCGGGGTTAAGGCCAAGGTGCGGGCATTTGCGTATGGACTGTAAATAAAATACGAGTAAAATGGTAAAATGAAGTTTAATAGTTATATCTCAATCCCTGAAAATTTTAAGGCAATCGGATAAAAACTCGAATTTTTCTCAAGTTCCATAATCCGTTATTTCGAGATGCGTCGATCAATCGAGGTAAACTTTATGTACCGATTTCTTCGTCAATGAAACATCAACAAATGCGTGTCAAACGTTTTTTTTTGTTTTTGTTCCAACCACCAGGGACGCAATGGTGTATTATACCATGCGTCCAGATTTACTTTGTATCGAGCTTTAAACTCGGTTAAGAGATTCTTCGTATAAAAGTACATCTTTTGAACAAGTTTCAGACAATATGGTCGTAAGAAATATTCAAATACATTCCTTCAGATAGTCAGGTAGCATATATTTTTACCAAATCTCTCACACGATCTAATTTTTTTAGAGTGATAAGACTATAAGAAATGGAAATTGAGGGGAAGTGTTGAAATAGTAAATTTTATTTTTTATTTGAGAGTGTATCACAATAAGCATAGAACGATTATCATTCGATAGAAGAACAGGTCGCACAGCATTCCAGTTTGAACAAGCGACACGTTCGGTCGTGTTTTTCGCTCTATCGACACAAAGTTTGTTTTTTTTTCCTGTTTCCACCTCGTCCGATTTCCTGCGATTGCGCTTGCTCAGTTATGAGCGATAGCAAGCCAGAAGAAAACGCTGCAAGGTTGTGAAAATTTTCTTACTCGACCTGTTGCCATGGCAATGGGTCGAAAAATCAACAAGTGGTGACATCCACACCAGCGGCATTAGTTCCTGAAACCACGCCAAAACCGAGCAGCTGCAAGCGACTACGGCAAGACGACACCGGTCCATCGGACCCTAACGCCCGACTTCTAGCGAGCAATCGGTTTGCTGCGCTCCCGGTACAGGAGGTACCGAAAAAAGTGAAGATCCCGCCGCTTTACACCACATCAAGAAACATCGCTGCTCTAAGAACGGAGCTTGCAGCAATTAAAGTTAATCCACTCTACAAGCTGTGCAGTACCGGCACAAAAATCATGTGCCCAACGGAAACCGAGTACCGTGCTGTTGGAGCTCATCTAGTTGCAAAATGATATGAGTTCTATACGCACGATGCACCAGGAAACAAGCCGCTGAAGGTGATTCTGCGTGGGCTTCCGGAATTCACTCTGGAGGAAATTATCAAGGAGCTGCAAGCGGCCGCTCTTAAACCAGTGAAGGTGTTCCCTATAAGACGACAGCAACAGGGAAATCATCGGGACCAACTCTATCTGGTCCACCTGGAGAAGGGTTCCGTTAAGATGACGGAACTGATGAAAACACGGGCCCTCTTCAACGTCATTGTCGAGTGGGACCGGTATCGCCCGAGAAAACACGACGTGACGCAGTGTGGCAACTGCCTTGTGTTTGGCTACGGAACTCGAAAATGCCACATGAAACCACGGTGCGGCAAGTGTGCTGGAGCACACGCCACCAAGGATTGTGCCCCGATGGACGAAGGTGCCCCTCCAAAGTGCGCCAACTGTGGCGATAATCATGAAGGCAGCAATCGAAGTTGTCCCAAACGTGCGGAGTTTCTGGCGATCCGCAAGCAGGCGTCCACCAAGTCCCGACCTGGCCAGCGCCGTGCACCCCCTCGGATGGACGAGGAAAATTTCCCAACGCTTCGGTACCAGGTGCCAAATCTACCACCGTTGCAATTGAATCCACGCCATGCGAACCGCCCATCACCATCGGTACAGCAACGATTCGCGGCAGCCGCCGCCACCCCCTCGCCGGCTCTTCCTCCAGGTTGGTGTAATCCAGGTTGCAGTACTTCCACACAACCACCGGCCGATGGACAGCTCTACGACTCGGAGCAAATGGTTGAGTTCGTGCAAGAGCTGTACCGCCAATTACGATCCTGCCGCTCGAAGGAGGAACAGCTCAAAGCCGCCACATCCGTGACGATGAAATTTATTTTTAAGTATGGACCATAATCGCACCATCAACATCCTAAATTGGAATGCTTGTTCCATCCGGAACAAAACCGTAGAGCTCGGTGATCTCCTTAACAGGAAGGCCATCGACATCGCCATCGTCACAGAGACACATCTCAAGCCGGAACTCAACGTTTTCATCCCAGGATATCGAATTGTGCGACTTGATCGTAGCGGCTCTAGTGGAGGAGGAGTTGCGATCGCCCTGCGCTACAACATCAACTACCTTCTGCTTCCGAGTCGTCAGCTGCAGTCCATTGAAGCCATCGGAGTTGAAGTCGAAACTGCCGTCGGCCCTATCACCATCATTGCGGCCTATTGTCCGAAGCAAGCCAGCAACGCTAACGGAACAACAACGGTCCTACGGAACGACATTCGCAAGCTAACTCGGAGGAAGGGGCAATTTATCATCGCCGGCGACCTAAATGCGAAACACGAAACCTGGGGGAACACTCGGCGCAACCAGAACGGAATAATTCTGCCGGAAGACCTAGAAGAGGGACATTACACCGTACTGGGCCCGGATACTCCCACTCGGTTGAGCAGATCCGGGGTCCATTCGACAATCGACATCTTCCTCACCAACATGGGGAACAACATCGCCCAGCCGGTCGTGCACCAGGAGCTCAGCTCGGACCACTATCCGGTGGTGGCCGAAGTTGGCTCCTCGGTCAACCGGCATCGTATCACCAGACGGAACTACCATCGTGCCAGTTGGGAGATGTTCCGACAACAAGTTGACGACAACATCGATTTCGACATGCACCTTGATTCGGTTGATGACATCGAACGGCAGCTACAGAGCATCGAGCAAGCGATCTCCCAGGCCCGGGAGCAACATGTACCGGTGATAGATCAGGTGAGCAACTCTGTACCCATTGATAGACCCACTAAAGAACTTATTCAATTGCGCAACGCCATTCGAAGGCAATACCAGCGAACTGGTTTGCCAACGCTCAAACAGTCACTGTAATCGAGTGACGAAAATTAATAAGGCCAGAATGGTGGACCTCAAGAATAACAATTTTGCTGACAAGATCCGCTCTCTTCCTGATTGTGCAAAGCCGTTCTGGAAGTTGACCAAAATTTTAAAAACTAAGCCAAGGCCCATTCCACCGTTGATCCCATTAGACAGCAATGGCTCTAAGGATCGATTGATAACTCCTGCAGAGAAGGCTGCTGAGATAAGTCAACACTTCGTCAGCTCCCATAATCTCGGACAAAACATCGTCAGTCCACACGAAACTGCCGTTAGCGCGCTTATTACTAACATCCATCTAAGCCCCAACGATTTCACAGAGGAGTTGGAGATCTCAGCAGACGAATTATTGACTTATATCAAAGGCTCAAAGAACACGAAGGCCCCAGGTTTCGACAACATCATGAACTTGGAGCTCAAGCAATTGAGCCCCCAGTTCTATAATCATCTGGCGATGGTTTTCAACCAATACCTGCGACTTAGCTACTTCCCCTCGTGTTGGAAATCAGCAAAAGTCATTCCCATCCAGAAACCTGGGAAAGATCCTTCATGTTCCAAGAGCTATAGGCCCATCAGCCTTCTCTCAGGATTTTCCAAGCTGTTTGAGAAAACGATCTACCGTCGGCTTCTCTCATCTGCCAACGAGCTGAACATCTTGCTCGACGAACAATTTGGCTTCCGACGTGGACGGTCGACAATTCACCAACTTAACCGAGTCATTAACATCCTCAGACGGAACAAGTCTGTTTCGAAATCATCTGCCATGGCACTTCTCGACATCGAGAAGGCCTTTGATAACGTGTGGCATGATGGCTTGGTGTACAAGCTGCATCAGTACAATCTTCCCATCTTTCTGGTGAAGATAATCAAAAATTATCTGACGGACAGAACATTCCGTGTTTCGCTGCAAGGTGCAGTTTCCGATGCACAGGAGATTTCCGCCGGTGTTCCGCAGGGAAGTATACTAGGTCCACTTCTGTTCAACCTATTCACTTCGGACATACTCCCGCTCCCTGAAAATGGATCTCTGTCGTTGTTCGCCGATGATACCGCAGTCGTCCACAATAGTAGGGTAATAAGAGCGCTTATAGCGAAGCCTGAATGTTCTCTCTGAATACTTCACCGAATGGAAGATCTGCATCAATGCAGCGAAGACCCAGGTCATCCTCTTCCCACACTCAAATTCTCCCAGACTTGTTCCGCCTGAGGATTGTAAAATAAGCCTAAACAACACAACGGTGGAATGGGCCAAATCAGCTGTCTATCTTGGCGTTACGATAGCCAGCAAGCTTATCTTCAGGGAACAGGTTGACAAAACTGTCACAAAGTGTAACGTTCTGTTGAAGCTACTGTACCCATTGATCAACAGAAGGTCTACATTATCCCTGAAAAACAAGCATGCTGTCTACAAGCAAATCATTCTTCCAGTCATTGAGTACGGCATGCCAATCTGGGAGAGTTGCGCAAAAACACATCACCTGAAGCTTCAGCGTGTTCAAAATAAGTTCCTCAGGATGATTCTGAACACCCCTCCTAGGACAAGAACATCTGAGGTCCACCGTCTGGCCGAGATAAAAATGCTCGACGATCGCTTTAGTGAGTCTATCAATCGGTACAGGGCACGCTGCCTGACATCGGATCACCAGATCATTCGGAATCTGGTTCCCCACCCCTAGGATTTTCATATTGTAGTTGTAGTTGTAGCTTTAGAACTAGGTTATCAAATTTTTACCAAACAATGCCCCATGGGCTGAACTGAAAAAAAAAAATTAATAAATCACAAAACACACTAAACACATCAATCAAATAAAACACTCAAACAAAGCTGAAGAGCCCAATGGGCTAAAACACTTAAGATTTGTAAATTAGTATATAAGACAAACAATGAAAATAAAGATCAATTTTATTACTAGGTCGCTCAGCAGTGTTCAGGGTCCCTAGTAGCACATTTGTTGCCATTCAGTTGAAATAACATAAATATGACTTGCTAAGTCATAATCAAGTTACTACAACTAACTTTGACCTTAGTGTGCCTCTTGGGGTATCCTGAGAGGTGGTCTATTTTTTAAAAAACTTTGTACCTGATTTACATTAGCAAAACATGAATGAAACCAGTTAAAATAGACCAACCATGTGTTCTCCGCATCGACGTTGCATTTCTTGTTGTTAAACCTGTTAACACCAGATATCCTGTTAGTCATTCAACTTCAGAGATCAGAAGTTTTGTTTTCAGAGATCGAAGATTTTTTGCAAAGTTTTTGCCAAATTTGGTTTGACCAAACAATGTTTACCGCCAATAGTGCGTCGTTATCACACGACGAAGAATACATGCTCTTTCGTTTGGCTGAAGGTGAGTGTGTGAATGCATGCATATCATTTAAACGATATTAGGTAATGCTGATTTGTAATTTGGCAGCGAAAAAACAAATGTCAAAACGGAGAGGGTCACGTCCAGAAAGACGCCCCCACGTGGACCATGATTTCCGTTTTGGTCGCTGTTCCAGAACTACTTTAGTGACACGGCAACCAACGATGAGAAGCACTTTCTGCGTCCTTTCCGCATGGCTAGAAAGATGATCCTGGACATTATGCGACAACTAGAGTCATCTGATGACTTATTCCAACTAAGTTGCGATGCAACTGGAATAGTCAGCCAGAGCCTGTTACAACAGAGCACTGAAGCCTTGTGGATGTTTGCGTACGGCTACACAGCTAGTTCTCTTGACAAAAATGTGAGGATTGGGGAGGGTACCAGCCTGTTGACCCTAAGAAGACTTACGGCCACTGTATTTACGTCCCCCAACACCGGAAAAAGTGAAGAAACTGATAAACGAAAATGCTTCCCAAAAAAATGAAAAAAATCGCATTAATTCAGTGAATTTTCCAGAACCTTAAAAAACTTATTAAAATTTCAGGATACTTCTTAGATATTCAAGAGACCTCCCAAAAGATTGGCGATTCTCCCTGATGTTTAGCAAATATCCCAGAAAATCAGGGAACTTTCCAGAAAACTAGGGCATTATCCGAGAGTTATGGGTTCTTCCCAGAAATTCAGGGTATTTCACATAAATTTAGGAAGCTTCATATGAGTTCAGCGAACTTCCCAAAAAGACAAGTTTTTTACAAGAAGTTCAGGCAACTATTCAGAAATTCAAGGAATTTCCCAGAATTTTTCGAGTATTTCTCAGAAGTTCATGATGCTTCCCAGTACTTTTCAGAAGCTCAGATAACGTGTAAAAGTTCAAGGAACTTCCTTGACGTTCTGGGTACTTCTCACAACTTCAGAAAACGGAGATGATCAGTGAACATCTCAGACATTCAGAAAACGTCCCAGAATTTTACAGAACTTCCCAGAAGTTTAGGTAACTTCTCAAACGTTCAAAGAACTACCCTGGTGCTAAGGATACTAAGCTTGACTGACTGCACGTATCGATGGTTGCTACTCCGTGATTGATCAAAATCAGTGAAATTGTACAATGAATCAACCGAATGGAGCTGGGAGTAACCGGCCATTCTCACTGTACAAGTTTCAGTGATTCAATTTCTTAAGTAATCAATAACGGCGCCGACCACATCCTTGCAATCAGGTGGGAATAGGGAAGGAAAGTTAGCGTGACCTTTGCTGTTTAGGGACCGTGTTTACCTCTGCATCCCCACAAAGGTCACAGGAAGGTCACTTCTCGTCGTAAACCTGTTCCTCCACGCACCAGTACCATTGCTGACATGGCATGGCAGAGATGGCTCACCGGCAAGCGATTTTACTCAAATGATCAGCTCATAGCTGAACCCGATGCTTATTTTGAAGGACTTCCGAAGGAGTACTACTCAGATGGGATAAAAATATTAGAAAATCGCTCGACCTAAAAGGAGAATATGTTGAGAAATAAAACGAATTTGGCAAAAAAAAAATGTTTTCGTGTTTGATATTAAAGGGACTTTTCAGGCAACCTAGTAAAATGTACCTCAACCACAAGAACCTCAACCACAAGATATCACGCCTAAGAGCATTCAAACTTCATCATTATTTGTCGTTCAAGATACAGTATGTAAAAAAAGTTTATCCACCCCTTCTCACTTGGCACATTTGCTTCAAATAATCCACCAAAACATTGAAAAACGATTTTTAATATTAAGTTTATTTCTCCAGGGATAAAAAGAAAGTCAAATAACGATAATTTGACGTAAAAGAACGAACTGTTCGTGTCTGAGACGAGTCTAGATGTTCTATTGGATTAAGATCAGGAGACTGTGCTGGCCACTCCAAAACATTGATTTTCTTTTCCTCAAACCATTGGGATACCAGCTTCGATGTGTGCTTTGGATCCCCATCTTGCTGGAACGTGTATCTCCGGCTCAGCTTCAGGTTTTGTGCACTTGCTGAATATTTTCGTTTCAGTATGTCCAGATAAACCTCCTTTGTCATTATTCCGTCAATGAATTCGAGTTCTCCAACGCCAGACGAAGCCATCGAGCCCCAAACGATGACTCTACCTGCACAGAAAATGATAAAAGCTAGTTAAGTTAGTTGAAAATTAATGATGTTGCAATAACTCACCTCCACCATGTTTGACTGTAGGCTTTAAACACAGGGTTTTCAGACTTTCACCGGTTCTGCGCCATTTTCTTGTGATACCATCAGACCCAAAAGGCATTATTTTAGTCTCGTCTGACCAAATGACCTTTCTCCAATCATCGACTGTCCATGTAATATGATCTCGAGCCAACTTCAATCGTTTTTTAATGTTTTTCGCTGACAACCATGGTTTCTTAATTGCCTATCCTTCAGACCTTGTAGATGCAATCGATTTCGGATTGTTTGAGGTGTCACATGGATAGAAAATTCACCCTCAACTCGCTTTGCTATTTTTGGAGCTGACCAACCTCGATCTTGTTCCGCCTTTCTGACGATAGCCCTGTCAATCCGGGAACTTGTCTTCGCCGGTCGCCCTGATCGCTTTTCTGGTGTGAAAGAACCACTCTTTTTGTACTTCTGAACAATTTTGGCAACCGTATCTTTACGTATCTGAACGAAATTAGCAATTTGATGGTAGCTTTTACCGCACTTGTGATGCTCTATGTTAAGTTTTCGGATACACAGCGAAATTTGTGCGTTTTTAGGCATTTCGAAAAACGAGAACTCAAATTTGAATCACGAAAGCTTCTACACTACGAAAGGATAACTGTATGTAATGTTTACAATCGAAAAAGTGACAGGAACCGCTCAATACACGGCAAAATGGTACTAGGCATGTTTGGATGGATAAACTTTTTTTTGCATGTTTTACTTCCCTTTTCTGTTGATCTTGGCATAGATTTTCAAGAGCAAGATTAATTCAAGTATATTCAATGGTATAATGATAGGTATTATATAATGGACCAAACGCATAACAGCACTCATTTTATCAACTAATATTTGAATCGATAACAGGAAAATTTTAAATTTGAAGCAGGGGTGGATATATTTATTTTACAAACTGTATACTTCCGTTCTTTGATAAAAGGTTTAGTATAGAGAGTAAGCAAGCATCTTGGTGAGAACACTCTTCAAAGGTCAGTCAAAACCGGATTCGTAGCAAGAAATCAAACAATGGCACGGATATTAGCAATGCTTCAGAACCATAGTGCTGAGAAGATTAAAAAAAAGAAATAGACATGGAGATGAGTTTTCTTGGTTTCATCGTATTATCTATGGAACAACTCGAGTTATGCTTTAAACAATCCTATAAATACATTCAAAACAATTGGTACCGGGAACATGTATTGCATCCTATCAATGACGAGTTTTCTCAAATGAAGACACAAAATCTGGTTTACCATATCACATATTCAGACACGCCTTGGAGTATTTTTTTTTCTCCATAAAGCGTCGACGGTAAAAAACGAAAGAGTAAGTTATGTCAGTGACATAACTGCAAAGTTGACGTAGGACTCCTTATTGATGTGAAGAAATTGATGTCATCGAATTAATAAATTTCTACTATATTTTATTTAGTCTAAAGAACCATGAGACCCTGACTGATGAGAACCATGAGTGCGTGTGGCTTTACTATAATACGTCTGTCGCACACGGATGCACAGCGAGAAGTGAGTGGATAGCAAAAGTAGTCACCCTTTTGTTTTATACCCACAGCATAACAAATTTTTAATGTATGTTAAAAATCAATTTCTCCGGTTTGCTGCGAATGATCGACGGCAAGTTACTACCGGCACCTTCCGGTCTTGTTTTGTCTCCCATGCCACAACCGTCTGACTATGACGAGTGATCAAAGTCTTTCTAACTACTAGCAGAGAGCTAGTGTCGAAAACTGAATTCTAATTGGTCTGTCTCGCGCACTATGTACTTGAGTTGAATAGCAATACCAAGAAAGAAGAGAGTCACGAAAATGCTGCACGAAGCAAAATTTACAAAAAGGGACGGGCCACAGTTGTAAAATCAGGCACCGGCAGCAAAACAATTTTTTGCACCACTCTATGTCTTCTTCTTTTTTAACATGGATTCGTCAATTTCGTTCGTTAGTTCGTTAGTGATATACACCGGGACGCGGCGTTTAATGAATGCTATGTTCAGCCGTAACGCGGTAACAAGACAAAACTTCAACCAAACTCTTTAGTAAGCAAGCTGGTCGTCCTGAAAAGGACGGATTAAATTGACGTGGGAGAAATAGTTTGCGATTTCCCTTCTTTTTCGTTCAACTCCTCATCGTTGTGGCTGGCCATCTGCAGGTGACGTGTGATGGCGTTGTCCATCGGCGTACTTGCCGAACACGTCTGTCGCATACGGATGCACAGTGTGAACTGATTGGTCTGTTGGTCGTTCCCACATGTTTCGCAATTGCTGACACGGTTAATGCGGCAGTATGAACCAATCAGAGCGTAGCGCAAATATGATGTCATTTTCGACCAATAGCTTTGTGCGTTCATAAATTTGTGTGGGACGGGGAAAAGTTATTTTGAAGAAGAAGAAGACATTTGTTGCTCGTTTCCTATGACCTTGCTAGGGGAAAAACATTTTTCAACCTGTTGATACGCAAATTTGTATGGGAGCAAAAGAATATCATTTTCAAATGAAAAATTGAACTACTTATAGTTATTGAACTTCATTCAAATTTCAATGCAAAAAATTTGTGAGTCTTTTTGATCAAATGGTGTATGAATGAAGTCATTCTGTTCAGTCGAACGAGAGTTATAAGCGTTCAAAAACCTTTCACTTTTGCGTAACGCTCTCATTTTTCAAAATTTTGAAACGGCACCCGGTATAGAAAAGAAAAACGTAGTCCTACGTTAAAACTCAACCGAGATGGGTATTAATCTCCCCTTGCCATGGCAACTTGTGCTTGCGCAGATCCAGATTTTACTTCTTTGTGTCTATGTTGGAGGTTATAATTGCGTTTCGCTCATATGCCTAGCAAGGAAAGACACATTAACCCTATAGCGGCGGATGCCACATTAAACTAACTCTAAAACAATTAATTGCGATGAAATGGGGTCGATTAATTTTTCCGTACAAATTCTTGATTGGACTTTATATTTTTTTAAACATTATCAAAACATCAATTTGACCAAAACTTGCTCAAAAGGAACTAACATTTCTCGACTACTTTTTCAAACAGACGTATCTGATTTTGTAAACAAAGAGGGGAAGTAAGATTCAAACGTTGAATTCTTGAAAACCTTAGCACTTTCATGCAAACTAGAGCCTCCAACACAAGAAATAACGTTTCCTTAATGTGATGGTGACGCTACTGTCCGTGAGTGTGCTGAGAGTCTTGAGAAATTTACGTTTGAATTTTACTTCCCCTCTTTGTTTACAAAATCACATACGTCTGTTTGAAAAAGTACTCGAGATTTCTTGATTATTTAACGCATTTAAAGCAGCAAAATTCCCAAAACGCACATCCCGCGTCCGACCATGAATGGGTTAACATTCCACTAGTTGAATAATCTGTCGTGAGTGAATCGTTACGGTAAGCAGATTTCAGATTTACACCGGCAATGCCGTCTTTTCGCTTGAAAGGATTAGATTCTGTGAGCGTTTACATAATGCATTCCGGCAGCACTTGTTCTAGTCCTGGGGATGCGACTCATGCGAGTGGAGAAGATGAACTACCAGCAAAATTAGAAGGCTTTAAAAGGAGCTTATTCGTCCGCTAATTAAGCATTTAGCGTTCGAAATCCGAACTGAAAAGGTGCCAGAGGAAAGGCGTGCTGTTAAATTGCTCAATTTTGAAAGGATAAAAATGAACGTCTATTATTGTTGGATCCTGGTGTATTGGGTGAGAAGTTTCCCTAGATAATTTGGCAGCTTGAAATAATTAATTAATCTTGTTTTAGCTAGCTATAGAAAATTCAAGGACTCATGGAGCAAGAATTGATTCTGTTAGAGCAGTAGCTGATGATCAATATTTCCATCTTAATTCTGTAGCTGGTGAGTTTGTTGCTGAATTAATCTCATGATTGTATAACAACTATGAATTCTACAGATACCTACCACTATGGTTACCAAGTGAACCCGGATGGTAACTTTCATCACGAACGCAGAGGTCCAGAAGGCGTTACGTACGGTTGTTTTGGTTACACCGACTCCAAACAGATGCTGCATGTAACACACTACGTAGCTGATCGCAAAGGTTTCCGAGTTATTGAGCCCAACAAACCTATCCAGATCTATTTGACTAATCACACGGCTTGGCCAGCATTCCTACTACCGAAAGGATGCGGTAAACATACGGGTAAGCCAAACTCAACAGGTCCCGAACTTATCTACAAACCCTTGGGAGCCGTGAGTACTCCAAAGCCTGCCACGATGAGTACTAGGCGCACGACAACCAAACCCTCTGTGACGCAACCAGTCTCTTCCACGACCGCTGCCACGTGCTCTTGTCCTTGGCCAACTGCGACCAAGCCAGCGGTTTTGACTCCGAAACCACCCAAAACAACAACAACAACAATTCGCACAACGACGGTATCGAGAGCAACTTCCACCACCACTGCTAGAACAACACCTACGAAACCAAAAACTACCAAGACAACCGAGAAGCCAGGTTAGATATTCTCATAACTCAATCATCGCCTGTTCTTTCTTAAAACTGTTCTTCATAGATCGTCCGGTCGTGGATGTTGATGTCACCATCGGAAGACCATCGCAATACATTTATCGACCGCACGAGGAACACCAAAAACTGGACCAAGGCACTCGATCTCAAAGTCCATCTGCCCCGCTAATTTACTACGTCCCATACAATCAAAGCACGGGTCCTACGGGAGTCCCATCCACATCGCATGGCACTTGTGGCTCCGGCTTCGGCTACATCGGATTGGCCCCGGTGTTTTTCGTACCAATTAGTTCAGCAAAGAAACTAGGCCTGGTAGGAGATAACTCTGAATTCGGATCCTCCGAAATACCTCTGAGGAAGTTCACCAAGCCTAGTGATGGTGCTAATTGGACGCTTACGGAGATGTTGGATGACGATGGCAGCTATTTTAGGTTGAATCATTCCGAAGAGCTGGAAAAAATCTTGAATGGTCCTGATTTTAGTCTGCTCATGCAAAGTGATTATTTCAGCGGCTCTTGGAATCAATAAAACACGTTCTTTTGCTTTCCACCCTATTTGAGTCTTCTTGTATTTTAAATTGAAAATAAGCCTCATGAAAACCTCTGTCTTATTCTAGTTCCAGCTGTTGATAGCTGTTGTTATGCTTTTATCTTCTATCTTATTCTTCTATCAACACGTACGTTTCTTACATAACAACCGGATGGCAATCGGTACACCAAGGGAACTATGACGGCACGGCAGACTTTCGATGCACTGAAGGATATCCAGAAGGGACGTAATAATCCGGAAAGTTGCAAAACCAGAACTTCAACAACATCCCGTTGGAAGGCACCGTTCGAGCCAAACGACTTAAGATTCGATTTCATATTCTTACATCTGCTTCAACAAGGCAACGCGCCGTATTAAATGGATCAATTATCGTCGGGAGAATTTCATAATAGAACCGCATTGTGGTGCTTTGACCGATAAGACGGTAATAGACTCATCAGGAATCGTTTTTGCCTGGATTGGATCATTAACTTAGTTGCTTCCATTCTGCCTATAGGTACAGAAGGATGAAGATGTTCTGGTTTTAAAAGAGTCAATCTTTTAGATTTGATCAGCATTCGTATGTGCGTTGTAGAAGTGAAAGGTGGCGTGAGCTGTGTGTTTGTTTTAAGTGGAAAGATCCAACAGAAAACGATGAAATTTGGAATATTGACCATCATGCTGGTGAGGTTTAGTTGTTGGTTTTCCAAAAGTGTATGTAAGACACGAAGGCCGTGCCTTCGGTTTGAGAAATGTGCAGCCGAAATATTCTTACGCTACGAAGAAACTAGTTAAACATGTGCGATGAAATCTGATAAACACCTAGCTTGATTACCTGATATTCTAGTCTTTTTATAGAATGATAGAACTGAGCGTACTGAGTAACACCTTCGTTCAAACGTGTTCTTGGTATTATCAACTATTATCAATTATATAGATGAAAATAGCAATTTGAAATTGGTTCTCTGTTCTCTGCAATAATTCTTACGCTTTTCGGTACCTTTCGGTACTAGTATCTTTGTTGTTGTTTTGATTCAGTTTGTTGTTTTGACACTATATTTGAGGGTGTGTTGGTGTGAGTTACGTTATTAGGGGCGAATTATAAATTTCTCAATCAATTTTCTACAGAACCACATCGGTCACCAACAAGAAACCTAATAAATCGTTTATATATACTGTTTTCGGGCTAGGAGCGCGACTCTTCTGGATTATCTTAGATTTAGAAAAGAAATGATGTTCAATCAACATTTCTTGTCCAAACCGGATGAAATTCAAAAAATTCTATAAAATCCAATTCATCCAAATTATTGGATTTAATCGAGCGAAATCGCAAAAAACGATTCGCATCATTTTCCAATCGACCAGTTGTAAGCAAATCTCTATGAGGAATGATCGACGATTTTTCACGATTTCATCCGATATTTCGATATAGTCGATTTTGGCAAAGTTTCATCGATTATTGTGCCGTTACCCTATTGAAGTATATTTTGTTTAGAGTGTCCATTGGCAACATTGGCTGTTAGCTGGGTTAATAATAAAAGTGCATCAACACGAAGATAATATAAATTTGGTTTTGAAATTTTTGTTTGCTACCTCGATTTTTACCGAAATAATAGTTAAACCGGAAGAAAGATAATCAAAAAGTGCTGCTTCCAGTTAATAGATTGGACACCGAGTGAAACACGCCGCGAGAAGTGAAATAGGGCGTCAATTCGTAAGAGAAGAAAACTTCGACCAAAAAACGACTTCGATGTGATTACCTTTTGGATTCGCATCGACGGTGTCTGCAGCACCATTTACAAATGTGAAATTTAGTTTGCGATGACCTCCAGAAGCCCGAAGAATCAGCAACCAAAGTATTTTGTTGCTATCCGCCAGGACCGACGCAGTTGGAAAATCCATGAACAAAAGAAACGAAGCATGAAAGTTGATAAGTAAGTACCAATGTTGTCATGGCTGTTTGGTATAAAAACGACTTTTCATTAACGTGATATGTGAAGTTGCGTGTGTTATTTAAAATTTGTCAATATAAGCGGTTGTTAACAGAGGGTTATATCATAGACTAACTCTAAGACAAGTAGGTCCCATACAAATACGATTTTTTCTTGGCTCAGTCAGTACTAGCACATCGGTCCCAAGCTTATTAACATAGACTAACTCTAAGACCAGTAGGTCCTCCATACAAAACGATTTTTTCTTGGCTCAGTCAAAATAGAACATCGTCCCAAGCTCGGTCCCAAGCTCAATAATGCACCCCTTTATAATGAACTCACATGAACACACTCTCAAATACTCTGTCAAAATAACATAAAATCAAAACAAAGGCGCAAATATGTATAACAAGGTGCTGGCTTCAAGGTGTAATTCGGACCAAGGGTTCTACAACAGTGAACCAATTTCAAATCGCTAGTTGCATATTGATTGTTGATAATGCGCCCCTAATAATGAACTCACATGAACATACTCTCAAATATTCTGTCAAAATAATACAGCAAATCAAAACAAAGGCAAATATGTATAACAAGGTGCTGGCTTCATGAGTACTTCGACCAAGGGTTCTACAACAGGAACCAATTTCAAATCGCTAATTGTATATTGATTGTTGGTTATATCGTAGATATATGCAATTTGTAGTTTAGTTTCTGGAAAACAGCGCAAATTGATATATCGTTATTGACATACATTGTTGTCCTTTGCTTATCGTGAGTAATGCTGATTCTTCAAGAACTGTTATGCTATGTGTGCGTGCTATAGTTGTACAGTTTCTATGTTGCGTTATTTTTATATGAATATTGCTCGAATTTGCTAAGAAATAAGTTTTTTTTATAGGTGAAGATTACATATTTGCTGCTAAATCTATAAATCAAAATATTGAGTCGGCGAGAAAGAATTTGAAGGAAACAATTTATGATGAAACTGAGAGAGTTGCAAAAACAACGAAACGCAAGTAAACTTCAAATATTTTTTAGCATTTTCAGAAATGCTACGACGATGGAGAGAGTCATAAATGATGATTACCAGTCCAAACGGTTAAATTTGTAGTCAACATCAAACCTATGGTCTCGACATAGTGCTATTAGAGATAAGTAGAAAGTTCATCATGTAAACAATGCTCAAAAAATAAAACTTTTCAATGTATTCAAACCTTTTTATAACATTTTTTGAGTATTAACTTACTTAAAACATATCGATATATGAAATGGTTTCCTCATCATATACCATAAAGTTTTCCGACAAACGAAGGCTTTTATAAATGGGTTAGATATCCCTAAATAGGTTCACAAATAGTTTCGCTGTTTTCCATCAATTCTAAAATAAATTTATTTTCCATTCGTAGTAAATCAAAAAATGTCCCTTTAACACCAATACCTGTGCCTCAGCACCATTTAGAACGCTAATTGGTGCGCTATTTTTTGAATAAGAGGTTTTTCTTCCGCTTAAATATGTGTGCTGCACACTTTGCATGTACCATGAACCCTGTGGATCCCGCTATCAAAATCCTCTCTCCGATATTGACATTCTGAGAGTTTAACATCATTTTAGATTTCCCGTATGGAGATCTCGTCCAGGAAGCCATCCAACCTATATGGATAAATTGAACTTGCTCCAGAATTAGTTTTATCTTTTTGGAACTGGACCAAACTCCTTCTTGACTTCTTCCAGAATTTTCTCGCTTTTAATATTTGGATTCGAGGGTTACAAATGACAGAGCTAAAATTTTGGATAGATTTCCCGTTTATGTTTTTCTAACGGAGCATTGCACAGACAGAAAAAGCTAAACTTACTTTTCACCATGAGAGTAGAAAAGATAGAAACAGCCGTCGTGTTCTCCGTCTTTTTCTCCCACACGAATTCTGAACACAAGGCCCCTCTATTACCTGTCCAAATCTGAGGTGTGGACGTCAATGGGATTTGACCACTGCACATACACTCAGTAGCAAAAAGCCGGAGGAAAATTTTGCTTCCAAAACCTCGTTGTTCAACCTACTGTAAATTTGTCAATTATCAATATTTTCTTTAATGAAAACTTGACAACATTATATAAAATGTGTATAGACTTTATGGTCAAAATTTCATGTTGATAAAATTTTAAATTTGGAGTTATCATAAAATATGTGAAAAAAAGTCACTTTTGGACATAGCAAATTCAAAAATCCGTATTTCTGTGAAAATTTAGGTAGCATATTAGCATAGCATATTTCTACATAGCTTATAAAATACAGTTGATAATGTGAGTCAAAATTTGAACTATTTCCATCAAGTGGTTTGACTACAGCTATGTCAAAGTTGACGTACCAACATGAGCATTTCCTCTTCACCCGATGCTGAAGTTGCTGAAATATCGGTGCAAAAAAAAGCCGAGGTGAAGAATATGATAATTGACAAAGTTACAGGAGGTCGAACATGGAGTTTTTTGCTAACAAAATTTTGCTCGGTTTTTTTTTTTGCTACTGAGTGTACACGATCAAGTAATTGACTAAACTCGTGACTTTCGAATCGTGAAATCCGATCGAATTGGATGAAATCGAGAGTAATCAAAAGTAGCGGAAATTATGATACCATATTGAGAATATTGAGAGTTATTGTGAAAAATGAAAAGAATCATGAATCAAACTTATCCATCATGAATTGATGAGTGTCGCGCCTCTAGTTTTCGGGTATTTTTTGAGTTAAACCCGAGTTCCGGTTACTAAACAATATATTTGCCAGATACAAAATGAAAATGAACCGAACAGCACGGTAAAGCCAATAATCAATATGCAACTAGCGATCTGAAATTGGTTCACTGTTGTAGAACCCTTTGGTCCAAAGTACACCTTGAAGCCAGCACTTTAATGTACATATTTGCGCCTTTCGTTTTGATTCGGCTGTGTTATTTTGACAGAATATTTGAGAGTGTGTTCGTGTGAGTTCATTATTAGGGGCGCATTATTAAGTTTGGGACCGATGTGGTTGAGCCAAGAAAAAATCGTTTTTGCATGGGACCTACTGGTCTTAGAGTTGGTCTATGTTATTAGGGGTGATCGAGCTGGGACTGTGTGCTAGCACAGAGAACAGACATTGATGCCCATAGACATCTCTTGCCGCCGTTAGTATTAGCGTAGTAAGCAGCTTCCACTAATACACCGTTTTGTTGGTTCAAAATTAAAACAAACCGTTGTCAACCTGAACATTTTGACAGTTGATCTCGTGGTTGAAAACAATAAACAAATCGATCCTATACGTGTAAAGCAGCAAGCAAGTGTTTGTGAGATCGCTCGGCGAGAACCTAATATACCTGAATCAGAGGGTTTGAGCTGTTTAGTGGAATACCTGTAACTAGAAATTAGAAGAAAAAATTAGTATTTTTCTATTAAATTCCAACTACCTTTGGCTATCTTGACAGATACGCGCATTTCGCTCCAATGTGCAGATCGCCCTTTCGGTGTCTCGTACTAATAACTCGACTTAAAGAAACCTTCACCACCTGCCGTAGATATACTATTTTCAACACAAAACGTTTACCTATCATTATTTCGTTTATACCTATCATTAGTCAAAACAAACGTACTTAATATCTACCACGATTTTTTCCCTTTACCCAACTTTATTATTGGGTAGCAGCGGGTACTCTGCTTCGTCGGCTTTGATGTCGTTTGGGTAGTAAGTTGAAGAGCCATGTGTAACCGTTGTTTAGTAGATTTGTGTTCTGTTTGTTTATTTCTAAGCTTTCTGCGACGTCTAATTTCCAGGGTGTTGATGTAGTCCGTAATATTGTGATGTCATTCGTCGTTATGTTATGAAATTCCTTTCTCGTTCTGTTTGACAGCCTTTAGTCACCTCCGCTAGATGCTCGAACCTTGTTGCCAAGGTTTTCTTTGTTTGGACATAATATATTTTAAGGTAGTACTATTAATTTCGATTCTGTATACCCCTGCTCTGCCTAATGTGTCTACTGAATCTCTGGTGGAGCCTCAACATCGATGCTATTATGATTTCAGTTGAAAACCGAATTTATCGACTCGCGACAATTGATTTTACTCGTTCTGTACGTTATAGCCCACGTCGGAAGTAGTGCGCCGTGTAGCGCATCAGATGAGCTGTACAGGGCACTACTTCCGACATTAGCATAAGGGCGATACGGTCAAATTTGGTCAATATCAACTTGACGTATTTCTTTCAATTTTGCATTTGAAAACCTGAACACCCCTCATTTTCAAGGTGTGTGTGTGTAGAATGTTGCTCCTATTTTGATTTTGGAATTCACTCTTCAGTTGTCAAAATGCCGTCCAAGCAGGAAGAGCAGCGTATCAAAATTTTGCTCGCGCATCGCGAAAAATCCGAGCTACTCGCACGCAAAGTTGGCAAAATCGCTAAAAGTTGCCAAATCAACCGTTACAATGTAATTAAAGTGTTTGGGGAACGTTTGTCGACAGCCAGGAAGTCTGGATCGGGGGAAATCGAACCGGAAGCGCTGAGACGACAAAGAGAGTTGCCGGTAGTTTCAAGCGGAACCCTAACCTATCTCTCCGAGATGCCGCAAATAAGCTGGGTGTATCGTCTACAACCGTGCATCGAGCCAAAAAACGAGCCGGACTATCGACTTATTAAGAAGGTAGTGACTCCAAATCGCGATGATAAAACAAAATACGCATTTGCCAAAGCGCGATCCCGGAGGCTGTACACGACGATGCTGACGAAGTTTGACTGCGTGATAATGGACGACGAAACCTACGTCAAAGCCGACTACAAGCAGCTTCCGGGACAGGAGTTTTATATGGCAAAAGGAAAGGGAAAGGTATGTAGATATTTTCAAGCACACGAAACTGTCAAAAGTTCGCAAATATCTGGTTTGGCAAGCCATTCGTACCTGTGGCTTGAAAAGCAGCATTTTCATAGCTTCCGGGACCGTCAACCAAGAAATTGTATGAGAGTGTTTGAACAAACGTCTGCTGCCTTTCCTGAAGAAACACGGTTGTTCCGTACTGTTTTGGCCGGATTTGGCATCTTGCCATTACGGTAAAAAGGCCATGGAGTGGTACGCCGCCAACAACGCAGGTGGTTCCTGCGACAAGAACCTCCCAACACGCCAGAGTCTACGCCCACCGAGAAATACTGGGCTATTGTCAACGGAACCTAAAGAAGACCAAAAACTGCTAAGGACCACAGCAGCTCAAGGCAACCTGGCTTTCTGCGGTGAAGAAGGTGGACAAGGTGGCTGTACAAAATCTGATGGCAGGGGTCAAGCGCGTCCAGTAATTCGACGGAAAGCGGAAGCCTAACTGAATATTTTTCCTGAATTTCATACCACCCGAACTTGAAAAGAAATTTAATTTGATTTTTAAATAAACGATTTCAATTGATTTACACGCGTTTTCCCTTGACCAAATTTTAATTGCATCACCTTTTAACGTACAGAACGAGAGTAAAATCGATTGTCGCTGGTTAATAAATTCGATTTTCAACTGAAACCATAATAATTGATTGTGCCTACTAGAAAAAACTAAGTCCAAGCCAAATTCCCTAAGTCGTGGTTTAAGCTTTTGTGTAATGTCTTTATCGAAGGGGACGGATACACGTTTCAGGGTTCAGGTGAATCGGAGAGAGTTGTTTGTGATTTCCTATGAAGATGTCTTTCCTTTTGTTGATGATCGCTTGAATTGTCCCTTTTCGTACCCAATGAGTCTGGCAGTTTCGAAGATATATGGGCACTTTTTGGCTTTTCCAGTTTTACTGAGAGAAAGGGTCAACATCCGGTGGATCATGGTGGAAAGTACTCACAATCACCCAAAGAGTCACCCTTTTCAGCACAAATGGCTAGGTGTTCGTAGAATAGGAAAACTCAAGTGCTTGAGTTCCAAATTCGATTTGCCGAAATCTAGCCTTCATGTTCTTCGACGTTTTGATATAGATCGACATATCGTCCGCTGTGATTTCATCTCCTCTGAAAAATCATTGGGACATAGATGGATGTTGTTTGCATGCTCGTTAACAGCAGCTTTCCGAGCACTGGTGATGTTCTGACCAAGATTGTGAGCTGACAAAATGTCGACCCATCTCGGCAGCCTTCAGCGGAGTAATCAAACGATCCTTAGAGTCATTATTGTTTAGTACGATCAACGGTGGAATGAGCCTAGGCTTGGTTTTCAAAATTCTTGTTATTTTTCCTGACCGGCTTTGTGTAACCTGGCGTGGGCGGATTTGGTTGTCAAAATTATTGTTTCTGAGATCCACCATTCTGGCCTCGGTGATTTTGTTCAAACGATTGAACTCTTCTGATTTTAAGGCAGGCAGACCAGTACGTTGATACTGTCTGCCAGTGATGTTTTGTGGCATTTGATCAAATTTTTGAGTAGACTATAAATAGTTGAGGAGTTGCTCACCTGTGTTGCTTCTGGGATGTGGGGCTCCCGGGCCTTCAAGATCGACTGGAGTTGCCGATCGATGTCGTCGGTTAATTCAGGGCGTCTATCGTAATCGACGGTTTTGTCGACCTGATGAAGGAACTGGACCAATTTGGCGCGATGTTAGTTGCGCCTCGTTACCAAATGCCGGTCGTCGCAGGACCAAACTTCAGCCACCACTGGATCTGGCTGGCCGATTTTGTTCCCCATGTTGGCGAAGAAGATGTCGATTGTTGAGTGGGCCCCGGATCTGCTCAACCGGGTGGAATTATCTGGCCCATGATGGTGTACTGGCCCACTTCCAGGTCCTCCTGTAGGATGAATCCATTCTTGTTTCGTCGTGCGATTCCCCAGGTTTCGTGTCTTGCATTCTGGTCAACGGCGATAATCAACAGCCCGTGCCTCTGAGTGAGCTTGATATTGTCGACTCGTAAAGTCTTATCTGTCCCATCGTTCACGCTTGCTTGTTTAGGACAATAGGCCTGCGATGAAAGGGCCGACGGTGTATTTGACCTTAACTCCGATGGCTTCGATGAATTTTAGCTGCAAGCTCGGAAGTATCTGGCAGTTGATGTTGGTGCGCAGGGTGATGGCGGCTCTTCCGCCGGTGGAACTGGTTCGATCAAGTTTTATCAGTCGGAAATCTGGGAGGAACACATTGATTTCAGGAATGGTTCATTCGTTGAGAAAGTCGAGGAATTCGATATGTGTACTTCTTCAGGAGCATGCGTTCCAGTTGGCTATTCTGATGTTTTGACGGACCATTGAGAAACGCAATCATGGCTTGAATTGGTTCCGAACGGGTTCTGCAGGATCGCGTGATAATGGTGGCTTGAGTCGGAATTGCAACGACTTCCTCCGCTGATAACATCGAATCATCGATCACGGCGGATGTTGCACCAGATTACGACGGTCCTGGAAGATCGCTTTGGGATGGCTGGGTTGCTGCAGCTGCGAACCAATGCTGAACAGAACGGCGACTGGGGACCGAACGGTTTAGGGGCACTTGGCGAATTGGGAGAGCGGGAAAGTTCTCGGTAGTGAGGGCCGGAAGCAGACCAGGGGCCGTATTTTGGATCTCGAAACGAACGACTTTTTGTACGAACGCTTGTGAGAAAAAGTTCTTCGTTTCGAGTTTCAAAATACGGCCCCAGATTATCGACGATGGCTGGGTTGGTTTTTGATCGACGATTTTTTTTCGAATTTCAAGAAATTCGGCTGCTTGCTTTGGGCATTCTTTGTTGGATACTTTGTGTGCCGCACCGCAGTTGGCACACACTGGGTCAGCATCCTTCATCCGCTCACAGGCTTCGGGTTCATGATGATGGCAATTTTTGGTGCCATGTCCAAACATCAGGTAGTTCTGGCACTGAGTTACATCGCGGTGGATGGGTTGGTAGCGGTCCCACTTGATGACGATGTGGAACAAGGATCTGATGTTTTGGAGGTCTTTCATGCACGTCGAGTTCTTTTCGAAGTGAATCTGGTACAGTTGATCCCGATAGCTTCGAGAATTGTCATGCCAACACATCTTATTGATTATTGAGACCGGTTTGAGCCCATTGGCTTTTAATTCATCGGACAATTCCTCCGTTTTCCTCTCCGGAAGGCGTATCGTTAGTGAAATATTGCACTTTCATCTGTTTAAGAATTTCCTTGACCGCGTTGTAATGGGATGGGATAGCGCCGAGATCATCACCTTGTAACCCTGTGAGTAGAGTTAGATTGTGCACTGCAGGCCGTTCTTGATGTAATAATACACCTTCTTCAGGAGGCCTTCTGGAAATCCTTTCACAATGAGCACAATGAGCGGCGGCATTTTCTCCTTCTTTCCTATTACCGATTCCTCTCCGTTTTCCAGAGCAGCTTAGTGGTTGTTAGCCAAGAGCTTTTTGGATGAGAGCACATCGTCGGGTGAGTTCAATCGGGAACGTTTCCCAGTCGAGCTCCCAGTCGACGTCACTATGCGGCGGCTTTCATATAACAGGGTCGGACTGTGTATCACACAATGCGAAAGGATCCCGTGCACCACGCACCAAAATGAAAGATCGAACGAAACAACACCTAGAAAACTTTTCAGAGTGCGAGCGAAAAACAAAACGTCACAAGAGAACGTCCATTAGTTATGTCACACAAAAGTGACTTTTATAACTCATCCCAACCCCCCTCCTCCCTTGTCACGTTTTTTGTATGGACCTTCAAATTCTTTTGTATGGATTGTCAGGTTTTCCTAAACCCCTTCCCCCTTACTACGTGACATAATTAATGGACCTTCCCGAACTGGAACGATGAATGAGAAAATTTGCGATGGTGTACTCCTATTATGTCGTTTACTGCCTCCCTTGGCCACATTTGGAATCTAGGACAGGAAAGTACTGTGCATTTAGTATATGCGTCCTGCCAAACAAAATTATAAGACGTCATCTTCTATTGTTATTATTTTCAATAGTTTAAAATATTTAACGACTAGTTTATGATAATTGAACGGAAAAATTCCAACCGATTGATGTAAATATCTTAAAAATCTATTGAGCATTTATCAAGTTATAAGCTTTTAAGGTGAATCGTTGCTCCATGTATTTTTTCCTATCTTTTATCTCGCTCTCGCAAACTCACCTTGCTATTTCAAATTGATAAATCTCGATTGTTAGTGAATGAACATCGAATCGAACTATATCAGATTGCTCACAGCAACTAAGCATACAAACTGAAGTGATTAATTTTTCAATATCTAGTGCAGACTATAAGTTATATCAATTCTAAATGTTGAGGTAATGATTGCCGTCATTAATGATACAGCATAAGCCCTTAATTTGTAACGATATTTCAAGACGGTCACTTATTTTTAGATTTTCAATTGACACCCTACCCTTGCCGTAAGAAGTAGTCTACATCAAAAAACAAAACAAACATTTGTCAATAAATGGACAATATTTTACATAATTTTTAATAAATGGACAATAATTGCACCATATTTAGTTCATGTCTCAGTTTTTAAAACAATTTTACTTCTGAGCAACGTATGCAAAACAATAGCACAAATCTTGTGTAAAATGTCCGGTTTCTAAGCCAACACGAATCTACACAACACGAATCGGTTTGAAAAAAATAATGTAAAGTTGCGAAAGCTTCGATGAGTGATACTTGGAATTTTTTGTTATCATTGGAAATTGTACCGACAATCCGTTGTTACAGATTGATTATCGAACTTTAAGTCGTACGGGACGACGAGTAATTTTTCCTATCTTATGTCACTGTGCTTAAGTCTCTTTTTGATTATTGCTTATCGCGATTTAGGAGATGCAAATCTTTGTTTTTTGCAGATCAACGCATGTCTGAAACAGTTATGGCTGGCCCACAATTGATACGTTGCGGATGCGTTTGCGTGAATTTGACAGTTTTCCCATAGCTTTTCTGTCAAATTTACGTCAACGCATCCGCAACGTATCAATTGTGGGTGACCCTTTATCGTATGTTCTCCACGACCTGAACAGGAGAAAATAACATTTTTGAATACCTAAGTTTGATCACAGAGAACAGACATCCAGGCTCGAACATATTTTCTTCAATTTACTGTGTAAACTTTTAAAAGCAAACCGTTGGAAAAACAACGCCGCCTAGTCTGTGTTTCACGAAACTAAAATTGACAGGCTATCAAATCTCAAAGGGGGCAAGTGGCGCCATCAACATACGATTCACCAAAACTCACGGAAACGAGCTGTAATTTTAAAATGGCAGTTACAGAAATTTACACAAGATGGGAACTCCAGCTTGGATGTCTGTTCTCTGTGGTTTGATCTCGATAACTTGCCTTGGTATTAAACAGTTTAAGCGGTAAAATACTTAAGTAAAATACCTAAGATTTGCTAGCAAAATATCTCTTGAATAACAAAACTTGTTGTTTGGGATACCAGGAAATACCTCAGAGGCACTATTTTGGTATTGTCTCACCTTAATTTGGTATTCGCATAACAATTTGGAAACACTTTTATGGTATTATCAACAGTATTATCCTCCGATATTTTACCTCTTATGCTGCGCTCTTAAATACCAGTTAGTTATCAAGTTATTCGTTCCTGCTCGGGTAGTGTGCACATGTATTAATAAACTCTTATCTAGAACAGAATCTGATGTTTGCATCTTCAAAATTGCGAAGTGACGGCTGCCATTCTGAGGCCCGTCCCGTAACCCTCAACATCAAATCTTTCCTTCCAGATAACGTTAGATGGTTTCTGCACTGCTTCGACTCTTATTTCAAAACGGGATATAAGTGATGAACAATATTTCCATCTCAATCCTCTAGAAAGTAAGTATTATCAGTAAAAGCTGATTTCTTCACCCCCGGGTTAAACTTTTATCATTCAAACTATATCATTAATCCTTCTTTAATGCAAGCAGTAGCGAAGAAATCGGCCCTAAGCTTAATTGAGAAATATTACTGCCTAATGTATTCTGTTTCTTCACTCTAGACACATACCATTTTGGTTACGATATCAATGCAGATGGAACCTTCCATCACCAAAACCGCGGGCAGGATGGAGTGACCTACGGGTGCTACGGTTACATCAATCCCAACGGAAGGCTTCACGCAACCCATTATGTGTCAGATCGCCGAGGCTACCGGGTTATTGAACCCAACACACCCGTATCGATATTTCTAGGCGATGAAAGTAATTCCAACGAGCAGATCAAAGATTCTCGTTTCAAGGTGCGTCCTTTGTATGCACTATTCCTACCAAAAGGATGTGGAACACACAACGCTGTGCAATCGGGAGCACCAAAAGACCTGAGATGATTTACAGACCTCCTGCTGAACCACTAAATGCGACGATTCCAGTCGATCAACCACCAGTGCTGACCTCTATTGAAACAGTACACTCATCCACCGACCATACAAGAGTGCCACCGTTCTTCTGGCTGTTTACAACAAGCACGACTTCTACTGCTGTTCCAACAACATCCAGAAGTACAACACAGAACCCCCGAGCTCCGTGTGCTTGTGATGAGTCCTAGACGTTAAAACCGGATAAAAAAATAATAACATGAAAACTTCAGAGAGGATTATCATTATAAAATAAATGACGTCTATGTCATTTGTCGGGCATTCGTTCACTTATCGTACATTTCATTATGCTTAAAATCTAAATCGATGATAGCTTCCCGCTGTACTCCGCTTTTATCTTCAATAATAAATGTTTGTTCAGGTACCACCTCTTCAACCATATCCGAAACGTCATACTCGTAGCTCTCATCACTTTCGTCATCCAGCAGAACAGTAGGAGCGGAATGGTCGAACCGACTCCGTGAGGGATCCATAGAAATCGGTGCTGTGTGAATGTTGAGTTTTATTCCGTGGAATGTTAGCGGCCGAGACAGGGTCCAAGTACATACTGGGCACCCAATCAGTATGCCAATCTTCACTCAGTTCAGCGCTGTGTCCTAATCGAAACAAAAAACTGTTTCGCGAAACTAGCCCTCACAAAAATCTCATTGGAACTAACCTGATCTGAAATGAAACGAACACACTGCGTAATAATCAATCGTCTCGTTTCCGAAATTCCCAGCGCCTTGCACCATAGTTTCCGCCTGGTAATGGATAGGGTTTCGCGCGTTTTAGTTCTTCGGTCGATGCGGGGGAATCGATAGAATTTAACCTCGCTCGGTGTTTTCGTTCCGGGTTTGATTCGGCTTTTACATCCCCGCACCATACACGTTCGGGTCACTGGAAACAGGAACGGAAGCACGTATCGTTCGAAATATATTTGATTTGACTTACTTTTGGATGAATTTGGGGCAGTTGCCCAACGGATGTGCGGAATCGTCTATTTTTTCAGTGAAAGCATCTATAGAAGTAAACACAAAGTGACAGCTGCGATGGGATTTTTATATCGACGAAAATGAGTGAGACTGAAAGCTTCACCAATACAGAGGCAATGTGCGAACTTATCGACGAGGGGAATGAATTTGAGAGCAATGTGATGTTGTCATCGATGTTCTCTCTCCGCTCCGCTCTTGGCGATTGAAGCGAACGGAAGAATATCGAGCGCGCCAAAAAGTGAATTTTCTACGCGCATTTTTTTTTCTCCACGTGTTTCTAGCAGATTTTGGATGGCTGGTACAGAAGCTAGTAGTTTGAATGGAGCGTAATGTGATGTTTGAGTTTATCGAATAATTTCGTGACACCTAAAGATAAGCTGGATTGCATTGCACTAAAATATTTGAAAATACAGTGTCGGACAAAACAAAAAGACCCCTTTATCATGAAACAGGTTTAGTTTAGGTGCCAGTTGTAGAAGTCATCAACACTATTTAGTTTATTTATGGGAATTTAGTTTATTATCTTTGACAAAGAAACGAAACATCATCACAGTTATAACAACAATCTAAAAAACAAATCTTCCCTTCAAGCATTCGTATGTCAAAAAAAAAATACACGCGACAATAAAATAAGACAAATTCATTCATAAAACCGGTTCTCTCAACGTCTATCATCAGTATTTGGTAGTGTATCCTTTGTTCCGGATTACCGCCCGCACTCTCCGTGGCATTGACTCCACCAATGCTCTACATGTGCTGACTGGAATCGCATACCAAGCCTTCTGGATTCTGACTCAAAGTTCGTCCTTGTTTTTGGATTTCGAGGGATTTACTGACTTCTTTACGATCTGACAAAGGTTTACGATCCGATTAAGATCAGGGGACTGCACTAGCCATTGCATGACATCAACATTGTTGTCCGCAAACCCTTTCTTGACGGTACGATCAGTATGTTTTGGATTATTGTCTTGCATGAACTGCCATTTAAACGGCTTTTACTACTCCGCGTGAGGAAGCATAACGGCATGCATAATCTCGGCGTAGAGATATTGGTCCATTATATTCTTAATCCAGAAGATTGGACCGACTCCATACCATGAAAAGCATCCCACACCATGATGTGTCCGCCACCGTACTTGAATCCGCCGGTCGCCGAACCCACCGTTTTCCGTCACGTTCAATCAAATTAACTTTTGTTTCATCTGACCACAGTATGTTCCGCCACTTTTTTCCCGTTTTCGGAGCCAACCCGTTCCAGTATTTCCGGGTCCATTGTGTCTCCAAGTGGCCCACCGCTTTCTTTTGCTCAAGGATTACTACACACAACGAATAGTTATTATTTAAATTAAAAAAACAATTGCCATGGTTGAAGAGTTGCGTTGGTTCTTTTTCGCAGAAAGCGGTTTGCTTTTAAGACATGAACCCTCAAACCTTCAATTTAAAATTTTGCTGCGCTGTACACTTAAAAGTTGAAACTTTGAAAATGAATTGTCAAATCAATATTTTTCATTAAAAGGTTTTATTTTCAGAAAAATAGTAGAAATGTCGAAATGGAACCGTGGCATCATTATAATTGAAAACAAATTATTTTTGTTGTGAAATAAACTTTCAACCAATGTTTGGAACCGCTGCAAAAAAGGCAATTGATTAATTCCATTAAAACTTCCACATTCATGTAGTAACGTACCCATTCTTCAGACAGATATGTTTGCTTTTGTATGTCGGCGATCTTTGAAAACGTATATTTTTTTACACTTCAACCCCTACAACTAGCGTTGCTAATATTTTTTTTTTAATAAACTGGAAGAATGCAAAAAAAAACTGGGTAAAACTGGATCCTACAGAAAATAAAGCAAAAGCCCGCATAATGAAAAACAATTTGTCGCATATTCCAATCCATTTCCAATTTTACTTATGTTGTATGTAAAATTTATTGTTTTAACTATAAATAGTTTACACTAACACAGATTACTGTAAGCCACATTGTCATAATAAGATTTCTAATATTTTAGATTATATATAAACATGTTGACATAAAATAGAACGGAAATAGAGCGAATACAACCGCCTATTCAGCATGATGTTATTTGAGCTTTTACCATCTGACAAATGGTTAAAACTGTATAGGATATTGTTAACTTACAGTTATGAACTATAAAAGTTATTGTCAGAACAATATGGAATATAATTATCAATAACATGCGAAGCAAAAATGACAAAATGAATGGTAAAAATAATCCCTCTTTTGATTTTGTCCTAAACAGTTTGAAAAAATTCACAATTTGTCCTTACACACAAAATTTAAATAGAAACAAAACTCGCATATCAATCCAAAAATTTAAAACACTAAATAAAGGCGTAAGATTTGGATTCAACAATAGCAAAAATAAAACATCATTTAGTTCGAAAATCGACAATCGACTAAATCCCGTTTTTCTGTTATGAACGCAGAATAAGTCGCGATAATAGAAGCTATCGAATATGCAATTATTTTCAACCAATTAAAATAAGTCATTTTACTGATTCTCAGAGTTGCTGCCTCAAATTACTGAATAATGAGATTTATGATAATAACCTCATAGGAAAAGTTTCTTTGATTTATTATTACAACTTCCAAGAGTTAGTCATACAAAAGATTCCAGGTCATATCAATCTATCAGGAAACGATAGAACTGATGCTGCAGCCAAATTAGCTATTGCAAGACCAACACAGGAAAACTATCCTCTTACGGTAGGTGACTGTTTGAAAACACTACAAACAGCAGTCTTTTAAGGGAACAGAAATCGTTCCAAATTTAAAAAAGGGTTCAACAATGATAGGGTGAAAACGAATCTCGCAATCAGGGCTGTGTAAAAAAAAATGGAAAAAACTGGTCAAAAATTAGAAAAACTGGATTATTTGAAGATTTAACTGTTTGACTGGATCCATTAAAAAAACTGGAAGAATCCAGTTTAAACTGGAACATTGGCGTCCCTGCCTACAACTTTTCTAATACAATAACTAGCAACTATCATGTATCTTCAAAATGTGCGTCATTTTATACCCTAAAAGTCATCTATGCAAAGTTTTCAAATTCAAATTGAAATAAAAAAGTTACAGCAAAAAACTTGTTTTTACAAGTCCCACCCTAAGGAAAGTTAGAAAAACTGTTATTAAACGATACGTAGATGAGATAAAATTAAAAAAATTTCACCAAAGTTTCATAAAATTAAAATATCTTCAATTCTGTTGAAGAAAAAATCCTCTAAACCATAAAAATAAAAAGTTGAAATTTTTATTATGCACATAAAAGGACCACCCTAGTCACAACCCAAACCAAAAGATAGATCTTATTTTAAAAATCAAATCTCCCGAAGAAACCGTCTGTCTAAAGATTATGGTTTTCGAGTTATCGCTTTTTGTCGCGAAATTAGTCCATTCGGACCATTTTTAGGGGCGTAAAAGGTCCACTGAGTTGAAATTTTGTGGTATACCCCTGTTTAGTATACTAATTCGTATCTTAAAGCTAGATCACCATTTGTCAAGTGACCAGTCTAAAACGCGTCTCCCAGTCAGGCAAAATTGAGTTTATAAAACCCACCACCTTTCCAAATTTGCGATCCAAATTTCTTTAGGTTGTATATAGCCACTGTACAGAAATTTAAGTCTGCTCTTGTACACAGCATACAACTGCAAATCAGATGTTCCGAGGTTTCACGTTCCATGTTACAGAAACGACAGATATCATTCTGACCCTGGCCAATGTTTTCAAATGATATCTACTCGGGCGTGTCCGAGTTACTACACACTTGAATTTTTTATAGAAATCTGTAAAGTTTTACCGAATTCTCCACAGCTGAACGTTCGGTAATCCAATTTCGGATTTCGGTAAAATTTTACCGAAATCCGGTAAATTTTTGCAGATATCTGTAAAATTTCACCGAAATCCGTAAAATCAGATTACCGAACGTTCAGCTGTTGAGAATTCGGTAAAACTTTACAGATTTCTGTAAAAAAATCTAAGTGTGTAGGCCAGTATAGGTACAAAGAACTCTGTTAATGAGATCCAGAAGCTTTTTACTAATTGTAACATTTGGAATTATAAACCTTTCGCTTGAGAACACTTTGTGGTGACCAACCAATTGGTCATCACCCTTTGCTCTTTCCAAGATTTTAATTCCATTTTATGGCACAGTATGATATACCGCAGAATGGTTCTGAGTCAATAAACTGTGCATTTGAACCTTGTTTAGCAAGTTCGTCTGCCCTTTCATTGCCTTTAATGCCACAGTGTCCCGGAACCCAGAATAAATTTACCGAGTTCTCTTGACACACCTTTCGCAATGAAAGAATGCATTCCCACACAAGTTTGGATGTACATTTATAATTACTTAACGCTTTGAGTGCCGCTGTCTGTAAAAATACAAATATTTGCATAACTATATTTTCTCTTCAGACAAACGTTAGCACATTTTATTAAAGCAAAGATCTCCGCTTGGAAAACCGTTGGATAGTTTCCCATCGCAATTGAGATTTCTACCCCAGGGCCGAAGATTCGTGCTCCCGTTTTTGTTCCAATTTTTGAGCGATCTGTGAAGAATTTTATTGAGCCATGACGGACAGTGGGACCTCCGACTTCCCAATCTATACGTGACGTTTCTCATATCTTGTAAGGGATGTCATGGTTTTCCACAGGTTTAATCCAGTCTCCATTCATATACATCACTGGCCCATTTTGAAAGCTTTTTGAAATGCTCAGGTGACCGACTAAATCACCAGACATGAAAGTTTTCAACCGTTTAAGTCTAAGCATACTCTTTTCCGCTTCTAATTGCACGTATTCGTGCAAAGGCAGCAGATTTAGCATTGCATCCAACGCATTTGATGGAGTGCTTCGCATCGCTCCCGTTATAGCAATGGACACTATCCGTTGAAGTTTTGTAAGCTTTTTCTGTGCAGTAGCCTCTTTTGTATTTGGCCACCACACAAGAGAAGCATAAGTTACCTTTGGACGTATTATGGATGTATAAATCCACATTATCATTTTTGGTCTTAAACCCCATTTTCTGCCAAATGTTTTTGAGCAAATCCAGAAGGCACTGGTTGCTTTACCGATCACACACTCAAGATGAGCATTCCAGTTCAGTTTCGCATCCAGTGTCACTCCTAAGTATTTAACATGTTCACTAAGATGGATCTTTAATCCTCCTAGCTGAAACGCTTTTAGAATAAACTTCCTTTTCCTAGTGAAAGGTACAATTACTACTTTTGCTGGATTAATGCTAAGGCCCTCCTTGATACACCAAGACTGGGTAAGTTTTAGGGCCCATTGCATTCTTTCTAAAATAATGTTGTCAAATTTTCCCCTCACTATAATGACTATATCGTCTGCAAAACCTGCAACCTCGAAACCTTTTTCCTCTAAGCTTCTTAGAAGCTCGTCTACAACTAAGGACCACATAAGTGGTGAGAGGACTCCTCCTTGGGGACAACCTTTCGTTGCCCGTATTGTAATAGACGAACTTCCCAGCTCTGAAGTGATTTCTCTTTTTGCGAGCATGGTATGAACCATTTGTTAATTATGTTCATGTCAAAGTTCCTTTTCTTCATGGCACGAGCCATAGATGAATAGGAAGCGTTGTCGAAAGCTCCTTCAATATCTAAGAAAGAACAGAGTGCTATTTCTTTTACCGATAGAGCTTTTTCTACCTTTAAAACCACACTATGCCGTAACTGTTGACTTACCAGACTGGTAAGCAAACTGAAACTCAGGAATTGATATAATCATTCAACCCTTTTTCCATAGTCTTTAATAGGACTGATGAAAGACTAATGGGTCTGTATGATTTAGGATGCGCCTTGTCTCGCTTTCCTACTTTAGGTATGAAGATAACTTTTACTTGTGTCCATGAAGTTGGAATATGGTTGGAAACTTGCCTTAAAAATCTTAATTAATGGCGAGATCAACACTGCTTTGCCGTTTTGAAGTAATGCTGGAAATAAAGGGCGATACGGTCAAAATTTGGTCAATATCAACTTGACGTATTTCTTTCAATTTTGCATTTAAAAAACCTGAACACCCCTCATTTTGAAGGTGTGTGTGTAGAATGTTGCTCCTATTTTGATTTTGGAATTCACTCTTCAGTTGTCAAAATGCCGTCCAAGCAAGAAGAGCAGCGTATCAAAATTTTGCTCGCGCATCGCGAAAATCCGAGCTACTCGCACGCAAAGTTGGCAAAATCGCTAAAAGTTGCCAAATCAACCGTTACAAATGTAATTAAAGTGTTTGGGGAACGTTTTTCGACAGCCAGGAAGTCTGGATCGGGGGGAAATCGAAAACCGGAAGCCGCTGAGACGACAAAGAGAGTTGCCGGTAGTTTCAAGCGAAACCCTAACCTATCTCTCCGAGATGCCGCAAATAAGCTGGGTGTATCGTCTACAACCGTGCATCGAGCCAAAAAACGAGCCGGACTATCGACTTACAAGAAGGTAGTGACTCCAAATCGCGATTATAAACAAAATACGACGGCCAAAGCGCGATCTCGGAGGCTGTACACGACGATGTTGACGAAGTTTGACTGCGTGGTAATGGACGACGAAACCTACGTCAAAGCCGACTACAAGCAGCTTCCGGGACAGGAGTTTTATACGGCAAAAGGAAGGAAAGGTAGCAGATATTTTCAAGCACACGAAACTGTCAAAGTTCGCAAAGAAATATCTGGTTTGGCAAGCCATCTGTACCTGTGGCTTGAAAAGCAGCATTTTCATAGCTTCCGGGACTGTCAACCAAGAAATTTACGTGAAAGAGTGTTTGAATAAACGTCTGCTGCCTTTCCTGAAGAAACACGGTTGTTCCGTACTGTTTTGGCCGGATTTGGCATCTTGCCATTACGGTAAAAAGGCCATGGAGTGGTACGCCGCCAACAACGTGCAGGTGGTTCCCAAGGACAAGAACCCTCCCAACACGCCAGAACTCCGCCCAATTGAGAAATACTGGGCTATTGTCAAGCGGAACCTAAAGAAGACCAAAAAAACTGCTAAGGACGAGCAGCAGTTCAAGGCAAACTGGCTTTCTGCAGCGAAGAAGGTGGACAAGGTGGCTGCACAAAATCTGATGGCAGGGGTCAAGCGTAAGGCCCGGCAATTCGGATTTGGAAAAGCGGAAGCCTAACTGAATATTTTTCCTGAATTTTATACTAATTGAACTTGAAAAAGAAATTTAATTTGATTTTTTAAATAAACGATTTCACCGATTTACACGCGTTTTCCCTTGACCAAATTTTGACCGTATCACCCTTTATCCCGTCCATTCCTGCAGATTTGTAAGGCTGAAAAGATCTCAACGCATTTTCTACCCTGGCTCTCTTAAAGATTTTGTCAGCCAAGTCATTTGCAACAATTTTCGCTCTAACAGACATTTGAGATGTCCTTGTCGAACTTTTTTTACCTTCAAGTGATCCCTCTCTGATTGGATCTACACACAAAACTGATCCAGGAAAATGTGTTTCCATAATCAGCTTTAACGTTTCACTAGGAGTTTTTGTAAAAACTCCATCCTCATTTTCCCAAGATTCCCAAGTTCAATCGTATGATCCTTTGCAAGAGCCCTCTGAAGTCTTACGACTTCTGGACTATTGCTTATGTTTTCACACGTTAGAACCCAGCATCTTCGTTTAGATTTTCTTATTTCTTTATTGTACTCAGAAAGTGCACTCCTAAAGGGTGTCCACGATGAAATTGCCACACTATGAAATTGCTCTAACTTTTTAACCGTTCTCGCATCGTTCCATCGCTAAAACATTAGGAATCGCGAATTCCATGGTGTCGCGAGTGATTAAGCGGTTCGAGGAACGGTTGACCACCGATCGGAAGCCCAGAAGTGAAGGAAAAAGTATTCCGTACAACACCAAAAATCACAACCGCGTAGTTGGGGCCTTCAACCGAAATCCGAACGCCTCCGTTCGGGATGTGGCTAAGAAGCTGCACCTAAGCCGCAGTTTTGTCCAGAAGGCCAAAACTAAGGCTGGGCTTCGAACGTTCAAGGTACAAAAGGCCCCTAATCGCGACGAGAAGCAGAACAAGTCCGCCAAAACCCGTGCCAGGAAGTTGTACCTCAACATGCTGACGAAAGTTGAATGCTGCATCATGGACGACGAAACATATGTGAAGGCCGACTTCAAACAGATCCCCGGCAACCTGTTTTTCACGGCCAAGGATAAGTTCAGCGTTCAAATTTGCGAAGAAATTCCTGGTTTGGCAAGCCATCTGCACGTGCGGGAAGCGGAGTGCACCTTTCGTGACCCAGGACACGATGAACGGACAGGTGTACATAAAAGAGTGCCTCCAGAAGCGGCTGCTTCCTCTCCTGAAGGCCCACAACGTCCCAACAATCTTCTGGCCGGATTTGGCCTCATGCCACTACTCCAAGGACGTGCTGAAGTGGTATGCGGACAATAAGGTCAATTTCGTGCCGAAAATGTTCAACCCTCCCAACACTCCGGAGCTCCGCCCCATCGAGAAGTACTGGGCGATTATGAAGCAGCACCTTCTTAAACGACCTAAGGTAGTGAAGACAGTCGAGGAACTGAAGAAAGTATGGGTTTACATGCAAAAAACGGTTGATTCACAGGTTGTGCAGAATCTTATGGCCGGGTTTAAGGTCAAGGTGCGGGCATTTGCGTATGGACTGTAAATAAAATACGAGTAAAATGGTAAAATGAAGTTTAATAATTATTTCTCAATTCCAGAAAATTTGATGGCAATCGGATGAAAACTCGAATTTTGCGAATCAATTTTGTGTGTGGCAATTTCATCGTGGACACCCTTTATAGGGGGTTCAATCTGAGGTTCTTTTCGCTTTATTAAACAACCTATGAGATGTTTTACGCAGACGTTCCAACTTAGAGTTCCACCACGGAACATCCCTGTTAGAGGACGATTCCTTGATAGGACAACTAATATGGAAAGAATTTAAAATCGTATAATTTACCTTTTGGGAAAATGATTCCAATTTCTGAACTGAATCAATCTTTCCACCCTCTGTAAATAACTCCGAGTATAAATGTTGTGCATATTGATCCCAGTTTGTTTTTCTCGGATTCCGAAATGTAGTAGTTGACCGATTTCCTCCACTCCATTCGAACACAATGTGTCTATGATCCGACAATGACGTTTCCTCAGAGACTTCCCACTTTGAAATACGTTCATAAATTGCACTATTGCACAATGTCAAATCCAAGACTTCTTGTCTGATAGCATTTGAAAAGGTAGGTTCGTTTCCCTTACAGATATTCCAATAAGCACTCCCCTCGACTGTTGATATCCATACTACCCCACACGGTATGATGTACGTTGGCATCACAGCCAATTATGAATAACTTATTATTTGCTCTGCAGTACTTGACAAATGAGTCGATCTCAGGAGGAGGCACCTCAGGAGCATCACCTGGAAAATAGGCTGAAGCCACTATGACCTCAGTTTTTCCTCTGGTGGTAGGCACCTCAACCATGACCGCAACAATGTCCCGTTTGAAGAATTCTGTAATGGGATAGCATTTCAGTGTTTTATCAACCAAAACAGCAGTTCTTGGCGTACTATGATTTTCATCATAGAACAACTTACAGTCCTGTGTTTGAATACCAAGTATTTTTCCTTTATTATTCCATGGCTCTTGAATTAGTACCACGCCCAGCCCCTCCTTTCTAAACCTCCGACTCATGACAGCAGAAGCTCCTTTTGCATGATGGAGGTTCACCTGCAGGAACTTAGGTGGTTTCATTTCTAAGGGTGGCACGCTCTTTTTTGCTTGTGCGGGGAGCGATAGACCTCCGCTGAGCAGCCGCTGATGAACGAGGCCGAAGCTCCTATAGCTTCGTCTCTTTTCCACTTGACGAAACGGCAAATCAAATAGTTCCAATCAATCGTTAAAAAGTCTGCAACAAAAATGAAAAGTCTGCAAATATACAGACATGTCTGTAAATATGGCATCCCTGCACGGATTTCACAATCAACACAGCTTTTCAATGTGTACACGCAAAAAAAAAAAACCGCAGTAGAAACTACCATTTCGAGGATTAAATTAAGCTCTAACAATAACCATTTTCAGCTGACTATTATTATAATAAATGCGTATGATTTTACCATACCTGCGATTAGATCAACCATGGTGCGGTTGATATCAATATGGGGTCTGTCAAATATACCACAAATGATGAAGGTTTTACCATAAACGTGGTAAATTTGACTGAAATCTCATGGTAGTTTTAAAGATAGGCATAGTCAGGTAAAATGGTAGTTTTTACTACAAGATTTTTTCATGTGTACAGTTCACTTGGTAATTTACAATGCGTCAGCGCTGGCGCAATCATTTGTCAGATTAATAAAGATAATCGCCAGAGGGTGTCGCATGAATGCAATTCAAATTGACGGTTAGTGTGCTAACGTGAAGTTTTCATTTGCAGGTGGTCTTACCCTAGTAGCACACTTGTTGCCATTCAGTTGAGATAACATAAATATCACTTGCTAAGTCATAATCAAGTTACTACAACTAGTTATGATCGTAGTGTGCTACTTGGGTATCGTTTTGTCCGACACTGTAAACTCAACGCAACAATGGCGAAGGTGAATCAAAATGTATGTTATATTTATTTTCCGGAAAGTATTTCTGTAAGGGATCAATCTATATTTCTTTTTTTTTTAATCTTATTGGGCTTAAAATGGTGAGTTGACGACTTCGAAGAAGGGTGCGACCAGCCTCTGGTCCTCACAAGTTCCTACCTCACGTCTCCTTGAGTCATATGATCACAAAAGTCTGCCAGCTGAAACATGGAGACGCTGGTTGGCGTAGCCTGGGCAATGTTGTCATTTTGACAAAAGCGAAGTGAGTGGGTGCGACCTGTAAATCATATCATAATTTTCCATTCTCATATCCTTCAGATCTTCCAGGGCATCATTGTAAAAAAATTATCATTTGAAATGCATTTTTTCTCATGACTGTCATACATTATTGAAGTTTTCTGGTTCATAATGCATGCTCAAGTTTGTCTACAATTGCAACAAAAAAGCAGTCGGCGCACATGTAATTTTCAGTTCATATTATAATATCCCTTCACTATATGTATTATCTTATATGACATTGTTTATTCATTACACATTACAATTCATCTTTATCATCATCATTAACATTTTTATCATTACTTGTGTTTTCGTGATTTATATATTAACATTAAAATAATTCCATAAATTTTATCTTGTAGGTTATATATACTTTTAATTATTATTTCTTATATGTCCAATTATTATTTTGATCCTTTCTTCTCCTCCGAAGATTTAGAAGTATCTAGTGCCTTGAAAACAAGAAGCTACACCCAAAATAAAAAAGCAAGATTGTAATGCAATTTCGCATGATTTGGTTTCATTTCTCGTAATGGATCGCAACTTGGAGAAAAAATGCAACATTGGTCGTGGGCAAAAAAGCAACACATCAATTCGATTAGAAAAATTCAATGTGTGCGTGAGCTTGTGCAGTTGATTAGTAGTAGTAAATTCACTGGCTCACAAAAAAAAAGATAACGATCCGCTACTGAGAGTCAAACCGCGACCGTCAGCATGACGGCTCTTCATTGTAACCATCCAGTCACCACAAGAAGTTGAGGTGAACGGAATAAAAGCCCTACAGTTGCTTCGGTTGTCGAGGCACTCAACGTTACAACAATGAAGCAAATGTCGGTCGCACACACTTACATGGCTTCGTTTATTTCATAAAACGCATGGTGACTTGATGAGAGGGCGATAGGAGTGTGATGACGAATGCAAATAGAAATAAAACACTTGACAGCGTAATAACAACAGTGGCATATGGCGTAGCGGCGTTCTGTGCCATTATCTCACCCACATTGAGAAGTTTTTGACGGTTGAACAAAAACCCAACGGTTGCTGCGACTGTCGAGGCACTAGGCACACAGCAATAACCGCTAGCACACACTTACATGGCTTTGTTTATACCATAAAAAGCTTTGTGGATCATGATGGGCAAAATTGCCTTTTCCGAACCATGCGGATTTCTCAAGATATAATTGCAAAAACTGCAATTGCATTTTTTGCTACAATTTCAACTTTTGGGTGTACAATGGAATGTGGTGTTAAAAATATACGGGATATACGGGAGGCCGAAGTAATGAAAATTTTAAAGTGGAAGCTGTGGCAGTGCAACCGAAAAACTTTGAACGTTTATTTCATTATACCTACTCTTCACTAATAATACAAATGTTATGAAGTACAGCAATGAAATCCAATCGTGGTAATGTTTCTAAGAATTAAAAAATGATCTGACATCAAAACATGTTCACTTAAAAATTCTCCTGTATATCCGATGCATAAGAGATTGATTCTTCCTTAGGGAATCCTGGTACTTTTCCAGCTCAGAATAATAGTTTTTCCGTACATTGATGCTCTCTGGACCCCAGTCCAGGATTGGCTTCAATGCTTGGAAGATTCGTTGTTCAACACGCACCGCAGGTTGCATGTAAATTGCAAAGAAGCCCCAAACAACGGTTTGCATCACAGTGAATGAATACAGGCACCATCCGAAAACTTGAAAACAAACAAAAAGTGTTAGTGCTGAAAAAAAAGTACACCAACTCCGCCACTTACCATTATAGCCAATGGGAACCTCCATCAGCTTATATCTACTCACTTCTAGTAAGAAGATAGCTACTATTATAAACAAAGTTAAGAACCCCCAGCAAATCCGCCAGAAAATTCCTGTCTCAATTCCTAGCATAAATTTTATATCCACACAAATTCGATTGACTCCGTAGATCCAGCAAATTGTGATCACCTCCAGTATGATCAATGTAAGAGTAGGAAACGTCACGCCGTAGTAGTCTATCACGTCCAGTACGCTTAGGCCGCCCTATCAAACAACGTTTTTGAAAGATATAGCTTCTTTAAAATCATTCGATCAACACTTACCGGAGTTATGAACACCAATCCATAGCTGAATCCAGCTATAGCAATCCCCACCGCAGCCTTCCACGTTTGAACCTGTGGATACCGATCCCTGATTGATGTCATTATGGCCGTCACAACTCCCATGTTGGTGCCCAATCCCAGCAGAATAAACATCAGGAAGAACATGACTGCAAACAGATTCGGGACAAACTCCATCTTGGCGATTGCGTCCGGATAGATGACAAATACCAGCTGAGGACCTGCTTTCATGACTTCGGATACATCCCTCTGGGTTATGTGAGCAAGGTTACCCACCACTCCAAATACGATAACGCCGGAGATCAGTGAAGTGAAGGTGTCCAACCAGGAAATGATCATGGCGTCTCTGTTGAATGGAATGTTTTGACCGAGGTTGTTCAGTGGGCAGAAGATTGTGAAAACTTACCGATAGATGTTGCTTGAGAAACTGTTAAACGACGAGAACACGATTACCGCCCCTAGTCCTATGGTAAGTGAAAAGAAGCATTGGCTGACAGCTGCATACCAGACCTTGAATTACAAAAAAAAAACCAGTTTGGGGCAAGCTACCTCTAAAATAAAATACGGGACTAACCGTAGGCTCAAGAAGTTTTCCCCACTGCGGTGTCACAAAGTACTTCAAACCTTCCAGGGCTCCGGTCAAGGTACAAGCCCTTACCAGCAAAATGAACAAAATAACGTATGGAAATATAGCTAGAAAGTATGAGGCTTTCCCAGAACTCTTGATGCCTTTGATCAGAAGACACGTGATAGTGATCCAGCAAACGAGTAGATAAATTGCCAACTGCCAATCTGGGACTCCAATACCATTATCGATGTTTGGTAACAGGTTCATTATCGTCTTCCTGTAATCGTCAATAATTCATTTTGCAACACTTCTACAATCAATCGTGATCCCTTACGTAAAATACAACTCCGCTGATGGCACCACTGTACCATTCCGTTCCCCTGAATGAATCTGCCCGATAAAACTCGAATCCACGCAGTCCGCCCACTCCCGTTGGCATTCGCTCCATGGCAGGGGATCACGGAATGAGTCTACAAAATATTTCACCGCTAAAGACAGCAATGCTGCGTAGTAACCAACGATCGTGAACAACGTTATGGTTTGTCCAACTCCAACGCCCCTCATCAGGGGACACAAATCGAACACCTTAACACATCCCCGGCTGGAGAACTGGCCCACAACCATTTCCAAGTAATACAACGGTCGCCCTACTACAAACAATACGATCAAGTATGGGATCACAAAAGCCCCGCCGCCATTCTGCAGTGCCGTGTATGGAAACCTCCAAACATTGCCGAATCCGACGGACAGTGCAATGCATGACAACAGGAACTCGATCTTCTTGCCCCACTTCTCGCGTAGATGCTCGTCTGGCTCGGCTGCAACGCCATCTACTGCTGCGGCGCCATAACTGACGACGTTCTGCAATGGCATATTTACAATCTTTAATTAGATCTCCAGGCGTGTGGGGATGCAATTGATTAGATAGGAAATCAGATGTAACACTTGAAACACGATGTCGATCATACGGGTGGAGAACAGCTGAATGTATATAAGGGAAGTGAGGGTGAGTTCGCGACTTCTAATTTGTTTTGCTCGGAGAACATGAATGGTGTCATTTCACGGTGAAAACAAAGTGAAGTGAACATACACTGGGCGAAAAAATTGAGAGGAATTCATAGGAATTCGTCTGGAAATTTTTCAAAAGATATTATTGCAAACTTAATACGATTCTCTAACAGAAAGAAGTTCATTGGACGATCGTATGAAAATTTTCCTCACAGAAAAAAGAGTTGCAATCGGAGTTCGAACCATGAACCTCGGGATCCACAGGCGCCTGAATCTAGTCTGTAGTATGAAAGATTGCAAACATTGTGGTATGGCGTATGAAAGATTGCAAAAAAAAATGTTGTTTACGCTTTCTTTGGTGAGAAATGAAACGTGGGGAAATTTATGTTTTTTCATTAAGTCCAGCTGCTTCTGATGCTCATGTTACATGTTACAGTTCCTCTACGCTCAATTGAGAGCGATTGAAACATACACCCAAAATAAAAAAGCAAGATTGTAATGCAATTTCGCATGATTTGGTTTCATTTCTCGTAATGGATCGCAACTTGGAGAAAGAAAGCAACATTGGTCGTGGGCAAAAAAGCAACACATCAATTCGATTAGAAAAATTCAATGTGTGCGTGATGTTGTACAGTTGATTAGTAGTAGTAAATTCAATGGCGCACAAAAAAAAAGATAACCATCCGCTACCGAGAGTCGAACCGCGACCGTCAGCATGACGGCCATTCATTGTAACCATCCAGTCACCACAACAAGTTGAGGTGAATGGAATAAAAGTCCTACAGTTTCTTCGGTTTTTGAGGCACTCAACGTTACAACAATCAAGCAAATTTCGGTCGCACACACTTACATGGCTTCGTTTATTTCATAAACCGCATGGTGACTTGATGAGAGGGCGATAGGAGTGTCATGACGAGTGCAGATAAAAATAGAACACTTGACAGCGGAATAGCAACAGTGGAATATGGCGTAGCGGCGTTCTGTGCCATTGTCTCACCCATATTGAGAAGTTGTTGACGGTTGAACGAAAACCCAACGGTTGCTGCGATTGTCGAGGCACTAGGCACACAGCGATAACCACTTGCACACACTTGCATGGCTTTGTTTATACCATAAAAAGCTTTGTGGAACATGATGGGCAAATTTGCCTTTTCAGAATCATGCGGATTTCTCAAGATATGATTGCAAAAACTGCAAAATTGCAATTTTGCATTTTTTGCTACAATTTCAACTTTTGGGTGTATGATCTCTACAGATTGTTTATACCACTGAATCCATAAATCAGGCAAGCTAGAGAATGAATGATTCAATCAAAGCGACCCACGCAATATCCACATTCATTTTGAATCCTGTGAATCATCTGTTAGCCTTCTAGAGAATCATCCGTGAATCAAAATTTAGAATCAACATGAATGCAAAATTGCATTCATGGATTTGCTTGTTGAGTGGAATAGAAGTCAACTGAATTCTTTTAGCGTTTTCCGCTTCCCGGTTTGATTAGTAATGATTTTTTCATTCCTTAACCGATTTTTGACGCTAAAATTCTGCTGGTCACAGATTAATTCTGGATTCAGATAAGGTAATTTTTCATTGCAAATTGTGGACCATAATATATTGTCAGTGATAAATTGTGATATTAATAAAATAACAATAAATTAACATACCCTAGCAGACTTAGGTTCGTCGTTGGCTTCCCTGGTAATCTTTCGGATACCGCGGTTCGGTTCCGAGGGCCGCGTTTCGTTCCGACAAAACATGAACTTACGAAATATCATTTTATACTGATATTCAAAGCCGAATACGATGTAGTATCAGAGAACCTTCTCGGCCACCGTAACAGTGACCAATACCCTGACCACCCGTGATCCGGTTTGGTAAATTGCTTTCCGTTCCAACAAAATATCGTATCATTTTAAATTAATATTCTAAGACGAGTGTGATTAAGTAACGGAGCACCTTTTCAAACGTAATCTTGCCATAGTTGCCAGTAACCGGATCATCCGAAATCTAGTTCGAAAGACCACTTTTCATTCCGACATAACAAGGCTTGCGACATATAATCAAATGCTAATTTTCAAAGGCGAATAAGATGGAGTACCAGAGTACCGTTTAAACATAATCTGAGCACAATAACCAGTATCCGGATAATTCAAAATTCAGTACCAATGACCACTTTTTGTTCCGAAAAAATAATCAGAATAATCTGGATACTGGTCATTGTACTCATTTGATTGAGTACCAGGAAATATTCCCAAAAGAATTCTAACCGCAGTGAACAGTATCAGCAAAGACAAACACACATAACTCTATCTCTTCACTCATCTTACATGCGTTAAGCTCAATTTAAACATAATATTTTAACTTGTCTTATTATTTTTGAATAATTATATTTTTTGAAGTTTCTTAGACTTCTTGGTGGCTCAGATTCGGCCACTGTTGGCATCGGTAAATCAAATGCAGCATTGACGGTCAAATCATGGACTAACTCTAAGACCAGTAGGTCCCATACAAAAACGATTTTTGTCTTGGTTCAGTCAGTACTAGAACATCGGTCCCAAGCTCGGTCCCAAGCTTAATAATGCGCCCCTAATAATGAACTCACATGAACACACTCTCAAATATTCTGTCAAAATAACACAGCAAATCAAAACAAAGGCGCAAATATGTATAACAAGGTGCTGGCTTCAAGGTGTAATTCGGACCAAGGGGTTCTACAACAGTGAACCAATTTCAAATCGCTAGTTGCATATTGATTGTTGGTCAAATGTTGTTTCAGAACTAGCCGCATAATTGTGCTATTATCTTGTCCACATTCTTCTACAGCCTTGCAGCAAAACTTCCCATCAACCTGCCCAATAAGCTGCAGCTGGGTGGTTTTTGAGTGCACCGTCGTTTTTATTCTACAAATTAAATCAAACAAAAATTGTGTTTTGCTCATAATTTTACTTCCAATATTACTTACTTCATTTATAACTGTGATTCAAAGATGACCGTGAAGCAAAAAGTGAATGAAATTCTACAAGCTAGCAACTGCAAACGGCAACAATAACATACAACACTCTAATAATCATAGCCAACTTTTGCACTATGGAGGCGATCGAGGCGATTCAATCTTCGTGAATCGACGAATGCATTCATAGACGATTCTTTTATTTGACATTCATAGTACAATGAATGCAATGTAACAATGATTCAATGCATGAACAAAATCATGAGCGACCGATGTCAATTTTTTCTTCTCTTTTTTCTCTCTTCTCCATTTACTCCGGTGTGTTATGATGTTGGCAGAAGATCACTCAGATTGAAATTCTTCCAAGAGCGTATTCGCAAATGATTCAAAATTGAACGTTATTCGATGCGATTTTTTCCATCACTGAAAGGGGATGTCAAAGCCGCTCTTCTTTCGCTCCGGACTGGCAGTGAACGGGGAAATTTATAGTACGAAATGCCTGCCGGAAGTTGCGTCGTTCATCAAGAAATACCATAAGGGTGAAGACGCGATGTTCTGGCCGGATCTGGCGTCGGCTCACTACTCGAAGCGATCGTTGGAGAAGATAGAGCAGCAGAATATCGATGTGATACCCAAGTCGGCGAACCCGCCCAACGTCCCCCAGATGCGTCCCATCGACAATTTCTAGGCCAACCTGAAGCGTAAGATCTACTTCAGCAAGAAAGAACTCAAAAACATGCCTACACGCATGTTTTTGTCCGCTCGCAAGGGCGTTTGATTTTTTTAAATAATTACCTTTCATGGAAAATTTATCAAAAGCAATTATCTGCCTTAGCTTTTTTTTATCACCATCCGAAAAAAGTCCATTACAGCAAAAAGGACCAAGCACGTGTAACCAGTACTGTAGTTAAGAATGGGCAATGGTGGCGATGGCTGTTTGAAATAATAGAAATGTCTTGGTTGATACACATACTAAATCAGGGCCGCATCTACATTTGTAAGGGCCCAATTTGGCCATCAACTAGTGAGAATCCCTGTAACTTTTGTTTCTAAGTACAGCTTTGAGCCATAGATAACAGAGGCTTGGGGCGGCAGTAACACAAAAAGGGCCAGTCGAACACTGAAATAAACTTTCTATATATTTAGGCTTGTTAAAAGTCATGTAGTTTTAGGTGTTCTTAGACTGATATATTCAAGAGTTAATTTAAAAGGGGAGTAGGGAATAATATTTGAAGAAAAACATTATTCTACGCATATGGTCAAACCTCAATGTTTAAGGAATTATTAAACTTTTAATGTTTTTGGTACATGTTAGTCGTGAATTGGCTGTAACTTAGGAATTATTTTAGTAAGCCAAATAATTTATTATAAAACTAGGACATTTTTTTACAAAATACTTTTATTTAGGCTTTGAATAATTGTCATTTGGTGTCTTTTTAGGTATAAAAATTGTTTTAAACATCTCTTTTTTCAAGAATTTTTTTTTTATGTTTTTTGCAAAGATTACGAAACATCAGTGGTTAAATAAACAAAAACATGGTTTCATCAAACAAAAACAAAAAAAAGTGTTTAACAACTCTCTTTTTGACACATACTTTCGAATTCGCTTAGTTATTTTGCTATTTTCTTATGAATGCGACATGTTGTGCCTTCAATTGGCAGATAATAACTTGATCACCGCGATCACCGCTTGATGGGGCGTCCTAGGAGAAGAATGTCATAAAATTTTTCAAATAAGATATATAAAAAAAATGATTAACCATATCAACAACAACAAACACCTCATCCTTTATTGAATTTCTCTCGTTTATGCGGTTCGACTTAAAGTAAACACACTAAAGTCTCATATGACATTATATTTTTAATAATATTTTGAAGTTTCACTTAAGAATACTAATAAAAAAAGGTTCGACTTAAAGAGCTGAAAAGTCAATTTTTTTTCCGTCGGCCTATTTCCTCACATGGTGACAATCACCGACGCCAGGGAGACGACTCCACACTTGGACCCTACCTAACGACTCATGACTATGAACCGGGACCAACGGCTTTACTTCCCTTCCGAAGGAAGACGTGACCAAGATTTTTACGCCTCAGAAAAACCACCGACGTCGACTGGGATTGAACCCAGATCCACTGGGGTGCCAAGTAGCAGTCACGCTTACCACTGCACCACCGACGCTGGCGAAAAGTCAATTTGTATTGGATGAAATAAGTGGCAAAAACAGTGCCCGCTTCAAATATCAATATGTTTTCGATAAGTTTCCGTCGAAGGACCCCTTGATTGTTTATGCTTTGATATTCTGACTTGTTTTGAAGCAAATGGTCCCAGACTCAGGGTGTGGGAATGAGGGTGCCAATTCCTCGACCCACTAAAAACCCACCCGTGCGTTAAGCCTTAGACCCTCCCCGGAACCACCTTTCGGTATGACTTCGGGGAGGGGGCTATTGTGTTTGTTAAGCACCCACTATGCCTACACTGATAGTTAATTTTAGTTTATATTACAAAATAGAAAGTAATACTCACTAATCCATTCGTTGTTTTCAGCAACGAAACTGATTTGTTCTTTTTATGAAGATACATTCGTAATTAATTGCACGCGCAACTGTCAAAAGCACGAAGCTTTTGTTGACACAGAAAGAACATTCGTACATTGTACGAAAACAATGCAAAGAGCTACGAATATTTGGTCACAAATTAAAAAGAAACGTCTCTCTGGTGGTTGCATGAAGGACTGACAGGTCTACTTTATCGACTCAAAATGTAATTGACAAAAACAAGCGCAACCACGTGGAATTGTCCAGCGTTTTTTTATTGTTTCTGACATGGGGTTCGAACCTGAATATTTGAAAAGTGCTGATTCTAAATCCGTGGTTGATCTCACTAGGCCACGCTGACACGTGAGAACAATTTTGATTAATAAGCTTGAAGTTATCGCTCACGACAGCGCTGTGATTTTTATTTTGGGATAGATAATTTATTTCCGCCCATACCAGCAGCAACACCATCATACATGAGTACGGTATAAAAGAGAAACAGCGATTGGCTGGTCATCACGAAGTTCATTTCGTACATTTTACAAAAAGGTGTAATGATAGCATTTCACCAGATAAAAACCATTATGAATGTTTCAAACAATATACGAGACATTTGTTCTATGTACAAAATCCATGTTTACGAAACGCGTGAAAGCTACTTTACGAAAATAAATTTTCAGTGTAGCTACTTAGGGCTTTAGTAGTTAGGTGGTCCCTGCGACCTGCCTTTGGTCGTTTCGCCATTTTTGTTGGAGATCAAGGACGATCTAGGAGGCAGCAACACATACCGCGTCCCAGATGTCCCGGTCTTGGCCAGGAGTTTACGCTTACTCTCTTGCACCGCCGAACTATTCGACATCATGCGGAATAGTGCCGATATAGCCATAGAGGCTTTCTTGCAGACTTAACGAAGTGACTGATAAAGGACAGCTTATCGTCGATCATGATCCCAAGATACCTCAAAGACCTCGTCGATTGGACTATGCAACCTTGTGGGACTGTAAGGAGGATCCTGCTAAGGTCCTCAAAATTCCGGCTTATGCGCCAGACGAAAGTCGTCTGCCAAGAATTCCCGATTTATTTGCCCGACAAGCTGTTTTTGCAACCTAGCAGAATCCACCTCCAAAGTTTCCCAACCATTCAAATAACTGATCCCAAATATTCCAAGTCCGAATTTCCCTCAAATTACTAATCCTAGTTGTCTTTCAATTTCCTTAATTAGTTGTTTTATTACGGTGCATTAGACGAATTTATTAAAGTCATGTTTTAAAACGAAACGAAAGCTAAAATGTTGCTACTACTTTTCCAGTTTCATTTTAATTTTTGTTTTTTTTTTAATTTTTTTACAATTCCCTAATCTATCTCCTTAGTGTGTATGTGTGTGTGACCTTCGTGAGTCATCCTGTTTTCTATTGTGAGTTCTTCCCCTACTAAAACAATCATGGTTCCCTACTAGTTAGTGGTGTGTATATGGGTGTTGGTGATGGTGATTCGCGTACTTACAGTTTGCGGCTTGGCTACCTGGTCGACCTCTGTTTCCGTAAGCAGCTGGTCGAGTGGGTTACGATCGATGACTAACGATCTTGCTCGTTTTGGAAACACGAGTCACCCCCTTCCCCCATCAATCATCAATCAATAATCATCAATCAATAATCATCAAAACAAACTTGAACTGATTCGAGCACTACATCTACTGTTGCCTACCGAGCAGGCGCATCTAACGCAACTTTTATGAAACGATCGTTTGACCGTTTCAGGACGCCTGCACGTTTCTGGTATGCCTCCGTGTTGTATACCAGAACGCGATTCTGGAAGTAACTCCCAAGAATCTTGTACCGATACCCAGGAACCCGAAGGCGTTGGAGCGAGTCGGCGATAGCTACCCAACTGGCGCTATTGAACGCATTTCTCACTTCAAGGGTGACCACTGCACAGTATCGTACTCCTCGCTTCTTGCGCTGGATAGCCACCTCAGCCGTCTTGGTGACGGACAGAATGGCATCCACCGTCGACTTCCCTTTACGGAAGCCAAACTGGTTGTTAGACAGACCTCCTATACCCACCGTGTATGTTGTCAGTCTGTTGAGGACTACCCTCTCGAGCACCTTACCCGCTGTATCCAACAAACATATAGGTCTATATGGCGATGGATCTCCTGGTGGCTTCCCTGTCTTTGGTAGCAACACAACGGTCTGAATTTTCCAGGCGTCCGGGAAGACGTCCTCGTCCAGACACCTTTGCATCACCACTCTGAACATCTCGGGATCCAGTGAGATAGCCGTTTTGATGGCCAAGTTCGGAATACCATCCGGTCCCGGCGCTTTGTTCACCTTTAGCGACTTTGCTATCACAATGAGTTCATCATTCGTCACCGTCGCCTCGTCGCCGGCCCCCGTTGTGCCATTGTCAATGCCCACGTGGTCACGGTTGTTCGGCTGAGCCGTCCACCCTTCCGTCGCTATGACAGCGTTAAGGTCTGGAATACTGGAACGCTGGTTATGGGACAAAGCTACAGTGGAGGGGGTCCCCCAACGATCACCTGCAGCAGCTCTGGTGATTGCTTGGTTGGTGCCACCGATCCTCTGGTTTTGGCCATTACTACCTGGTAGGCGTCACCCCACGGGTTCACATTTGCCTCCTGACACGGGCCCTCGAAACAGGCTCGCTTGTTGGCCTTTATATTCCTTGTGTATCCGAAAATTCGTGATGTGCAAAACAGCAAATCGCACCGAGCTGTCGCTAGGAAGTACAGTATTAGCAAGGAATCGGTTGGGAAAATTCTACTGAACAAAAAGCGTTCGGATCAGTGGTGGATTGCCCAGGCATATACAGGAAGTGCAAAATGGATACACGACTGGACACCGAGATCAGGCGCAACGTCATGAAAACCCCAACAGTAACTGTTCGTGACACCCAGGAAACAAAGTTGCCCGAAAGCGCTCATTTATCAGCAAGGCAAATAAAGCCAAACGGTTCATGTTTGCTATTGAGCATAATGATAAGTCCTTAGAGTTCTGGAAAACGCTTCTCTGGACGGATGAATCAAAATTTGAGCTTTGTAATCGCAAGTGGCGGGTTCGTGTGTAGTGCAGATGGGGAGAGGTGCTTCAGGGAAGCCACATCCAAGGCACGGTGAAGCATGGAGCAGGAAATGTGATGGTCTGGGTGTTTTTCATGGAGTGGAGTGGGTAGCCTCGTGAAAATTGACGGGATAATGCGGCAGATTTCTACATCAACATCCTGCGAGAAAATCTGGAGGTTTTGTTGATCCAGACGGGTTTTGAAGAGAAGTTCGTATTTTAACAGAACAACGACTCAAAGCATGCCACCAAGATGACCAAGTCTTTCTTTCGGTCATGTCGGATCAAACCGCTAGAATGGAATCAACAAAGCCTGGACCTCAAGACCATCGAGAATTTGTGGGCGATTCTAGATCCCAGTGTTGACAAAACTGATGTTACCAATTAATTCAACTATTTTCAGGCCCTAGAGCGTGCCTGGGAAGGGGTTGATCCACAGCATCTAAGGAACCTGGTCGGGAGCATGTCAAAGCACCTGCAGCTGGTAGTAAAGGCCAAAGGAGGACATATAAATTATTAAAATGCTTTTCTTTTACTTAAATTTATCTGCTCGGGAGCCAAAATGATATGGGCCCTTTTTTTGTTACTGTACACGAACACGAATTGATTTTTTGCCTTCAAGTCGAACTTTTTTTTATTATTATTCCATAAGTGAAACTTGAAAAGAATATGAAAAATAAGACATCAAAAAAGACTACAGTGTGTTTACTTTAATTTGAACCAAATACTGGGGGAAATTCAAAGAATGATGTGAAGGTCACTTTGATTTGCCTATCAGTGTAACACGTGACTGTGGAATGTGATTTCTAGACAAAATTGTCAAAAAGTCTTAGATTTTTTTTACAGAAATCTGTAAAGTTTTACCCAATTCTCAACAGCTGAACGTTCGGTAATCCTTTTTTACGGATGAATGATAACTTCATTCAAAACTGTTTTGTCCACTAACAACTCCTCTATGCTTCTTTAAGGGTAGATATACAGGTTTTTGCATGAAAAGTAAGTTAATTTCCCGCAGAATACGCTCCTGAAACCCTTTTTTCAAAATTCAATCTCCAAGTGTTTCTTTTCATCGTTTTTCGAAGACGCCTTTTTCGCGCGCAGCAGGTATTAAGAGACGCTTGACCCAGGGGCTAGTCACTCTGCCACGTTGTGTTTGTGTTTCGGTGTGTCGGAAGGTGTTTCTGTGTTTCAACATATCTGTCAATACTACAATCGAAAATTTATCCTTAGGGAAGGTCCATTAATTATGTCACGCAGTAAGGGGAGAGGGGGGGTTTGGGAAAACGTTACGATCCATACAAAAAAAAATGAAGGTCCATACAAAAAACGTGACAAGGGGTGGAGGGGGTGGTTCTATAAGGTCATTTTTTGCGTGACGTAATTAATGGACGTTCCCTTATTGGCAACCATGGACCTTGGTCAATTCACGCACACTCATGCATCATTTAAATCACAAGAGTGCCAGCGCGAGGGAAACAAAACATTTAGAAAACAAACTATCGATTCGTGTAAGTGGTGCCAGATATGAATTTATCTTTCATGTGGTGGTGAGAGTGTTTGAAGTGTGGTGGATTGTGTTTTTTAGGCTGGTAACACAAGATGGTCGAGTGACCCGCTGGCTTGACCGCTTGAACAAACTTTCAAAGCGTTTTTCTCGAAACAGCATTTTCGGAGTTTATGCCGGTGATAACTCGAAAACTAATTATTCGATTAAGCTGAAACTTATAGGATTTCTTTATTATAGTATTAAATTTTCTTAGAAAACATGGAAAAATGTGATAAAATGCCGGAAAAAATGTGGATTTTTGCTAAAAAGTTACGCCAAAGTGCAATTTTTTTTAAATATTTTTTTCAGTTCATCTACTAATTGTAAATGTAATTAATGTATTTATTTTTGATTAACAGGTTTCAAATCAAAACTGTGACTTCACTGTGATAGCGTGGTTGGTTTTTGTTGTTTTGCTCTGTCGATTATTTGCTGTTCTAATTCGTTTAGCAGTAAATAATATCCAAGAAAAAAGATCTAGTGTTCCAGGAATTTATAATTATAAGTTATAAATGAAATTAAATATAGTTTTGTATAGTGTATCATGCTCCAAATTGTAGGAGCATTTATTTTTAAAGTGAATATTGGCACGATTATGCGAGTTTACATAAAATTAATCATGAATTTCCTGCAAATTGGTGGAGTTCAATCAGAATATCTAAAAACATGCTGAAACTAGTCTCCAATTTGCAGTTCATTAGCATTACATTTAATACTTGGTTTATTTATTTATCCACATTTCAATGATTTCTTATATTTCAATATGTTGTTTAAAGGAAATCGCAGTATTTTTCGGAAAGCCAATTTATCTTCGGAATGACTACTATAAAACTGTTTGGTCTTTTGGTGACTTCCCTCAATGCCAATTTGCCATTTAATGAATTTACTGGAGGAAAAATGGCTTTAATATGCTCATACAACTGACCATAATAAGATAATATAAAGGAGTCCAAAAACGGCATTTCAAAACCGCATTTTACGAGTTCATAAAGTCAAAATAAAACCTTTGATAGGAGTTATAAGGGATTTTATAAGCAAAGGTTTCAAGATCGTTGTAAAGTGTAGGTTCTCATAAACCTGACTAAATATAAAACCTATTGGCACCTCTTGGAACCATAACAAAACAAAATTGATTTTCAGTGGTGTTCATTATACTTTAATAAAACTTAACAAAGCTGGATGGCTTTGGCAATGTTACTTGGGAATACCAGATCACTCTTCAAATGTAAACAATCTCTGTGACACTTTTTAAAGTGTTACTCAGAACCTTATCTGTACTTCAAAAAGTAGGAAAGTAGTTCAACATAGATTTGTTGTGAACTATTGCGCTGATTAAAAGTACGGATAGTATTTTTATTGAACTTTGTGTTAGAGATTTCCGAAGTTCAAAGCAATTTTTCAACTAACAACATATGAACTTGAAGGTTGCGTTTGAATAGCAACAAGAAACTTTTCTTGAACTTTCAAGTTGCTTTAGATGTTATTGACACTTTAAAGAAAATTAAGTTCTGCCGGTACGTGAAGTGTCTTGTTATTAAGCAAAAAAGTTCCATGAAACTTAATTTCAACTGAACGTGAACTTCTGAGTTCTTATCTCAAGTAAAATTCGAGCTTTTGGTTGCTTGGGAATCCACGTTCAAGACGTCCAAAAAGTGCATCACCACATGAAATCATAGCAAAAATACAAGATATGGTTTGGAAGATGATCAATCGACTGTGGATGTGCTAGCTGACACCATAGGCATCTCACATCGGAAAACAAGGCATATTTTAGCAGAAGTTTTGGGTTTCAAAAAACTGTGTACACAATGGGTGCCGCATTTTCTAACAATCAAAACACGTTCGAATGGGACTTTCCGAGCAACATTTGGAGCGATTTCGAAATGATAAAAAGGATTTTCTGCGTAGATTTATCACTATGGATGAGACTTTGGTCTACCACCATGATCTGAATCAAAACAAGAGGCTAACGAGTGGTGTAAACTAGGCACTTAGAGCCCGAAGCGAGTTCGTGTTCGGAAATCGGCCAAGAAGGTGTTAGCGTCAGTTTTTTGAATGGAAAAAAAAATGTGATAAAAGACCTGGTTTGCAGAAGAAAAAATC